>VXBL01007727.1:430573-491351 GCA_013400195.1 Aramus guarauna
TTTTTTCCCCTGTGTTAAAATAATGTGCGAAGTTTGACTTACAAGCCAACCCCGCCTCGCAGCAGCTGAACAGGGAGCAATTCTGGCTCATGTCAAGCGTAATGTGCCCGAGATGCTGCGGGTCCCGTTAGACGGGCTGGGATCGAGCCCCCGGGTGGGCTCGGCTGGCTGTGGGCACGGGGATGCTCTTGGACAGAGACATCAGCGCTGGAGATGTCAAAGCACTCGATGTGAGATAAAAGGATGAAAGGAGCCGGTACCACCACATCACTGCAGGCTGGATTACAGTACATAAATACAGGCCCGATTTGATCACCTTTTACTGCCACGTTAAAAGCTTCATGCCTTCCTAAGGGCGGCAATTCTAAATGCCAGTGCTGATTTTAGCCTAATTTTTGCATTTTAATCTCGTGTAGTTATTAATGGCGCTGTCTGTAATCCAACTTTGGGTACAAATGAACCCGAGAAAAAAGGCAGCTGCCTCTTGCAGTTTGTTATTTGCTTTGCATTTAATTCAGCTTTGCATTTAATTCAGCTGCTGCCACCCCAGTGCTTGCAATCCACCCCACCCTGAAAAAACCCACGGCAAATAGTAACAGAGGGAAAGAAAATAGGGCAATTCAACTCTAAAAGTCTATGTTGTAATTAAGGCGCTTGTCAGTTTAGGGTAGAGTTTTATCTGGCTTCTTGTTGTTGTTGTTTGGTCCCTGTTACTCCTCGAGGAGCATAGGGCTGCAACAACACTATGCCACCAAGCCCGGTGGGATAGCGTTGTTGCAATTTCTGTAACAGATTTTGTTTTTTACATGATTGGGTTGTTAGCCCAAAACAAAACCCCCAACCTGGAGGGCCAGGGTGCAACATTTTAGTCTGGCCCGACAAGGCACGCCAGCCACCACACCACGACAAGGTAAGTTGCACCAACTAGTGGTGGGTTATCTGGCTTACTGAGATGTGATTAAGAAGTACAGAGCGGGGCCGTTACGTGTGTTTGTAACGTGGGGCTCTGATTCAGCCAGGCATGTCAAGCTCTGTCCATCTGCCCATTTGCACTGCGCCTTCCAAATCCGGGTGGACCCGAGCCCCGCATAAAGCCCTGGACCCGCAGCCCGGTTGCGCAGCCGACACGGAGAGCAGCTCCGGCTGCAGGGCCACGCGAGGCGGCTGCCGTTGGGGCGAAACCCTCGCCCGGTCCTGGTAGTGCTCCTCTGGTTCGTCCTGCTGGGAAAGCCAGCTGCAGCCTCACCAAGTGCTCACGGTGCCTTGCGTGAACCCGCACCCCACTGCCGCGTGGGTGATGGGGGGAACCCACCCGTGTTTCGGTCACCAGAGCGGGAAACAGGAGGTCCTCCATGCCCCGCGGATGCCTGGAGAGCAAGCAGCTGGCCAGGAGGGACACGTACAGGTGTCACAGACACTTGGACGTATATCCCTAGTATGCTGATAAAGCTTTTATCATTTTTCTCCACTGAATTATTCTTTCACTATGAATGAAGAAATATTAGACCAAAGTATGTCATTTACTGGTTAAAGAAGCTATTTTGACAAAGACACGCTTACAGTGCTAGGAATACATCTTTTTTTTTTTTTCAATAATAAATCTTTCATAAAATTAAGGCGTTGACATTACATCTCTGTTAGGGTAATTTACTCCCCACAGTAATTTTGACTTAGTTTGTTCTACATGGAGTGATATTTTAATCGTCCTTTCAGTGCTTATTGATGAGGGTTTGCTGCAAAAGATGAGAAGATTAGTTTAAAGTTATCCCTTGTGAATTTAAAACAATAACAAGGAAGTGAACACAGTCTAAAACAAATTAAGAAATGTAATAGACTTAATAAAAGGCTGATATTTTATTCAATGTACAAAATGACTGCAAAACTCACTGTGGTGGGGCTGCACATACTCTTATCGGACTATGGTGGGGTTGTTTGTTTTTTTTTTAATTGAACAGGCACAAATCTTCCCCTCTCTAAAGGTAAACGATGAATGAGATAAATGGTTTGTGTTTTGTCCAATAATAAAATGCATTCCCTTGACTCAAGCACCATGTAAAAAAACATGCCTCGTTCCTATACCCATCAGCTGGGAATAATTTGCATTTCCTCCCCCACCAGGAGTCCCCGGGTTTCAAAGCTTTCCTCTCATCAACTCTTGGCTTTTTCTCAGCGTGTAAGGCTGTACCTTTCTTCAAAGATTAATTAACTGTCAGGTCAGAGGGAGTGGAATATCTTCCTCGGACACTAGGATCCCTGCAAAGATACAAAAGGGTATCCTTGAAGGTTGAAATTACAGCTTCAAACAACCAACTATCTACTTTTTTGACCAAACATGACACAGTCTCCACCACTAGCATTGATGTTAAGTGGTAATCAGCCAGACTGAAAAAAAATAATCATGGTGCCAAAGTCCTTGGATGGCTAAACTGCCTCAGAGGTTAGAGACCTTAGCAAGCCTCCTCTCAGTGGGAAACCTGGTAATCACATGCTAAAAAAACCATCACGGGCTATTTTTGCTAGTCGTTCCCAGGCACTGAAGAAAATGTGTTCTTTAGGAAAATATTTCAGCTAAAATGTTTTTTTCCAAGGTGAGAGCTGAATATTTGGATGCGACTGTTCCTTCACGAGTGCTGGTGGCGGGAGAAGCTGAGGTTTTGGGTGTGTTGGCTCAGAAGAGCAGAAGGGAGCCAGGCGAGCTGGCCAGATCCCGTCTTGGGCTGTGTCCCTAACCCCTGGGTGAGGATGGGGGTTTTGCGTGGGATCCTTCTACGCTTTTTGCATTCAGCCATGGTAGGATGTTGCAGTGTGTTGCTAAACAGTAGCTGAATAAAGTCCATACGTGTGCTTGCACCTATAAACTATACGTATCCCTACGCGTGCGTGCCCCTACACACATATAGATGTATGTAAAGTTGGCATAAACTGTTCCGGGTCTGCTGGTTTCACTCCTGCTTTGCCAAGTTACAAAAGCTGTCGCTTTGGCCTGTTGAACAGTTTGTGAGGTTTGCTAAATTCTTCAGAACTGCTTGGGATTTAAGGCCCTATTTGAGTGTAAAATGTGATTAGTTACAGTGAAGTGACTTTTTATCTGGCTGATACACCTTTCTTTCAACTTAGTTGATAAATGTGCAGTGTTAGCCTGGTCACAGGCATTTCACTTGTGATCCGAGAAACGCAACCGGTGGGACTTTTGATGCCGATATAAAATTATTCGCTCTTTCCGCTGTCTATTGACCATGCGGCTGCCGTTTTATACTGAACATGGATGTGGCGAGGCGTGGTCTGCGGACAGCGTGAGCGGTTGGAAGTGTCACTTCTCGTGCTCGCAATGCCAGCTGGACGTTTTGGCTGGAGAAGGATGGTCGTCAGTGGAGGAGGGGGAGCTGGGAGGAGCAGCAGCATCTTCAATGCTCCCCATTCAATCTGCAGGAGAAAACATTTATCTGTGCCCTTTGCGTCTGGGTTCAAGTATGAAGCTTTGCGTTGGTTTAATTATATCTGTTTACTTTGTGTAGGCACTTCGAGGCTTAATTAAATGTTTATGTATACGCTTTGAGAGACTCGTATGGAAAGCAGTGCAGGAGAGCTTCATGTTAATCCTTCTGTTGATTCACAGTATTGCGCCCTGGTATGATCAGATTAATCATTCGAGGGCTCAAAGCCCGTTCCATTTAATTGACAGACAACGCCGGTGCTTGTTAGATGGCCAAACAGCACACAACTCCAATGTCCAGCCATCTTGGTCTCTGTGGGATGCAAAATACAGTATTGCAGCTCCCCAAAGCTCTCCCTCCATTGGCTTTTCTGTAGTAATATGTAACAAGAAAATATTTGCCAGATATTCCGTGTGCTACTTGAATTTAATTATTTCTTCTCTGATTTGAACAGAAGGGCTATAAAGCGTGCTTGTGTACTTCTGTGCAAGTCTTAAATAGAAAGAATCGGTTTTGCCTTATTTGCATAGCCTGCCGAGGATGGACCTCAGCGTACATATGTTGACGGCAATAAGATGATCGTTATCCATCCAATGCCTCCTATCCAGGTAGGGAGGTACGTCTGGATCAGCTGTGCTACTGCTGGGATGCCCCGAGGGTTTAATTCCCAAACTTTCATTTCCTCGCTCTATTTTCAGCTGCTATTAACTTTAAAAGCGCTTTTTGCACGGGGAAGGATTATGCATGGCACTGACACCTTATTACTCAGCCGGGTTCGCCGATTGGCTGAAACTCAAAAGTCTTTACTAGTTAGGCTAAAACATTAAAAATGTCTTTTGATAAATGATCTGAAAGGAAAATCAAGCAGATGGCTTTTAGGCCCATCTCGTGATGCAGCTTTGCAGAGAAATAATAGTTTCAGTAATGGGTTCTAGAGTTTTATTTAAATCACTATACTTTTTAGTGGAAAGGGCTAAACCTGTTAGGGGTTTTTGGGGTAAGTTTTTTTTTTCTTCTTGTTTTTTTTTTTTTTTTTTTCTTCCAGATTTCTCCCTTTGAAATGACCTGAAGCACACTTTGAAGTGCTGGGAAGTTATTCTTTCCTCACGTGTTGTAGTTGGTCCATCGTTTTGCTGCTGTTGCCTCTGGTTTTGTATGGGTGATAGCTTCTGACTTCCCGCAGCCTGTTTCCTGATAGACTCATTTACTATGTGTGTTGTAGGAGCGGTATTTAGGTGCCTCAATTTGCTACCTGTAGCTGGAGATCTCCTCTGGTACGGTGGGTTTATAAGGTGAATTGCAGCTTCTGGGAGGCCTGGTGGCAAATCATGGGGAAGTTAGAATAAGTGTTTCTCACCAGCTCATTTGTGGCCCAGGACAGATTAGGCAGATGCAGGCTGGAATGGGCAGCTTCTCTGTGAGCGTGTTGGGAGGACGGGGAACCGAGGGCACCCCTTCTGCAGAGCACCAAAGTGGCCAGCATTTGCATGAGACACAGTGCCCAGGCTTTTGGAAGAGGAGCAGCTCATTTTCAGAGTGCAAGTGAAGAAATGTGTTAGTGGAGCAGTATTTTTAGCATATGTTTTATCACCCTGTCTTAAGGAGCAAAGCCCTTTAACCTGTCTCCAACCGAGCATTCAAGAAATCAAATATGAAAAGTTCTTAGTTTTGAACGTCTTAGCCAGAGAAAAGCTGGACTTGTAGGCGTGCTCATTTTCTCAGACATAACACCTTCCTCCTTGAAACATGTACTCTCCTGCACGCTTCATTAGATAGTAGCAAAACCTTTGGAATAAATATTGGATGTAATTGTTCAGATACTCTCATTTCTGCTTTTAACAGAAAATTATAGCACATTTAATATGGACATTTTTTTTTCCATTCAAGTAAAAAAATGAGAAGGAAAGGTATGTTTACTCCAGCACGGTACTGATTCAGTATGGGCTAGAAGACAGATATCAGATATGCCCCATGCTCTAGCACAGTAAATGCTTGGGATGACGTCTTTGTTGTAGTCTTTTCATAAATTGATGTAGCGTCATACCATGAACTGGATGTGGAAACACTGAAGTGGCTTCTCCTGGATGAGAGACCTGGGTCTGTAGTGTCTCAAAGAGTCTGAAATCAGAAAGATTAGAAAGAGGGGCTCCAAACTACCGGTGTTGTGGGTGCTGGCTCTTCTGCAGACCCATTGTCTCAGCCGGGCGCACGGTTTCTTGTGGGAGCCGGTCCTGTGTCTGTTGGACTGCAGTGCCTCTCTCCGGCTGCCTCGGTGGAGACGCATGGATCCATGCTAAATGAAACGTGAAGGAGAAAGAAGGAAAATGAAATCTGAAGGAACATTGTGCCACAAGAAGAGGGTCAATCAAAGCTGCCTTACTTGTCCAAATTGTGCTGGCAGAAAGAGCAAAGACAACAGGATTTTGACTAAGTCTTGTAATATGACAGTGTGGAATAAAATGTAAGTTGCCTCTCATCTTTGCTCCCGCAGGAATAGAGGGAAAGGTACTCCAGTTGAAAAGTACAGGTTGTGAAACAGTGGATGTGACCTCCTGTGCTAACGTGGTATGCTAAACTGTGGTCTAACCACCACTGTTAGTCATTACGGTTCTCAGTAAAAGGAGTTTTCTCCTGAGAAATGTCAGCTTAAAACACAAGGTCTTGATCTTTAATTCAAATCCGTCTGGGCAGAGCTTTCTGCCAGCCCGAACCCCTTTGACTTCAATAGGACTTTGCTGTTCTGGACAGGCCAGTCCAGCTGCGGGTTTAGATTCCTACTACACACTGGCATAGTAGCTTTTTATACATTTTGATAAAAAAACCCCAAACCCTTAACCTCAAATGATTTCCCCCCCTCCCCATATTTCACTTTTCTTTCTGTAGTCCTTGGTCCCAGTCTTTCTGGTCTTTCTTGGATGATTGCAGACACTGACATTTTATTTTTGGATCATGAAACAGAAATAAATACAACAGGGTGGTAAATTAAACTTCGCAAGTAGTTTCAGACTGGAGACTCCGGTCAGCACCTTTTCTTTTGAGGGTATAGCTCCACTTGACCCATGAGGGCACCTCATTTCGCGTCTATAGAGGATGGCAGCTTGGCCACATTTAGAGCATCCAATGTCACTTAGCACCTGCAAACACCCCTTTGCAATGTAGGGTTGGTTCTGTACCGCAGTAATCCATCTTGCCTTTGGAGACTGATAAAAAGTCCTTGGGAACGATAACTCCAGCAAGGAATAAACTTTGGAGATAAATGGTACATTGACTTTGCCATTTGCATTTACTCTGCAGCTTGAGATGACTTTTAATTATTCAAAAGAAGCAGAATGTAAGTCCGATCTATCTTTGTTTCTTTCCCTAAAGGAAATTTGTTCTGTAAATTTTCCTATGTGACCACTATACCAATATTTCCCTGGTATAGGTTCTCTGATTTTCACATCTTTTTATTTTTTTTTCTTTCTTTTGAAATTTTTGTTAGAAGTTTGAGACGCAACAGAATTCAGCTAAATTGAGATGTTTTCTCATCAGCTAACTCAGAGCAGATCGATCAGTCTATTCGTGTCATGAGCAAGGAGAGGAACATACACACTTTCCAGTGCTACAGGCACGTATCTAGAAAAATAACATGGCAGTTAAATAGCCTCATCAACATGAACATTGAAAAAACTCCATGATATTTGTTCATGCCAGGAAAAAATGGATACACACATACCTGGCAAGGGAAACGAGAGGAAAGGTAATTCTTCAGTGTGTTTAGAGACATGAACTCTGTATCTGTTTCTCTTTGGCATCTGTTGCTGCCACCAGTGCGGGCACCTTTTTTCTCCTTTTCTTTAGAAGAGGAGAGTTGTTATTTATTACAATATCAGCACTTTTTTTTTTTTTTTGAAAACGCTTTGTGAGAAATATGTGAAGCAGTAGGAACCGAGTGTTCTTGCTGTTGGATTACAAATATTTTTGGCCAGTACATTTAAGCACAGACTGGCATTTGCTTTTAGGGGCTTTGAAGGGAATAATGGGAACTCTACAGCCCTAAGAGAGAATTCAGATTTTGATTGCTCAGGAATGAGATATTTCATCTTGCACCTGCTCCAAGTGGGAAATGGTTTAAAATATTTATTTAATGTCTCTGAAAAATACTGGGGAAAAAAAAAGGAAAAACAGCAAAAAAAAAATTCAGTTTCTTAACAGGAGTTTTAAACACAGCAAACCATGTGGTGGTGCTAAAGTTACAAAAGATGAATCCTCCCAGACCCACTCTTACAAAATGTGCAGAATGTGGCCAGATGAGATATGACAACAAGTACAAATTATAGCAGTGGCAAACCAGTAAACATGGAAATCTGAGTAAATCAGTCATTTCAAATCTGTTTGCCAAACTGTGTTTATCCTCTGCAAAACCTCACGATCTCCATAGGAAGCACTTCAGAGCAATCTCTGCAGGGCTTTTGCGAGGTGGAGTTAAGGATCAGGATATTCCACAGCAGCCATTTACAGCTGATCTTTCAGCCTAATTGAAATGAACAATGATGATACCTGCTTTTTTCTTTTTTCAACTTGAGTACCCACTTCCCACTTTGAAACTGCTACACAAGAAGGCATGGAATACTAGGGATAGATAGCACTTCTGGTTTAACAGTAAAAAACTGGTTGCAATATTTTGTTTGGTGTTTATTCCTCATCCCTAAACTACATGGATATGTTGGTCTTTTGCAAGGAAAAGAGTATTTTGTAGAGATGTCTGGTTGGTTTTTCACCCCTGTGGATTCACCAGTACAATCCCATCCGTTTCAATGCAGCTCCTCTTGTGTGTGACAGTGCAGGATTTGTCCTGCAATCTGCAGTCTCTTCCTGCTTGTTCTTTCTGGCCCACATTCCTGAAATTGTGAAAGTGCTCTGTTTAATGTAGCCTCGGTGAGCTCCGTGAGAGACCAAGAGTAGAATTTTTAAGTTTTTCTTTCTTTCTTTCCCTGCCTCCCCCCCGGTCAGCTTTAAGCACTGAAGTAGAGCCCTGGATTTGTGAGCTGGTTACAGAGGTCCTCCGTGATGAAAGCTGACATGGGCCAGTTAGCCTTTTCAAATATGTTCTGAGACTAGGGCAGAATAATTGCATTCAAAATCCATGTTTAACATTCATCTACAGGCTTACAACGAGGCACACTGTATGTGCCATCCCCTAATTTGTACCACTCCAGGAACATTTTCCTTGTCTCAGCATTTCACGTTGGGTTTTGTAGATAGAAGTTGAAGATCTGACCACAGTCCTGCTTCTGCCTCAAGACTTCCCGCGCAACCTTGGGCCAATTACTAAATCTCTGTGTATCAGTTTTTCCTTCTGCAAAGTGGCAACTACAAAACCTGTCATGGAGGTACCTCAGGCTGAGCAAATTGAGATGTGGATGGAATATGTTATAGCAATATCTCGGTGTTAACACAGTATTCATTTTCTGTAGCTTTGCCAGAAGTCTTCCTTTTTTGCTGTCCTTCCCTCTGGCTCCTTTCTTAGGATAAGCAAGAGCTGGTAGTGCCTCATTTGCCCCTTGAAGATGAAGCACGAAAGGAGGTCGTACTGGGTCAGACTGGTGTCCATTTGGCCATCATTCCCCCTCTACCGTCTCCTATGGCATTTATGATTTCATGAACTCCTGCCGCATCCCTTCTCAGTCTCCTCTTTTCCAGACTAACGTGCTGCTTAGTGCCGTTGCTCCGTGCCGGGGAGCCGTTCTGTGGCCGTGGTCAGCTTGCTGCCCTTCTCTGAGGGTTTGCCATGGACTTTTTCTAACAGATGGCCTAGAAATGCATGTAGTGTTCAAGACAGAGGGGGACCAAATATTTCTAAAGTGGCCTGAGGTTTCTGATTCTATTTTTTTCCTAATGATTTGTATATTCTGAGTTATTTATCTACCTCCAGTGAACATTGAGATACATTTTCATCATTTATCTACCAAGAACCCAAGATACTACTCCCTGTAGTAATGGGAGGTAAGCTCAGCTCAGAGACTATCATTTTATAAGTGAAGCTACAATTATGGGGGTTTTTTAAGCCACGTATTTCGCTCCCTATGTACCTACACTGCATTTCATCTCTCATTTTATTGCTCAGTCACTCAGTCTGGTAAGGTCTTCCAAAAAGGCTCTTCAAAGACGATTCACTCTTACTACCCCAAATACTTTAGTTCTTTTATAACTTATCATTGAGTTTCTTCAGAAAACTTTGCCAATCCATTTCCTTTTTTTGCCCTCCACCCCCATGCGTATGTGTTGGACAGCACAGACCCTAGCCCAGCTCCCGGGGTGACTTCTCACCCACGCATGAGCTGATGGTTTACCACTGCCTGTGTTTCCTGTCCCTTAATTATTAATTCAAGCAAGGGGCTGCATTCCTATGCAATTGCAGCTTTGTTTCCTTAAAAGTGAGACTTTGTTAAAAGTCATTAGGAAAGTAGATTATATCAATGGACCACCCTTGCCTGTGTGTTTGTTGTCCCCTTCAAAGAGCTCCAATGGGAGTTTGAGACTTGCATAGTATTGAAACTTGAATAGAGAGTATTATAGAAATATCAAGTACAAATGCTTGTTGTAACAGCCCTAACAGATGCTCTTCTTCATTTTCCTTTGTGCTAGTGTCTTCTTTCTGCCTTAGAGGACCAATGCAGAAGTGTAGATATCACTTCACCTGTCCTGTGGACACTTGGCTGCCTCTGTCTCGTGTTTCCTTCTGCAATCTCAGACTTCAATCTTTGCAAGTTGCCCCACATCCTGCACATCATCCGTCCTCGTGAGGCTCCAGACCTCACTGCAGGAGGAAATGGGCCACGCTGGGAAAAAAGGTGTATTGGTTTGGGTTTTGCTTGTTTTAAATGAAGAGGGAAGAACTTTCCTGGGGTTATTTGCTACCCTTATATCCCACTTAATGAATGACAAAACATGATGTCATTGGTTGTAGTCCAAAACAATGTCTCAGATGCTGATCGGTCACTGATGTTTCAGGTGATGAAGAAATCTGTCTGTGTGCATGAACTCTGCAGGTTAGAAATTTCTTTGTAATACATGACTCCAAGCTGTTGCAATTATTTTACTTCAAGGTAGGATCTGTCTGAATGAGAAAGGGGGAAAGAGAGCAGGACCTTCTGGAACTGTAAAATACGCTTTACCCCAAAAGATGTGGAAATCTTCTGGAAAAGTGGTGGGTGCTTGTGACCTCAACAAATCCTCTAGGTCACTAAGTCTGATGGAAAATCACATAATATTTAAGATCTTACGATAACAAGCACGTGTACATGAAGATATTGTAAGAAAAATGTGTGTATAATACCTTTTGTGTACATACATGGAGATTTTTAGCTACACTCTCATGTAAAAAAATTGTAAGGAAGGGCCTCTAACATACCAAAGCAGTAATTTCTTAGAGGTCTTGCTTCAGTGTTTTCTAGATAGCTGGATGTACTTTGACTGAGAAACCTTATGTGGAGAATTTTTGAGTCAAAGGACCCATAAAAAAACTAAACTGAAAAGCCTAAACATGGTTTAATTTCTGCTTGATCCCTTTATTGAAGAGCATGTCCTACATGCCCAGTTTCCCTGTCTTTCCTCTGAAGTGCAGTAACAATTTCTGGAAATTCCCTGGGGGAAGTGAAATCATCACTGGAGCCAGATCAGACCCTTTATATTTACCTTTCACCATCCCATTTCCAAGTTTCTTTTTAAATTCATTTCTCTAAAGTTAACTTTTACACTGATTTACAGCCTTTCTGTTGGCAAATAATATTATGTCCCAGTGTAGTGGAAGACTTACAGAGGGGTATGATCCACCGACATTTTACTCCAGATTTACACCCTCTGGTTTCTCTAAAGTACCTACAACCAAAGTTTTGCAACAGCAGAGACCCTGACGTGAGCAGCAAACAGCAGAAACATACAATCACACAGCATTATGTTGCCTTCATATTCATAATGAGGGGTCAGTTGCAAAAAACAATTGATTTTTTCCTAAAATGAGGACTTAATTCCTCTTTCACCCCCTGCCCCAGAAGTAACCGTTTCACTGATACGTTATTATTTCGCTTACCCGTCCTGTGGGAATACTTTGCTACAAATAGAGACTTGTTTCCCTGCCTTCCTCAAACAGGTAGTCTCTTTGAAACGAGGAGCTGCACGAGTAAGTAAAACAAATTGAAGTTGTAAAATGGAGTCCACGTCTGGCTTGCGAGTGCCAGTTGCTGTATCAGCACCTGCTGTCTGCTCCAATGCAAATTTTTATTGCGTTCCTACACATTGCTACCATTTGGCTCCTGCAGCATCATCCTCCCGGTCCCAAGCCATGATGAACCTCCTGTGCTCCCTCGCATCGCTTGCTCCCCGGCAGCCCCAAAAAGCATTTCTGCTTCTATTGTGCGGCTGGCAGCGGCTCCACCGTTTCTGCGCTGCATTGTATATTCAAACTGACAGTGACTTGCAAACCCCTGGATTTTTTTTTTTTTTTTTTTCCCCCCCACGAATAAGCATTAATAACACGGAGCTTGGTATTGCTGAATACAGTAATGACATCTGTCTCGTGTGTGTTGCTTTGATTGGAGAAAGCCCCGGTAAAGGCCTCTCTGAAACGCATCTCGCAGGCTGTGCCGAGCGAGATGTGTGCTCGGCTTTGTTGGCTTGGTGTGCCGGGGCACCGCGACGGAAGAAGGGAACAATTATCTCACACTGCCAAAATAATAGCTTTTGCTTATTCTTCAGCGAAAGCGTAAGGGCTAAGTGCCCAACCCATTGAAGTCAAGGGAAGGATTCACGTTGTGTTGCTCGGCTTTGGATCAAAGCCACTGTGGAAAGGCACGATTTGTCAGTAGGTTAAAAAGAATATACTAACTCTCACTTTTTTATTTTTTTTTTACTCTTTAAATCTAAAGAATAAGAGCATGGATATGCTATTCCCAACTCAGCTATGCTGAAATAATGAGAGTGAAAAGGTTTAGAGAAAATTCAGATAAAAAAATTGGAAAAATAATTTATTCATCCAAACCCACAGATTTAGTGTGACTGAAACTATTCACGAGTACATGGCGAATTTGAAAAATAGGCTGGCAGAGGAAATAGCGAGGGCATTTGTTTAAACAAATTTGTCAGAAAAATAATTTTGAACATTTGTTTAAGCATTTCATTTAGAAACGTGGCTTGATGCAATTTAAAAATAATAAAGCAAACATCGGCTTAACCCAAATACACCGTAGTAAACCCCCCCCCCCCCCCGCCCCAAAAAAATCCTTTCGCCTCCTTCGCCGGCTTCCAAACTTAGCCGTCAGAGGAAGGCAGGAGTCTAATTGCCCAGCTGTGATTGTGAGGAAACCATTCAAACACGGCAATTGCTGCTGCCTCCTTTGTGGCTGAGCCAGGGAAGTGAGCCGTGTGCGCTCCCATTAACTGGCAGGCTAATCATTTTTTCCTGCTTGTTACGGAGAGCAGCGTGCGCGGATGTCTCTGTTTAATCGGATGAAGTTCTGAGAGGGCTTTTTGGTTCCTGCAGCTTTCATCCTCGGTGCCAGGGTTTTCAGCGCTCGCTGGGAAGAATTAAGGTGCTTCCTCTCCTGGCTCTCCCGAAAGGCAGATTGTTTATTACACCTGGATGCAAATTAAGCCGCCTGCCTTTGTTGCGACGAAGAAAATGAGAGTGCACTTCACTGTCGGAATAAAAGCTCCCTGAGGTTGGAACGGCCGGCTGGGGATGTGATGTGTGAAGGCAGGCTGCCTTCTCGCGGAGCCGCAAGGCTCTCAGGCTGTCTGCCCGCGCCGTAGCTCGGCACCGCTGTGGTACGGCCTCGACGTTAGCGGAGATGGAGCATCTGCATTAACGTGCCCCTCGCTGTGCCGGGTGCACCCTGTCTCTGTCGCTGCCTCCCGCCCCACCTGTCCCCTTTTAGACATGGTCACACCAGTTCAGTCCGCTGCCCGGCCCTTCCCTTCCAGCGCCAGCGACTACATCAGATATTTAAGAAAACATTCTGAGAAAAAAATATAATACATCTATACCTACTCAAATTTCAGCAATCAGCAAGCCAGAGATATAGGCTGCTTCTTAATCCTCAGATTTAATGCTCTCAAATAAACTTTCTACCATGGATTTTTCTGGTCAGATCCATTTATACCTTTAGCTTTTTCAGCATCCTCTGGCAATATGGTCTGTGCTTTAATTATACACTGTGTGAAGAGAATACGTTCTTCTCTGTGTTTTAAACCCACCATCTAATAATTTTATTAGGTGCTCTCTAGTTCCTGGATTATGAGCAATAGTTGTTAAGCTTTCCATGTTGGCTTTCTTCTGGCCAAAATGATTGCCAAGCTTTACCTCCTGTACGTGTTCCCTCTGTCATCCCTTATCCACGCAGAAGTCTGACTTACTTCACGTCCCCATTGTGGAACCGTTCCCTACGTGGTCACGGCCGTGAGCTTTGATGTCCCTGATGCGTCCTCCCTGGGGAGGAAAGGGGATAGCAGAGCTGCGTGATATCCCAGGTACAGGCACGGTATGAAGCAATATGGTTTGGCATCACGTTGGAGTTTTTTCTCTTCTCATTTTCTTTCCAAATATTATACCTGCCTTTTTGATTCCTGCTGACAACTGAGTTGATGTTTTTAGAGAACAATGCAGAACAGCCTGAAGTAGAATTAGATACTATCCTGCCATTTTACATGCATCCCTGGAGTTGTTTTCTCTATGTACGTAACTTCATGTATCTCATGACAATATTATCAGCCTGCTACAGGATTGTACACAGAAATGGCTGCTGAGATTTTTCTGAGCGCTTAATTTTCTATCAGTGGTTTTCTCAGGAAGAATGAAGCACGTAGACTGACCAGAGCACAAAGCAAATGAGCAAAGGCACCTGAAGATGACAGGCACTGTAAACCTGTCCAAAGGGTCACCACAGTTAGCAACGTGGTTAAAGGCATTTCTGTATGGATTTTTTTTTTTTGAGAAATAGTTTTACATTTTGTTCATATTTTATTAAGGCAGTCCGAGAAAACAGTGGAAGTGAATCCATTTCTCAATATAAAATAGCTATTTGTTTAGAAAAACCCCTTTAATTTTTTGTTAGAAGTGTTTATGCTGCTTAAAATCACAATGAGAGGTTTTATTTGACTGAGTATATAAATATGTTTCCTTCAGAATCAGACATTCAAATGAAAATCGATTTGTATTTACCCAGCTTTAAATGTGATGCTGTGAGAGGAGAATACTGCAGAAACAATTTCTTCAGCAATATAGTCATCAGCTTCACTCCTGACCTCACAAAACAGTTTGATCTATGGGATGGAACTCGGGACGACTTTAAGCTGGCATTGGACAAAGTGTCAGGTGAAGGGAAGGCAAAGATCACGTTTTCACTTCTGTGCAAAGCCACTGCCGGCAACGTTTCACAGTCCACTCTGGCGTGTTTTGTGTGGAACAGGCAAAGATCATCCCGGGGTAAGTGTGGTAAATCACCTTTAGAAATGTTTCCTTCTTTTCACCTGGTAACTCATGGATAATTCCAGCTTGGGCTGGTTTGAGAGACCTAAAATAATGAACACAGGTTAGACTTAACAGGGCAACACTCAGAGGAGCAAACTGGGCACCTGAATTTGATTGACGCTTTGGATAATTTCATCTCTGTATCTTGCTGCCATTCTTTGCAAAGTGAAATAATATCCTTTCACCCCATTCAAGTGGTGAGAAAATTCAGCTGGCTGGAAGTGCAAGAGCCAGGGATCAGCTTGCAGGTTGCAATGCCTTGGTCCTGCGTAGCCGTTTGGAGGTGTCATAGAATCACAGAACGGGTTGGGTTGGAAAGGACCTCAAAGATCATCTAGTTCCAACCCCCCTGCCATGGGCAGGGACACCCTCCACTAGACCAGCTTGCCCAAAGCCCCATCCAACCTGGCCTTGAACACTTCCAGGGATGGGGCATCCACAGCTTCCCTGGGCAACCTGTTCCAGTGCCTCACCACCCTCACAGTAAAGAATTTCTTCCTGCTATCTAATCTAAATCTACTCTCTTATAGTTTAAATCCATTACCCCTTGTCCCATCACTACACTCCCTGATAAAGAGTCCCTCTCCAGCTTTCCTGGAAGGTACGGGAAGGCTGCAGTAAGGTCTCCCTGGAGACTTCCCTTCTCCAGGCTGAAAAGAAGTCACTGGCTGAAAAGAAGTGACACTGCAAGACAGGCTGAAACTTGGTGTTGCTTTGTGTCTGCTTTGATATATGTTGGATTTACAGGCTATGTAAAGTGGAAGAGCTTCAATAAAACAGACTAGGCAAACCCAGCTGCAACTGGTTCCCTTGTGTCATCTGCTTTGAAGGTCTGTATGAGAGAGGAGAGAGAGGGTCAAATGTTTTTGAGCGGACAGGGGAGACATATATGGACCTTATGGTCCTTGGGTGAGACTTCTGAGCCCTGAGCTCTCGCATACATGGGGAAATAACATTCTCCTCTTCTGCTTGTCTTTCATGAAGAGATTGACCCCATAAATGTACTCTAGCTATCTTCAGGGAACGCAGCTGGGGGAGCGATGAGTTTGCTCATCCCAGAGGGATCTGGGAATGAACAAGATGCAAAGCCGCTCAGCATTATCAGGACACATATCCCTTGGAGGGTGCCTTGAGTACTTAAGGATATTTACTGACAGACGTGGAGTAATTAAGTCCTGGGAACCTGAGACATCTCCCAAGAGAGGTGGAATCAGGGAGGGGATTTTGAAGACATCATGGTTTTATGGTCTGCGAGACTAAGTCCTTTTGCAGATAAGACCTAAGATGCAATCAGTGATGCCCTTCTGAAGGCTGCCAAGGAACTTAATCTGGTGGAAAATATAATGTGTAACTGGGTGCTTAAAGACTATGTTACATGCAACAAGAACTGAGATTACATGGGTAAATTTGACTGCAGGACTGCCTAGCTTTGACGTGCTTGAATAGAAACATTAACATAAATTTTTGCTATATTGAAAACATTTTGTGTGATTGATGCCATTTTAAAAAGGCAGTAGATAAGCAAACATTGCTGGTTTTGAGCATAAGCAATATTTATTATAATGACTTTGTATCAGTCTAGTCTTTTCAAGGTAGGATCTTCTGGTTGAGCAAGCATCATGCCATTCCCTCATGTTTTCATTACATATGAGAGTACAGTTATATCACTAAGAACAAGGATAAAGCTGTACTACTTGCTGAGTTTTAAGAGTCTGACAAAGGCCTTTAAAGACAGGCGTACACAGGGGGTATGGGAACACCGTATTCCAACACCTCCCAGTCCCCTACTCACCATCTAGGACACTCCCAGGGCCACAACACATTCATCAGGAAACACTGTCCTGGTTCAGAAGAAGGGGACATTTCAAAAAGGATGCTTACAACAAGGCGCTGCTTGCAAAGAAAAGGCTCTTTTCTTTTTTAAATCTATTTAGGCAAATAAGGAAAACTGTCAGAGATATTATTTTCCTGGGAAACAGAGTGCTGGAGAAGGGATGCAACGTTTTAAAGCACATCTGCTACACCCTAGTTGAGTCATGTCACTTCTAAATGCTTTGGAGCAGCCTGCTCTCACCCACCCCATCATTAAATTATGAGTATTAATGGGACTTACAAGAATGCGTCCATGGGGAAATACGCTGCATCTCTGTTCGTTTCCCTCACGATGACACTGTCTGTGCACACTGTGTGCTTTATTGGCAAGACCTCCTTTTCATTTCAGATGTGTAAAGCCATATTTACAGTACAACAGTTTTAATTACAGATACCGCAGTGATAAAAGGGAAGGAAAGAAGGGGATACTCTGTAATTGCCTGTCTTTCTCTGTCATCAGCAGGACTTCCATCACTTTCCTCAGAATTGCTCCCCAAAGGAAGGAAATGTATATATGTAAGATGAGATTTAATTACTGGAAGTGCATCAAAAGCACTATATGTTTCCATGATTGAAACCTTCCCTGGAGTCATGATAAGCATCCAACAGAAAAATGGGCCACTAATTAGTAAAGAATGTAAATTATAATCATGCATGGCAATATCCACTCTGTGTACTGGTATTCATTTTGCAAGAAAGAATGTTTAAGGGCTAGGGCTGCAAGACAGACCCCAAAAGGTGAGGGTGCTGGACCAAAAGCCCTGAGCCCATGATCAAGGCTAGACTCCAGAGCTAAATAAGCTCCTCCAACCATTGTCCTCAGCAGAGCAGAAATAAATCCTGCCCCATTGTTAAAGTGGGAGATTTAGGGCTAGGTTTTAAGAAGTGTGAAGTACCTGGTGCTCCCAGTGAAGCAGGTGGAAACTGGCAATTCACCGAAGCCAAATCCTTCCCTGGGAGCAGATGGAGGACCTTCGGCAAGGACGACGCTTGGAGTCAGCATCACAGACTGGCCAGCCTCCCTCGCTGATATAATCAGCTCTGTTTCAAGTGGCTGCTCTGCTGTAGTTCAGCCCAAAATTTTGGTCCCCTAGTATCTCAGGGGAACATTTGTCCTGCAGGGAGCACCTGAGGTTTGTTTCCTCCAGTCCCTCTTTCCTGTCCTGCGGTGGTGTATAACTAACCACTACGCTACTGTGAATGAGAAGCCTCCTGTATTTTGATGCAGAAAGGAGAAAAAAACCCAAAACAAACCCAACCTTCCAAAAACTTTTTAAGCTATAGAGGGGTGTTTTGCCCCACTGCAGAGCAGAAGCAGATTTTTGAGAGCATAAAAGCACCCTGAGGTCAGAGAAATTTTTTCCCACACAGCTCTACTTATGGATTGTTTTCCAGGTATAAGGCAGTGTTGTGTCTCTGGGTACTCTGGGAATGCGGGCTCACTCTCAAAATGCTCTTTTCTGTAGGTTTTGTTTGCATGACTTTTCCTTGTATTTTGTAGCTGATTAGTTTAGACTGATGCAATTAGTGTAATTAAGTGTAATTATGAATTTTGGTGCAAATTCATGTAATCATATATTTACAATGTGTAATTAGGTAATTACAATATGTAATTTGCAATATAAAATGTAATGTCATTACACAATGCTGATTAAATTTCATACAAAAAAGATGTCCTGGGCACATGGAATGGGTAATCTCAAAAGTTCATTCTTTTGGAATATCTCTAGGAACTCCTTTCCAAATGATCCAACCCCTACTATTTCCCATATGGAACTAGGGCCTTGCAAAATTCTGATTTTGTAAAGCAAATATATTTCCTCATCTCACTGTGGCCAGCTGAAAAAATGCCCTCACCCTCCACCTGCGTTTTCCAACCTCATTTCTACATACATACTTTAAAAGAAAAACAGACAAAAAAGAACGCCAATAAAACATGCCAACAATTAGCAGCAGCAGCAAGAACAGTAATGCAAAGTAACAAAGAGATTTATGCTTTGGAATTTTAGTGATTTGTGCTCCATTTTATTGAATCCATTTTTCTATGCAATATTTAATCTCTGAGCGGAGCATTTAAAATGCAGCAATTAAATGCCTTTATATGTTGATGCATCTCTGAGGACCAAAGATGAAGTAAATGGATTTTGCTTGTGGATACTTTGAGGAAGTCTTCTGGGAAATGAACTCTCCATTTCTGCATCAGCAGTAAGTATTAGCTGAACACCTTCATGATTGCCATGGCAGCTTAAGGCTGCAGGGGGACAGCCGTGGGTATGTCTACTAAGTTCTCTGTCGTGTGTTCATAGAGACTGTTCGTCAGTGTGGATGATGACTAAATAAAAGGAGCCTGTTGTGTTTGCTAGACATCTTCTCAAGATATTGAGGTTATTGGTCAATGGATGTGATGACAGAGCAAAAGATCGCTCCCACACTAACCTAGCAAACCATCTGCATGTCCCAACCGATTAGTGTATGAAAAACCCGGCTCCTAAGAATTTACAATATCCCAGTAAGCATTTCCCTCCCTCTGTAGGATCAAAAGGTCCTTTAAAAATACCTAAACCTCACATTAAGGTATCTTTAATGCATTATGCTCCACAGTTTTAGCAGATCTCTCTAGCATCCAAGAAAATAATTATTATTGTCTGGGCTGTCTCGCAGTCCCATTTCTACTGAGCCATGGAGCTACAAAGCACAACGTGCTGAAGCTGCTTGTTGTCTTGGAGAAAATGTGACTCCAAGTTTGTTTTGGTCAAGTTATCCCCTAGTTTATGGGAAATAAGTGAGAAGACAATCAGGCACAGCAGAATTCAATTTTTAGTGCAACGTTGCTGGTTACAACAGCCGCAAGGGGAGATAGTTTCATCCATGAAGTAAAACCACATCTTCCCCAACACTGTAGATGTTCTGTCGCTAAGGAGTAAAGTACTTCATGAGCCTAAAAGAGGCCTGGGCCATGAGCTGCTCTTTAGAGTCTTGAGGGACTTCCAACACTGGCCAGCTTCTGGTGCCAAGCAGTAGATGAAAATCAAGGCTTGCTGGTGAAACTTCATACCATCCTTGTTAAAAATGACGTGAACTCCAAACAGGCACGGAGCCAGCAGTGGAGTTTGAAGAAGCCCCCTGTCGTATCCTGCTCCACGTTGGCAGATTTCCATTGCAATCAACACCTTCTCGCAGCTAACGCCTTCCTGAGCTCCAGATGCGAGCGCTTTGAACTAAGTCTAACCTGACTACAAATCCTGCTTGGCTTGCCAAGGAAAATAAGGCTGAACTTTCCAACAACTGCATTGAGAACCATCCTGAAGAAATAGCTTTTCCACACTGGCTTCCAAACAGTTTGTTCTTCTCTACCCTTGAAACAGGGTTTTGAGCAGAATTAGCTTGCTTTCTATTAGAGTTAAAAATGAAGTGTGAGCATGGCCATAGGCAGGGCATAAGAACTGCTGAAAACAGAGGGAAACTCATTAGCTGGGACACTCTGGTCCATGAAGGTCTTTGGAAAAAATAAGTTCATTCTCTAACCACCTTGTTCACAAAACTCTCACTGATGCAGAAGAATTTGTGCCATTGGTTTCCATTAATGCCTGCAAAGACTAACCATGAAAATATCCTCTGCACAGATGGGAGAATAAATTGTGTAGCTCTGCTATGAAATAAATGTGGATGTTACCAAATAAAGAACAGGTTTGTGCATAGATCCTGTAAAAACCAGTCTGTGATGTCTGGCTGTGAAGCAAGTCAAAGCACAGCAAGGCAAGTCAAAGGGAGATAGTTTAGATCTAAAAAGGGTTAGGTGCCTGGGGAGGATTTGGAATAAAAATAAATACACATAATTGAAATAAAGGGGAAAAGCATATCTTTTGACAGCAGAAGTACGTGTTAAGATAGGAACTACCAAAACCAGCAATTGCTTTTTCAAGATACATTAGAGTCCTTCAAAATGTCTATAAAGGAAATAAGATTATCAGGATGCCTTTATCATTAGAAGAAAAGGAATATTAAAAGACCTCAGTTTGGTCTGAATAAAAAAGATAAATTTCAAGTAAACTGGCATGGAGTTTATCCATGGTTGGGTTTGCGGTAATAAAGTCAGTGAGGGAATAAGCTGTGTGATTTACAGGCAGTAAGCTTCTGTAAAATTTACAAACTGCTGTTATAAAATGTCGCCTTTTATGATGCATTCCACTCAGCCTGCATATATAAAGGGCGTTGCAATGGAAAAAGTAGCACAGACAAAGCAGTCTTCCGTCCTCCCTAGCTAGCTACCTTTTCTGCTTTTACAGCAGCAGCAGAGATCTGTCATCAGATGACCCTGCCACCAGCCTTTTTTGTCAGTAATTTTTCTGTTTGTGTAGGTACACTGTTGGCCTTGCCATTATTAATAGATAATTTAGTCATTTAAATGAGACAGAATTTTGTAAGATGCTCATGGATGAATAGAGCAAGAGTCGTCCCACCCCCCCCACCCCCCCCTCAATGTTTATATAAAAATAGAGTTTATGATAGATTTGGGTAGTTTTCTGCTTTCTCTGCTTTGATTTACTTGCTTGGCCTACAGATATGTGAGGCTTAGTTGTGACAGGCCGTAGGCATCCAGAGTCAAACCTAGCCCTTTTCACAAAGCTCTGAGTTTCTGTAGAGGTTAAGCATCTGTTGACCTTGGGAACTCAATATCCACTTCCAGCCTGACTAGTTAAATCTAGAAAACCTCCAAGACTTCCCCCTGCCAAGGTGTTAAGTCTGTTAGAAGGTGTTTCTGGCTTTGCTGGAAGGGTGACTGGATATTTCTCATTGCACTTTGTGGACAAGTCCGAGTGTCCTGGATGGGGATCACTCTGGAAGGTGTTTTCAGGTTTCAGGTCAGCCTGGCCAGGAGGTGTCCAGGCTGGGCTACTCAGCCAGGGGATCGACGGTGACCGAGCTCCTTTGGAGTCGCAGCCCAGTCCCTGCCTAGAGCTTCACCTCCAGCTGACAGCTCAAACATTACTTTAGTGGGCTCTTTGCAGTCCAGCATGATTGACTCTGATCTAAAGAGAAAGTTCTAATATCCTTCTTGCGGTACTAGCGAAAAAAAAAAAAAAAGAAAAAAAAAAGAAATACACTTTCAATTAAGATTTTTAACAGGGATGTATTCTGGAAGTTCAGCAAAATAAATCAATAATGGTGGTGATAAAACTGCATTTTAATGGTAGCTGTTATAGTAAAACAACAGTCAGTGTACAGCCATTTTACCACCCTATTGCCCTGGTTTCTACAGTCTGTTCTAACAGATTTATTGTTGCCTTCATTTAATAATCTACTTCTCTTTAGCACAACCACCATCATCATAAGTTTAAAATAAGGTCTTTATAATTCTACTGCGCACAAAATAATAGATTTTATATCTACTGCCTAGCTAGCAAAATATTTACATTCAAACTGTTCATAAACAGAACAACAAATAAATACAGGTTCAGAACTATCTTTTTTGGTGGAAATTGGACGAGCCTCATCGACTTCAGCAGAGAAGATCCTCTGGCAGCATGCAGAATGGCAAGTCCCGTGGCTGAGAACCTGACAGTGAAATCCAAGTCGCGTGTTGTGCCATGGGTAGCCACCAGCAAACTGGTTTGTGGTCCTAATAATGTTGTTTTTCAGTAATTCAGAGCTGGAAAGTAGGAGAGTGCAGGAGTATGGGAGAACTTGGAGCTTCTCGGAGGGAATAATTTCACGTTATGTCTGTAAAGCAAAATACACACCAAGAGTCATGCTAGTACGGCTCCACTGCTTCTGATGTTAGGGACTAAAGGGTGGGATCATTTTTCAGCACTGACTTTTGTGGAAATACTTTGACTTGTGGTGGGTTGAGCCACGTGTGAGTTAGAGCGTTACATAGCCAGGACCCTGCATGCAAGAGGAACAGCGGATAAATGCGGGAAAATCAAGTGGTATTAAAAAACTACAGGAAAAAGAAAAAGGGGAGGTCCGGTGGCTTTGCATGTTGAATGAGAATTTTGGTATTACGTGTTCCCCTCAGTGATATCAATACTAACTTTCAAGGCAGCGAAGCTGGCGTAGGGCTGCCATGCACACACGGAGAATGTTTTTTCTCACATCATCCTCCTGGGACTGCGCCACTGCCCTGCTCTGCAAAACCGCAGCGGGTAGGAGATGAGACTGGGTGAGCGCTGCGTCCGACCTGGGCCAGCAGGAACGGCGCGGGAAAGGATGTGCCGCGTGACGGAGGTGGCGAAGTCTGGAGGCAGAGCGGTCCCAAAGGAGGGAGATCAGTGCGTCTCTTGACAGGCATTTGCAGTTGGCTTTTCTTCCTGCAACATAGGTGTTTTTTTTTTTTTTTTTTTTTTCCTCATGCCAGTTGGAATTTCATTTCAGCTTTTTCTATTTTTTTTTTTCCTGGCCTGTGGATTTGAGTGTGATCACTGATAGCCAGAAACATGTTAAGTGTTGTAAAAGCATTTACAGCAATTTGCGCAGGAGCCGGGTGAGCTTTTAAAGCACAAGATTAATATGACCACTTCACAGATTAAGTGACTTAAATCAGGATTGCAACGAGACTCTGTGTCAGGATTAAAAATAGAGAACAGACGTCTGAGTCCTTTTTGCATAAAGCCATCCCACCTCTATGAATGTGCATGTCCGCTCCTGTTGAAATCAATCCCAGCACTTCCACTGATTTTAATGAATCCAAACAGGCCATGAGCACCTGTTCCTTCAGGTCTGTCTCCTGCACTAATATCTAGTTTGGATTTCCTTCTGCAGCATATGCTAAGTGCTTGATAGTAATATATTTGAGCAAATCCAACATTTTTCAATGGAATTACTTAAGGATGCATAGATTAACAGAATTATATTATTTCATCAGCAAATACAAAAAGTTGGCACTTCGAAGCACCATTTTGTACAAATAGGTGCTGTACCTAGTTAGAAAGGCAAAGAAAAAAAAATCTTGATGTATGTTGAACCATTTCTTCTGTGGTGTATAAATTACTCTGCCAAAAGTCTTTGGACCCTGGCTAGCCTCTTTCAGCAGTAGAGGACCTGGCACATGTCTTTTTAGAATCAAGTCTGTTTCCTTCCTCATTTCTGCTGGTTTGAAGATTAAATAATACTCAGTCGTACCAGAAAACTGGACCTGAAGCAAACTTAGTTTTGCACTACTGGGGACTGAAGTGCTGCGAAGCCCTATTTGTGGTTTGGACGGACACAAACAGCTTTAGGTGTGATAGAATCGTGTACTTGATATAATGTCTTCCTTTTCACTTGCTTATCGTACTGTTTTTAAGTCCTCTTCCCGCAAAAGGAAAAGTTAGAGAATTAGATTGCCTGTCCAAACCTAGCGAATTGCCTTTCTGTGCAATATGTGCACGCCTGCATATTATTTTTCCAGCAGGTTCTCCACATCTTCAGTGCACAGAAGAGGGGTTCTCAAAGAATGAGCAGACATTCGGAAGACCCATTTCCCTCATTGTTCCCTGTGCAGCCCAATGAATTATTTGCACACACCATTCAGACCTTACTCAGAAAACTATTATTAATTTCCTCCTGGGCTCTCCTTTGATGTTCTTTGCTGCGGTACCTAAATGCTTCACAAATATTAATGCACTTATTTTTATACCATTCACCTGGACATGTATTAACTCAATTTTGCTGACCAGGAACTATGACATAGGGGCAGAGATTAAAAATATCCCCATCTGCATGCCCAGATGGAGGCATGGGGGGCTGATTTTCAACAAACCTGGGACTATCCAGCGCATTGCTCTCATCTGGAGCCGCACAAGCTCCAGCCGTCTGCCAGCACGACTCCTGTGTCCACGATGCCAGCCCCAGTGAAGTCCTGTTGGGCAGGGCTGGGGAGGGAGTACAGCTTTTCAGGGGCAGGGAGACTCCAGCATTGCGGGATCTGGAAATCGGGTGTTGAGCTGCCATGAGCTTCTACCGTCCGGCCGTGACTTCTGCCACGAGTCACAATTTCTGGCGTAGTCCAAAGGTAGCCCGACTCTTGTTTTCCACGGGACAGCATTGCTTGCCACGGCACACAGTCAGGTCACTGCCTTGCAGCACTTCACACCATCTCAATTAATCTATACAACTACTTGTGATTTTCCTGAAGACTCACAGATGCACAGAAGCAGCAAGGTTGCACCCTCTGGGTATAAAAAGAGCTGTTAATTAATAATTGGATGTCTCAGCTATTTAGATGGTAGGATGTGATTTGTGGCTTTGAATACATTTCTCCAAGTAGGACATGAGTTCAAAATTGCTTTGAACACTTCCGAGGGACTGGGCTGTGACGAGGGTCTGTGCCAGCGATCCTGTCGCGTCCGTACAGCTGTGCTACGAGCACAGGGAGATTCCTCTGCCTGCGGCTCTCAGGGTTGGTTAAGGGATGCAGGTGTAAATGCTGTGCATCCGCATGCAGCCGTAGCTGAAATACTTAGGTGGCAATCACCTCACAGCTTCCTAAGTCACCGTCCCTTCTGCAGGAGAACGAGGGATTAACTGTCTGTGGGGACCCCCGTTACTTTGGTGTCTTGATGTTGCAGCTGTACGTATCCACTCAGGAGAACTCGGCTCCAGGTAAGGCTGGGATAATCTAAGAATATTTGAGAAGAACTGAAATGTACCAGGCCCACGGAGTGCCCGCGTTTGGCATGCCATGGATCAAGGTACCTGCACGTCACCTTGGAGACCGTGCAAATAGTTTCTATAATTAGGCACGGCTTGCTGATAGATCAGCTCTCCTGAAGCAGCACGTTGGAAGGACAAGAGTGCCTCTTGTTAAATGTTTTCTTGCCATACTGTGTTCAGCGCTCAGTGAGTATCTCCTGATGTCTAGCTCCCTCAAAACCATTGCAAAAACCTTTCCCAGATAAACAGCCCGAACACGGCTGAAATTGTAAAGAAAGCTGTAGGCTAACATGGTTTTTACAGGACTGTTGGTTTCAGAAAATCCAGAGACTGGATTCTCCCTGGGGTTGATACCCCTCTGGTAGAAACCTTCCCATCAGACTTGCTGGTCAAGACTTGGTGTAATAAAACTTGTAAAGCGTAGAGTTCCATTTTTGCAAGTTCCACACGTGTTTGCACAAGAGCTTAGAGAAGGCTTTGAATGTTGTGTTATGGAACAAAAGTGAGGAAAATGAGGTTCATATCAGAGATTTTTTTTCTAAATTCTGCTGTTTACAGGAGTTTTCTCAGCAACTGTTGCTCATATACACCAATATACATTCCCACCAGCCACCAACCCAACGTGGGTTTTGGACTGCAAAATCAGGCAGAATCACAGCACCACGTGGGATGGCCTCAGGCCACTTTCTGCAGCCCAGCAAGCCTCCCGCAAGCTCTGAAGTAATTTTTGGGAGGCTTCGGATGTCTTATGCGGAGGATATATTAAATATGCCTTAGAGGAGGAAAGGCAAAAGGCTGAATTATTCTGAGACTTGCAGAAATAACATTCAAATGTCTAAGGAGTGCTTCATTGTCCAGAAGAGTAGATCAGTTTTACCACGGCCGATGGGTCTCAGACATCGTTTGACAGTACCTCTCCCTCCTACGCAGGGAAGCCATTTTCTCAGCGCTCTCCTCTCAGAATAAGGTGGTGGTGGGGGGGGAAACTACCTCAACAGCAATATTTTGCACAGAGTGGCAAGACTGCTTGCTAAAGGGATTTAAAAACCCCACAAAATTCTTTGACCATCCCTTCTCCAAAGGAATAAGATGGATGAGGGATTAAGATGCCGTAGGAAATTGACTGGTGGCTCTGAAGATATTAGGAGAACCTCTGTCTCAGATATCATCTGTTCAAGAGGTAAGCACTTTTCTTCCCAAGAATGGGCTTTTGCTAAAGCTTTCTTCCTAACCAGTGGAAGGAGCAGATGTTTCTATTAGTGACAAAGAAATTAGTCAAGTGTTTGGTGAGCTGCCTTCTGGGAGAGCCCCTGTAAAGCATGGATGGTCTCCCAAGAAACATTTAATTTTTATAGTTCTCAACAACAATTTGGACAGAACTTGTGAACAGGGACAGCTTCTAAAAGGACACATCATTGTCTGATAAGTTAAAAGGGTAGGGGAGATAGATACTGGGATGACAACCAATCAGTATTTCTTACGAAAAGCAATTATGGCTAAAAGAGAAATAATAAATGTCAAGACTCAATTTTTGAGACCCTGAGAATGTCAGCCTTGTGTGTGCCTGTGACTGCAAAAGGGTTCTGCACCCAATTCCTCCCTTTCATTTTTCAGGGTTAAAGGTGTTTGCTACCACAAAGGTAATAACTGGACACTTCCATGCAGTTACACAGCAGCAGTATAGATGTGCTGTGGAGGATTTTCATCTTTAATGACTTAGTGAGTTACAATCCAGAAAGATTGATTAGATTAAGGAAAGAGGGGGAATGCTAATGAGGATCAGCTCTGCCAGGTGGTTCAATTCGGGATGCATTTTGAGAGCCAGCCCATCACCGAGAAAATCCTGTTGAGTTTCAGCACTGGGGAAGCAAAATCCCCCTCCTGCAGGATGTGGAAAAGTGGGTTCATTCTGTAGTACAGCTGTCAGTACAGATGTGGTGCAGTCTGTTAAAGCAATCCGTCCCCCCATGTGAGGAGTGCAGGCAGCGTCTGGAAATACACCCAGCTGGTTGCTCATGGAGATGGGACCAGAGACGTGGTGGTCCTCCTGTTGTTCCAGCCCACCTGTGTGGTGGGTAAATAAGTGTCTTCTGCTCCAGATGGGCTTCTCAAATGTCTCCATACGCATTTCAAGCCACGGGCAGTGCTAGGGGATATGAATGTGAAAACACGAGACAGGGTGCCTGTAGTAGGGGTAGGTGGAGAAATGTCTGGGTGACAATCCTGGTCTATCATCAAGAAAAGTGTGTTGTGCCCATATCGTTGGAACAAATGACATGGCATTAGCATCCCCGGATTTTTGCAGCCGTGACACTGCTGAAATGAGAGGGGTTTTCACTGAATGTATTCTTCAATTCTAAATATTTACCAGTCCGAGTTAACTGTAGTTTTTTGTGTTATGTCAAACAGTTCAGCCTCACTGTTTCCTGTTACCTTTGTGTAACAGAACAGCTACCTGAAACGGCTTCTGGTTGGGTAATTTAAAATTCTTAAGTGGGAGATTAGGAGATAGCATTTGCTAAATAATTAATCGCATATACTCCGGTTTGCAGGCTGAATTTTCTTCTTGTGGGGATAAATGGATGCTTGCATGAAGAACAAGCCTTTTGCACAAATCTGAGCAGACAAAACTTTGTTGCAGCCAATATTAAACATCGTGGGAAATCAACATGGCTGCAATGAATAGCTGTTAAGAATATAAATGAGTGTGCTTAAAAATTCTTGGGTTATCTGAATTTCAAGCTGAATGCAGCAGCAACCCTCAAAGAATGAGTTTTTTATAAATAATTCATCGCGTGCACAAAGCCTGCATTTTATTTCTATTTAGCTTTGGATTCTTCGAGTTTATTTTTCTGGTGTGTGGGAGATGTGGAAGCATATTATTGGCTGCGTCTTTCCAAGCAGGGATGTAATTCTGGGAGTGGTGGGAGAACTTGACTCATGCTGTGATTTCTGCCCCAGAGCTTGAACTGTGACACGGCCTCTGGTCTCCCGTTCCCTCTGAAAACCCCTGAAAAAGGCAGAAAGCAAGAAGGATATCGTATGAACGAGGCAGGGAGGCCGAGGACTTTCTCGTAGCCTGTGATCCTGGCAGCCCGGCCGAAGGGAGACAACAACAGCTCAGGGGAAGAGCTGAGGTCGCACCCTGCTCCAGCGAGACGTGCAGCGTACCTTACGGTGAAACAAACAGGCAAACCTCGAAAAGGGAAGCAATACACCGCCCTTGCTCAAGGAGCCTGTCTCGTAAAAGGGACTTCAAATGCCTTTGGGAGTTTTTACTACTACTCCAACTTGCAATTCTCTTCACATATCGCTTCAGTCCCTAAATAGCATCTTAGAGCTCTAAAAATCAGAAACCCCTAGACCTCCTGCTAGCATAATAAGATTTGTTTCCTGTTTATTCAAGTGTGTCTGTGTGTGTTTAGAGAATTGGGGCTTGGAGCAGGGGGTAAAGGGAGATGGTGGCAGGCTGAAGTACCCGTTTTCTAGCTGAAGTGCTAGGAACACGTAATTTTAATCGGCACCTTAAAACCTCAGAATATCTTTCAGAAATGCTTCCACTCTGTAGCAATAATTATTGCTATACAATCATGAGGAAGCAGCATATTCAAGAACACTTGGTGTAGTTCACTTTATGAGAACATGTATATTCAAAGATTAAAAGGACAATAAATGGAGTTGTTCCTCTCAAGGCGTTGAAATTCATTTGAGCCGATGGACTTGAATGCATGTTTGTCCAATACAGGTAATATTCAGCTATGCTGTAAATCACAGACTACCATAGCTTGTGCATACTGATGCTTCATGAAAGGGATGTGCTAATGCTACTTCTGCTTGATTTTATCGGCTATATTCAGACTTCTATTGAACGTCTACCTCACAGCGGACTGAACCTGTATAATTTAACACATCTTTCCTTATTAAATGTAGATTTGGTTTGGCTTGAGGCAGAGGTGTGAGAACAGGTCAGGCAGGAAGCTGTTTCAGAATCTGAAGGTTTTAGGTGAAATTAACTTATTTTTAGGTTTTATCGAATTTAAGCAGTCTGCCCTTTTTTCTCTTGTACTTATAGATCTGAAAAGATGGTGACCTGAGCTAACATTACAAGTCAGGGCTTTAACCATCTCCTGCAATAGCTGTGGTTTTGCTAACATCTAAAACATTTAATTAAAAGGTTGAGGGTTTATGCAACCCTCAAATCGGGACACTGCTTCTAATCTTTAATCACATTGATAAAGTAGTAACGAGAGAGTCCATGGCAGTTTATTTTCACGGTAATAAATATTTCTCCTGGGTGGTTGCTCCCGGGGCTCAGAAATTGGTTGGGCTCCTATAGGATCTCAGCACTGAGTTTGGGTGAGCTCTTGTGAGCAATGGGTTTATGACTGGGTTTAAACCTCAGCCCTCCGCCAGTATCTGTCAGCATCGGCTGAAGCCTCCTGCCCCCTTCAAAGGGGCTATTGCTCTGCAGAGAGACAGTATTTGATTGTCCGAATCACTGCCGTGCTATTTCTGCAGCCCCTTTTTGGCCTGTATTGAAATACCCTGTTCGCTGAAATGTCTTCTCCTATTATGAGCCAGTTGGGACTGGGACAGGGACAAGAACCCCCTTCCTAAATGACCCCTGGGAGGTGTTTGGGTGAGCCCTGACCAGAGCTGAAACACTTGGAGAGAAGATCTGGTGGGCATTGCAAGGTGTTCATTTTCCAGGAGACAGGCTGAATAAGGGCATTCATACTTTTGAAAACAGCCTGGGAAGCTGATGAAGGGAACCGGTCCAGCCAGAAAAGAACGGAATAACCTAGACCTAGAGCTTTGGCTACAAAATGACATATGCAATTTTGTTTCTTAAAAAAATAATTGTTACTCGGTATAATTTTGTCTGAAGTTTTCTCACACTGTTTCTGCTCTTGGAGGAGGCTAAGTGGGAAAACTAAATTCTATCCAAGGGTATGAGCTTGTCACAAAGCCATTTAATGCAAGGGCATGTCGCTAGGGAGCCAGTGAATTCCTTCTCTATGGACTACGGCCTTTTACTACAAAGGAGGAAAAGCACTAGGTGCAATCATCTTTTGGGGTTTTAATATGTCAGAACTAGGAATAAAAGGGGGCTGCGGAGAGGGACCAGACCACCCTGACTTTTCTTCCTTGAGTGCTGTCTTACCCTTACCCTGCAGCATTTCGCTTTCACAGGTTGAATTGTTCAATTTTTGGGGCACATCGGTGCTAGTTGTGTGAAGAAAACTTAGCAGGACGTGACCCTAAAGGAGTTTGGTTCAGACAGTTACCTGCGATAAGTTGAGAAGAGTCAGAGCGTGTCTCCAAACTCCTAAACAATTTGCGATAAAAATATAGCTTTAAAAAAACCCTCAACAAACAAACACTTCTGATTTCATTATTTTAAAGCACTTTAAACACCAACCCTAATGTTAATTGACTCACAATTGGGTGGCATGATGAGCAGATGCCACTTACCTGCTCCTTGGCACCCCGAGCAATTACTACCTGCCTTCTACCAAGCATTATGAACAGATTCAGCCTGTTCCTTGGCAATGTGAGAGAAAAACACCTTCTGTATTCCCTGGCAAAATGTGGAGGTGCCACTTGCCCTCTGCTTATTATCATAAGCAAAGAGCTGGCACGTACTGTCTGCCTTGTGTCAGCAATAGAGATCAGAGATTGCTCTTTATTTCAGACACGCTCTCACCTTTAGATGTTTATGATGTCTCATTTTCTACGTACAATTAGTAGTAGAAGTAGTAGAATCATCACAACAATAACAGCAGTGCTGTATTTGTGCCTGGAAGTCCAGCCTCGGATCTGTTCACGAAACTGCTGGATTTTTCCATAAGTAAAGCTTCAGGAAAGGTGCCAGCTGAGGTTAGGTAGTTCCTCATTCTTTACCTTGGCTTGTGAATTAAATTTACGGTGGTGTTCATACAAAGCTTGAAGAATCTGTGTGGTTTTTGAGCACGGGTTCTTGGTGTTCGGGAGATTTGCTTTCTCCCTCAGGTAGCTGATCAGTTGGTGGCCCAAGCAGGGTCGGGAGGAGTTTGGGCTGGAGTGGACATCCTAATGCTACAAATGCTGGCTGGAATGAGCCATTAGTGCCTCCTTTGTAGCAACTGCTTCTGCAGGAGGTCTATAAAAATTTGCTAATTCTAAAATTAAAATCTTCAACAGATACTGCTCTACAGGTCTGGAGAACAAGCCAGAGTGTCCTGGAGGTTTTTTAGCTGTCCTGTGAGATGCCGTGAGGCGGATGGAATTCATCAGGGATTTTTCCGAGTGAAAGATTCTCACTTTCATTCACATCCAGGCAAAGTACGTGAGGTGGGCAAGCACTACCCTTTATTTACGACTTGCATGTATCAGTCCCAAATTCTGTTGCAGAATTTTCCTAGAATTTTCCCTTCGACCACGTGTTTCATTTTGTGCTTCTCCACAGCTCTCCTTTTTCTGTCAAGCAGTAAATAAACTTGTTATTCGTCCTCCCTTTCATGAGTGAACGTATCTTACCCTTATGTATTATCTCTCATTAAGATGTTGCTCCTGCTTCTTTCCTGCCCAAGGCAGCAGCCTCCAATACCTTCACTTTATTAACATTGCAAACACTTCTCCATCTTCTCCCATGCTGCCTTTCATGCTTGAATAAACTTCCTGTAAAAATACACAAAACACCTCATTATCTTCCTTCAAATGCCTTTTAAAAACCCTCCTGGGCTACAATACCTTCCAGAAACCCTTTGATAACAGACCACTGGGCATAGAGACTGCTTCTCCTTGCGACGACCGAGAGCACCTTGGCGTTTTCCCCCATCAGGTGACGTAGTTTTATATTGCCTTCATTTTGTTTCCTGGGTGAACAGTGGAATTTCAATATTGCCTGGGCCAGGCAGAGCTCCCGCAGACCCTGAGGAGATGTTGCACTATCTCCTGCAGAAGTATTTGCCTCATGGAGAGGCCAGAGGAAGCTCTCCTGGGCAGCACGAGAGCCTAAAATAGAGCAGCAGCCCAGAAGGATGGCGTGTGTACGCCTTGTTTGAGCCAGGACAAAAAGGTCTGAATTTGTTTTTTCTGTTGCCAAGTTAAAATTCAGTTTCAGTGGTTTCCAGCTTTCCATTTCTGCACAGCTGTTACAATTAGGACCTGGGCCTTCTGAACGACTGACGAAGCTTTCATCGTAAGCGTTGGTGATGCAGGTGGAGCAACGTTATGCCCTGCGACGAGTGTCCAGCAAGCTGTGTGGGCAACACAGACCAGCGGACAGACTTTCTAAGGATGCAGGCATCTATTTGAGCAAGCTCTCGGGCACGTCTAACTGTCACATAAGATTTCCATGACGAGCTGGCATGAAATTCAAATTATGGGCAACTATTGCTTTCCACTCTGCTGACAATTTATTTGGAATCGCACTGAGACTCTGCTGCAGGCCACTGCTTTAGCTTAACATGACCTGACAGACAGTATCCAACGTTGTGCGTCACAACACAAAACATCACACAGTGCATCTGAAGGGAGAAAGGGGCGATCCTGGGAACAGAAATATGTTTTAAAGGTTTTATAGTGAAAGAGGAGTCTTTATTCACCAAAGCTCCAGATGGAGACACTTGGTTCTGATTCCCCTCCACATCCTCAGGAAACTGGTGATGAGCATCTAACGTAAAAACTGCCACCACTACCATCCTCCACCATGGACGACGCTTGGGACAGTGGGACATTCAATGACCAAATCCCTTGTGGTAGCACATCAACACCCCCTGCCTGGGGGGCAACCCCTGGTACATTACACGCTGCACACATCGCGAGAGCAGCAGTTCTCAACCTGGGTTCATCTGGCTTTCAAACTGAAACATGCCTACAGCCCTTTCTTCTGCAATACAAATGGAAATGGCACTTAAACTCTTCTTCCTAAATTAATTTTGAAATAATTCGTATCTCAGCCTTCTCCCCAGGTGATCAGAACTGCATGTGCTGTGTCAGGAAAAGACCGTGCCCAGAAAGTTAGTTTGATACAACTGGCTTCTTTGTGGATGAAATATCTAACCGCATTTCAGACCTCATTATAAGTTATCTTGATCTTCCCCTCTCTGCTTCTTTTCTCCCATATATTAGGTCCTACACAGACTATAAACTCGCAAAGCTTAATGCGTGAATAAAACTTTTCACTGCACTCTTTTACAGCAGGTTTCAAATTAGATCAAACAACAAGAAACTTCACTGATGCTGCCCAATGTCTCAGGGAGCTTGGGTCCTCCCAGAGGTCCATTCCTGCAAATACCACATTTCTGTAAGCCCAGTAGCAAAGCAATAAGGCACATAGAGATACAAATCTGAGCTGGCCTCCCTGAACCTGGCAGGGGCAAGCACACCAGCTGCATTTTCAGCATCAGAGGCAGTTGTGTTGCATAGCTAGTCGATACTTTGGAGCAGCCCTGTTTGAAATGATTCGGGAAAGCCATAGCCCTCCGCCTGACCCCTGCGCGAATAAAGATGTTGGCACGTCCCTGGGGAGAACCGGTGTGCCTTTTCTGATTTCACGGCTGCACCGTATGGGCTGTGTCAATAGAAGGCCACGGCGCTTTTCCGGCTGAGGGAGCGCGGGCGGCTCGGAAGGAGGTGATCACCGGGGGCTGGGTAATTACCGAGGGGGAGAGTGCAGCAGCAAACGTCCTTGCGTGCAGAAGGCCGCAGGGCTGTGAGGGGGCACAGGGCTATACAGTTTAGCAGCTGTGCTGCTCTGCCCGTGCAGAAAGTTAAGCAGTAGCCTACAGGACCGGAGCTGTGGGGTCCTGATGGGTTCAGTTCGAAAGCAGAATTGCAGTACAGTTATAAGGGAATGCAGAGGCATCGTTCAGACAGAGTAGAATTAAGGTTTTATGTGGATTTACATTCATTTACCAATTTCTGGTTTTCAAGATGTGGCTTTTCCTGAACTGGAAAGTGCTATCAGCCAACCTTAGCTCTTCACTTTGCAATTCAATCCCTCCTTCTCTCTGGCAGGAATGAAAGCATTATTTGTAAGAGTTAGGATTATACAGGGAGCTGTAATTGCCATCCATATTTTCAGTTCGCATTATGGCACGGATGAGAGATCTTCCACCCTCTTCTATTTATACTCTACTGGTAGCGAAACGGGTGCCACGATCCCCCACCAACCAATTTCTCCAGTGCAGTGTTGGAAAGTCCTGCCTTTTAACTACAAGGAGGCAAAGGGAACTCCTTGAGTACCTGATGCAGCTCCCCCCCGCCCACCCCTTGCAGCCCCTTCCCGCACCCCTGCCCTGACCCCAAGACTTGGCTCATCCCTGGCTAGAGGAGCGTGGTGCTCCCTTTTCCTTCCGAGGAGGGATGTGCAATAGCTAGGGTAAATGCTGAGTGATTAAAGCTCTAGTTAGAAACGTGGTTCAGTTGGTCATGCGTGTAGGAAGAAAATAAGCACTCTTTCATGGCGGAGTGCGGGTAGGGGCTGTACGCTGGGCTCTTCTGCTTTCAACGGCTCCGGTGTCGGATAAGCTCTGCCCCTTGTTGTGCATAGTATTTTGCCTTTAAACACAAAGTGTTTTTCAGAGGTGTGTGCTCTGCCATGTTTGACTCCACGTGATGTAGTGAGTTGAGTGAGAAGAGCCCATGTTGCCTCATGCAGCTGTTGTAAGCAGCAGGACCTCCTCCATCTCAGAGGGTCTCCTCAGCCCCCTCCTCTCTCTCTAACCACTGCCTGGGGCTGTGATGGCTGTGACATTTGAGTGTATCTAAAATTTGCCTAATTTCAGGCTGCTGGGGTTGGGGGAGGCCTCAGAGTGCACCTCAGCTCCTGCACACGTGGGAAAGGCTTTTCCAGGTCAAAGTCTGTGGGGCTGCAAGGATGGGGCTCAGGGACCTTCCAAGGGTGGGAACACACCATATCTAGCAGACATACAGGACATAGGAAAAGGCAACATCACATGGCCGTGCTTTTCCAAGTCCAGCTCAGAAAAGGGAACAGAAACCTCCTGTGACTCAAGGACACTGAGGTCCCAGGTCATGCAAGAAACGCCGATCCTTTAGCTCACCTGGTAAAGGAAAACAGAGCATGGAAGTTACTATGCTGTTGTTCTTCCTACCTTGCTTGGCTGCCTACCCTCACATTATTTGTAACCTCTTATTACCCTTATCTGCACCTCCATCCTTCTTGTGATTCCTCTGATCTTTTCTACCTCCCACACGTCTCATTTCCTCCTTGTCCCCATCCCATATCCCCTTCCTGTTCCCCTCCGCTAATGCCTCCCTGCAAGCATTTGCATGTGTCTGTCACTTTCTCTTTGAGAATACTTCTAAGCATCTTCTGCTCTTCTCAGATCACATCTCCCCAAGATAAAAAAATACTATAATAAAACTCCTTTTGACAGAGTTAGGCGGCAGCAACATTCGCTTTTCTTTTCCAGGCTCCTGCCAGCTCTCCGATCTGAACTGACACTGACTGGGTGTAGGTCAGATTTGGTGGCTACTGCATGTCCCCCCAAGCTACCCGGTGGATGTGAAATCTGGCAGGCTAGACAGCCTTTCAGCTACTTGGCCTACACATGCACTATGCAATTTGTTTGGTCTACGAGCACTAGGCTCTATCTTTATCTCTCTGCGGAGCTTAACTCTTCACTGGATGCTGTTGGAAACGGTGCTGTGCCCAGGTGTACCGTAGATGCCATTAACCGAAGTAATCGTTGTTTGACCCCATTGTGTGGGAAGTGCGAGAGCTCAAGGAAGCCTCCCCAAGATGACTGGGCTGTCATGGTAACGGATGGAAAGGATGGTGTCTAACCGGCTCATCACGCAGCACACGGGGTAAGTAATGAGCGGTGCTGTGCTGCGCAACACGGCACCGTCCTGTGCTGCCGTGACAAGGAGCATCTGCAGCAGGTGATGCTGGGGCTATGAAATGAGAAGGAAAATAAATGTTAAGGGGATGGGGGATAGATACTTAAAATCCATAGGAAAGATTATCCTGAAGAACGCTAATATTCACCTGGCAGGGTGGAAATCTTAACGAACGCAGCAATTACATCTTGAGAAGAATTTGGGCATCTTTATGTAGAAACCTGTGGATAAATAGTGGCCCAAGGGTAGGTGAATGCTGTTCCCTGGCCCTTCCTTAATTTTCTTGATTACTGTTATAAAGGTATCTTAGTCTTAAAGTAATCAGATATGATCTTACCATTTTAAATAATTCTAAATAAGGCAAAAATGGTTTCTGTTGGCTACTGCCCAGAAGATAGTCTTTTTCTCATTTGCTGGACTAAAACCCCCAGCTCATCTTGTCTTGGATTTTCCAGCATTTCCTGTGCATCCAAACTCCAATCAGCCTGTCTAATGCTATACTGACACAGTCTGACTGCTGTGTTACTGCATGCTGAACTGATATTTATTTTTATCCTATCCCACCTATGACAACTATACGATATCTAAACCATCTGCATCTATACCCGTATCTGTCTGTTCTTGCACACTGAATATTATTCTTAGGCCTGGGATTAAAGGATGGCTCTACACTGCTGAGCAACCAGACATTATCACAACCTATTTTGAGACTCAGGTTGGTATTAGCAGGACAGTGTGGTGGTCTGTCAACCTGTCCCTCCTTTCAGCTGTGCTCTGACTTTTCCAGATGGAGCTCAAACTGTTCTTTGTACAGCCCCCAGGTAAACTAAATTAACGCCTGAGCACTCCGAATAATGACTTTGAAACAGAAGTGGTTGCCCCCTTAACTTGGTTGCCTGTCTCTTTTCACTGGTGTTTTGCGGCAGTGGTACCAGGTAGGCTTAGCCGGTGAGCTGTGTGAGGACTTGTGAGCTTCTGGAGATCCTTGTGCTCCAGGGGCTGCGGTTCAAATAAAGGTGCTGACTTTGGGATGGATTTACTATTCCCATGGAAAGACAGCGGCTTGTGGAAAAGCTAAAATCAGTGGAGTGGAGTTAAATGTGCGGGTCCACTGACCCATCAAAGGGTATCGGGAGCCAAATGCAACGGCAATAGAGTCTGTTCTTTAAGTACTGTGGTTCGTCGGGGACATCTGTTGCCCAAGGCAGAGCTTTAGGATAAACTGCTAGCTTTACTGGTCTGGAAAGAGTAGTTGGAGACTACACTCAGCCCTTTACCAATGTGTTAGTTCAAATTAAGCCAATTAACTAAAGTGATAAAATCTGAGGTAGTCACGTGCAGACAATATTTGTGACTGTTGATGAAAATGGAATGAAATAAAAAACTTAATTATTTTAGCTCTTAGAAGTTAAGCAAAATGAATCCTACTTTATTGATTTTTCAAACTAGATAATAGCAGATAATAAGAGCTATGGGACAGAGGACTTGATAGGGAATGTCAACAATAAATCCAAACTAGTAGGCCAAAACCTCCTTCTCTGCATGTCAAAAGTAGCAAGTTTCTTTATCAAACCTATGAGTGTGCCAGGACCGTGCATAAGAGGTGCAAGACAGGAGAGACAAAGAATCATATTCCCGAGCAAAGTTAAAATGCTCTAAAGTGAATTCCCTATTTATACGTATCAGTATATAACCTCAGTTTCATGATCTTGTTCTGAGTAATTATCAATAAAAGAGCCGATGATTGAACATAACTTTGAGACTGAAATCAGTGACTGTGATATTACTGACAGTGGGGTACTCTTTCTTCTACAGCTGGCTGGAGCATTCAGCTCCGGATTAAGCAATGTCACCATGTCGTCGTGTTGGCAATGTCACCATGTCATCCTTCTCTCTCTACCTGTGGCTAGGAAGAGAAACCCCTTCGGCTCCCTCCGGAGTCAGGGGGAGGAAATTGGTACCTGTGGGTTGTGTTTTCAGGGCACAGCCCAGCTTTCGGGGCTGGATGTGCGTGAGCATGGGAAAAGACTGGATGCCTGCTGCTCTCCCTTATTTTGTGTGTTTGCTACCTGTATGAAAAAACCCTGAAATTAAAGCCAACACCCAACGAGCACGCACTGAGTGGAATTGCTTGGGAGTATCACGTTATCAGATGGGTTAAGGATAGCAATTTTGTCAGTTAAAATAAAGCTGTTCCCAGTTCTTCCTCTTTCACTGCCTTCTCTCTCTACCTGTGGCTCAAGTTTTTATTATTTCATCCTGTTCTTTTGCATCCATACCATTTTCCGTCTCTTTATCCCCCCTCTCTCCTCATGCCTCATTTCATCCCTTGTGATAGTCCACCTTCTCCTTTTTGTCCTTGGAACAGTAATGGACATCAGCCACCATGTCCCTCTGTATGAGGGTTCCCAGGAAGCGTATTAGAAGAAATAGGGGCATACAAAGGAGCACGGGATCCCCCTTTGCTTGCTGGTCAGTCAACCAGCTACTCTGGTGGGATGGAGATGGGCAAGCAGAGTGACTGGGAGGAAGCCATCTCAGAAAGCTCTCCTCAGGACATCCCTGGAGACTGGGAAGCAGTGCTGTCCGCTTCTCTCTGTTTCTGTATTCTCCTGTAAGCATCTCCTCTTGGCCACTGTCAGAGGTAATGAGCTGGATGGCCCTTTGGTCGGCCCCAGCGAGGCCAGCCTCGGGCTGCCTGCGAGCGGGCAGCAGAGCTGTGCTGTCGAGAGCACTCAGGCGAGGGCACCCTCTCCACTGGAGGGGTCCCGAGCTCTCGATGAATCGCGTTGCTTCTTCCTCAGCAGCAGAAAGGGACTCTCAAGTCAAGTTCTGACCTCCTGGAGATTTGCACAAGCATTTTCAGCCACAAACACACAGGCAAAGTTTCACGTGGATGGCTGAGTCTTGCGGCTCTTTTCAGATGAGAGGGACAACTCTGCTTGCCCGCAAAGAAATAATAGAAAAGGGAAAAGCGAAATGAATAGCACAGTCCTCTAATCTGATCCCAAACATCTAAACTCAATCTCCCTCTGCTTGTGCTTGCTGATCACTTGCAAAACAGACTTTTCCCCGTCAGCAGCCCTAGTCCTGGGCTCAGATGTGCCAAGTCACTCTGCCCAGGGCTGATCAGCCCTAGGAGCAACGGGCAGGCGACAACAACGCCGTGCTCAGCTCTGTTATCAGAGAGAAAGGAAGACGCACATGGGTTACTTAGCTCTTTGTCAGAGCACTGTGAAACACTTGGCTTCTTTATTCATGTCGTCTTCTCCTCGCCCTGGGAGTCACAGATGTGTCATTGGTCACAGTGGAGTGTACGTAACTGCGTCTTGTTACAGGAGTTGCCCGTGGACGGTAAACCTGCAGCTCATGGGTGCAGACATGTGAGGCTGTATGGCCTCAGCTGACTAACCAGTGCACGTGACAAGAAAGCAGCAGCAGAAACATTAGGAAATAAAATATGATGGTGATTATTTTAAAGGAAACTAGTGGTATATCAGAAAAAAAATATTGAATTTGCCTTAATTTTGGTTCTAACCTACTGAGCTCCATTCTGGCTGCAGTTTAAATGCAACCTCCAATGAGTGCTGAACTCTTTTCGAAAGAGACAATCGTGCAGCCAGCAACAGGCACCTTGATCCCCAAGAGGGACATCACTATAGACCCGTCCCTTTTTGACAAAAAAATCAGGGACCAGGAGTAACGTGGCGAGCAGCCTGTGGCAGCAACCCTTCCTCTGACCACTGGCTCCTTCCCACAGCAGGTCTGCTATGGCTGGCCACTGCCTGCTGCAGCCTCCATGTGCCCCTCTCCGGTCTTTCTGGTTTGCAGTGAGAAACAGAGGTAAAAGCAACTTGTGACACCCCAGTTGGCTCATTGATAGTCTTATTCTGGTCGGTCGGTCCATGTCTTTCAAGGAATGGCACCCTGGGTCCATCCAATTTCTCCCACAGCTGCCCAGATTGCATTTTGAGGTGCCTCCACTGGTGGGAGGTTTTCTTGCCTGTCCTCTGGTTGTGCAGAGCTACGGTTGTCTTCACATGCCCTCCACCACCTTGCTGGTTACCAGCACTTAAGTTTGGGCTTAGGAACTATATGCTAAATAGAAGATGTAGGAACTGGACTTCATTGCAAAGGGGATTTTTTTCTAAAGATTTGTTTTAATCAGTAGATTCTGGCCAAATGTTTTGTCTAGAGTTTAAAACTGCTTTCCTTCCAGAGGTAAGACAAACACTGGGTACTGAAAAAATAAGCTCATAGGCACTGCAGTGATAATCTGATTTTAGAACTTAGCAGTCATCATTTTCTCTACACTGAGAATGATAGGCAGGTAAGAAAATAGCTTGACTGCAGCTCTCTATTCCAGCTGGCAGAAAGGATTCACTTACCTTCAACAGGAATTTCCAATAAATCTATATTTAGTATCCTTCATAGTCTATCACTTGATGAAATTACTTTTCTTCATGAATGTGCAATAAAGTCTGACAGTGATATATGTAAGGACATTAAATTTTCAATGGCCGTGTTATGAACAAAGGTGATCTAACAAAAAATAATATACTTTAAGGAGCAGACAGCAGGGCTCTGTCTCTGATCTCATTGACAAGGCTTAACAGTGGTAGATCTCTCTTTACATTAGTAAAATCATTCATTTATACGGATATATGGGATAGGAGCTCCTTCTTCCACAGGTCTGCTTCTTCTCTCCCACACATCCATTCACATGGATGGTTTTACTAATGTAAAGTATATTATTTTTTTTGTTAGAAGACCTTTGTTCATGAGGTCTGGTTCACTGTAAAGCCAGAGATAGAAATTCGTTAATGAAAAAAGAGAACCAATTATGTGTGTGACATAGGCTGAAAAAACTATTATTATCCCACCCAGGAAAAATATTCCCCTCGGCAGACTATGATTTCCCCTTTGCCATTTCCTATTTATGTTTGGAAAGCTAAAATTGTGCTGTTTCTCATATAGAGGAAAATCTTCATGCTGGTAGTCAAGTCTCTGCGGGTTCCTGATGGTTATTATCTACTCCTCTGACATGGTTAAAGATTCAGTTCTATTTTTAGAGGTAAGAAAAAGACTAGTATTTGCTTGAGGATTATGGTTTAAAGTGATCAGTGTGCTCATATGTGTTTTCTTATGACTGCGTACTTTGCATATTCTCTTATTGTCTCCACTTTACCAGGTAAAACTCACTGTCCTTGCATGGCCCTTTGCTTTTCTCTCTCTTTTAATTGTGTGTGTTTATTTGATTTCATTTCTGGAGGACCCCTTATAGAAAGGTTTTTTGTATCCTAGTTAAAAGGTGCTGCCCTTTTATCACTCAACTAAGGCTGAAATCCAATTTTGAGCCCTCCTGTGTGCCACTCTTTATTTATGGCATCATTACAGTTTGTTTCAGAAAAGCAAACCCTCTGCAAAGCTTTCAGGATACTTATCTAGCAAACACTGTCACTTAGCTACGGCTGGAGTCCAATCTGATGCTTTAAATTCTAACCTCACATAAAGATAATGCTTTTAATCAGAAAAGTGAGACAAGTTGTAAGAGCTTGTTCACAGTATCTGTCAGCAGGGAACTAGAGTGAAATCAGGACAAAGTCTAAGCCTTTGTTTCCAAAGATGTTTGTTTCTTGAGCCACGAAGGCATATTAACAGCAGGACTAGACAAATGCAAGGAGAGGAAGGGCAAGCCTACACTGCCTGAGCTTGTGCTTGCTAACTGCTGCACCTGAGCTCGGACCCTACAGAACATGTGAGGTGGTGGGTCCTCAGCTGTAGAGTGGCAAAGTGGCAAAAGTGTGGACGGGGTGGACGCTGCAGCAGCGCTGATGCGGTACAGACCCTCTCTCTAGCAGCCGCTTGGACAGCTGCGTTGCAGGTTTGCTATGGAAGAGGTGGAAACTGATGGGCCACCAAAGCTGCTACAAAGTGCTGGAGCATCCAGGCTCATCAGCTGTTGTGGGCATTATGGGCCAAATTGTTTTTCCTCTTCTTGGAGCCCACCACTAAATTTTTGCAGAAAAGGTGCCAGTTGAGGGAATTTGGAAGTAGCTGATTAACCTGCCTGCTGATTGCCTTCCAATTGCATCTGACATTTCTAATGTGATATTCCTGGTTCACTTTCAACATTTCCTCTTCTATAAAGGATCAAATAAGAACAGACAGAATTGCTCATTGCATTAATGCAGGAGATGATTTACATAGACGAGTGTAAATTCCTGACTGGTACAATCAGCCACTTTTGAGCTGTGGTAATTTCTATAAACTCAGCATGGTATACCAGTGATGTATGAAAAAAATTATTTTCTTAAAAATAAAGAGCCCAATACCCAACCCAAATCTCTGAAGTAAATGTAAAAGCGTAGTAACATTCATAAGCTTGATGAAATTCTACTGGAGTTAAATATTTCCTTACGGTCTCTCTCTAAATGGGTGTATAGGGAAACACCATCCTTACAGTTTAAAAGAAGCAACTTTCTAGGACAAGATAAAGATAATTTTAGCAGTTATACTTTTAAATATAAAATATTTCATTGATCTTAAACCCTAGTTTAAGCTTTCTATAAAAATGTAAATATTAATTGGCTTTGAATAAAAGACAAATCAAAAGACATGCTATTCTTAAAATTCAGCTAGGTTTTAGGTATGTATTCAGCAGCATGCATCTAAATACCAATTCTTGCATAAACTACCCATAATGATTAAAATACATTTCTGAACCTCCCTGTCTTAATCTTCATAGTAGTTTTTAGTGATTTGGAGAAACAGCAGAAGTGCTTATGACCCATACCTCATTAAGGACACTAAATTTTTAAGACTTTATGCATTCAAAAATTATACACTTCTCAGATGCAAGGAACTGGAGTTTTTACGTCAGCTGGAACTCTGCTATGTACCTACACCGAGTAAAAAAATCTCTGCAGAAGACAATATCACACCTAATGACAAAAGCAGCGCTTAATGGAAAATGCCCCTCTCGCAGCAGGCAAAAGATGCGCTCAGCGAGGCAGGGCAGGAGTCACATATGCAGCTTTTCGTAAACCCCACTTCTGGTCAAAGCGTTGAGTTGCTGTGCGGTCAGACCTCTCCTTGGGAGTTTGCACGAGGCTGAGCCTGGAAAGCAGTTATATGGCTCTTGGTCCACATCTGCATGAGAGGTAGAAATTGAACTGAAGGTGTGAAGACACAGGACAATTCATAGCATGCCTGGATGCTCTCACTCAGGAGTTTTAAGTGGCTGTAGATCTCTGTAGTTTATGCCTCGGAGAATTAAATTATAGTGAATTAAAGTCTCTGCTGCACAAACTCAGGTGATTCATGTTGGGAAGATTTAACCGATTATCAGTCTGTTCCCTCCTCTAGCCTAGAGACTTCTTGCAGCAGGGTCATAACTTGGCCTGCCTTCAGCCTCTCTGCAGTGCTGCAGTTATCACTCTGTCTTATTAATTGCTTGCGCAATCAATTGCAGTTTGGATTAACTCTCGAGTCAATGAACTGTGGCACTAGGAATTAGACCTTCCCCGTCTCCTGCACTCTTACTTTGGTGATAGGAAGAAGCAGGGAGGACAGGCAGGTGGAAAAAGCGGTGTCCTCTGTCACGCCAGCTAAATCTTGCAGAGCCTATGTGTTAGGACCCTGAAGCCATCTCACCATCTTCTTGCAGACTGAATGTGCTTTGAATTATGTGCATCCCCTCCTGCCTGCAGCGGGTTTGCCTTGCCCTTCCTGAGTACGTCTGTGTGCAAACACGTCCCTAAAAAGGGGCTTCTGCCCTACCAAGATGAAAGGAGAGGGAGGATGGCTGAGTGTTCCTGCCGCCTAGAGTTACCCCAGGAATAGTCATGTGGGAATGAAAAGGCACTTTTGTTGTTTGCCTCGTTACGTTGTCTTGTTTTCTTACTGAAGCCATAAGCGTGAGACTGTTGCTATAGGCAGGGACGCTGAGTGACAAAAGGTCTGTACTACCCACTTCAAGAAAAAATAGGCCCACATGGGGTAGGTGTAGAAGGAGCTGAACCCCATAGGGATGCAAGTTCAGGAAGGAAATGAAATAAAAGGCACTGAGGGCATGAATTGACTTGTATGTGATGATGTCAAGAGGCAGGGAAAGGGGTTGCTCTGGCTGTGGTCCCTTTCGGTGCCCGCTGAGGTTTCCTGGGGAGGGACCTGCGCTGGCCATGGCGGGAGGGCTGGGTGGCAGAAGGCAGGTCAGCTCTCCACCTCTTCTGCAGGTCAGGAACAGAAAAGCAGCAGACTGAAAAGCTAAAAGCAACTGACAAGGCCACGAGGCTGAGTTAATTCTTATTTGAATTATTAGCAAAACCAAACCAACCCCTCCTCTTTTAATGCAACACTTTCCTGTGATGGAGAATCCAATTTACCCTTGGTAAATTGGTCCAGTGATTAAGTACAAACATTGTTTAAAAACCGCACTGGGTTTCGAGTCTCATTTTTTCTAGCTTCAGATTCTAGCCACTTGATCTTTGATGCATTTGACTGCTAGGTAAAAGACTGAGATCTGCTCAAATTCTCTTTCCCTAGGCAGGAATTTTTAGGACCCATCCAAGTAACCCCTCAGACCTGATGGGATAAATATTTGAGCCCCTGGAATTGGTTGATTTTAAATGTGCTTTCAAATCCCCCAATCATTCCCAGGAAATTTCTTGGAATCTTAAATAAGTTGACATTTTTTTTGAGTGACAGATGCAGCATTTCCATCACAGATGGATAAGTCTCATATGCAGAGAAAATCTAAGTTCCCTACTTCTATCAATACTCTTTAATTATGCACCTAATGACTACATTTGTCCAGGGCCACAGTGCTATATTAAGAACTCACACTGAACTGATTATCTGCAAATCTGTCCTGCTGAAGATAATGTTTCTTTACTGTAGAGGGCCAGGGGAGGATTTAGTCACTGCTGCCTTAAAATCAAATACTTTTTCTAGGTGGCTCCGCTAAAACATGCAAGATGCCCTCAGTCAGAGAGCCAGGCTTTCTAGCCCAGTCAATATTCTGCAGTGACTTGCTCATGTTTTACCATGTGAAGATGAGGAGAATGGTTTTTACAAGCATGACGTGTCCCACACTTGGTCTATCGATGCAAGAAAGAATTTAAATAGACTCATAAGTGCCAAGGGAACAGAGGGAGACACAGCACAGCAAATGGCACTACTCTCACTTGATTTCCCACAATGGCTTTGATATCAGGACTAGATGCACTTGTCAAATTTCCCATCCCTTGCAGAAAAAAAGGAGAAAAGTTGACAACAATACATCCCTGAGGGCTGCACGCCCAGAGCTAATCTCTGCAGCTCATCCCAAGGCTGTGCAGAACCGCCTGAGGAACACCAGTCTGAGAAAGCAAAGTAGCCAGCATGCAGTTTATTTATAACAGCAGTGAGACCTGGAGGAACAGTGCTTGGGGGAGGGCAGAGCTCTCCATGTGGGTTCATGTACTAGAGAATGAATATTTAGTCTTTCAGGCCTCTGTTGATGCTGCAAGTTTGCATCATGATAAGGTGGCTTGCCCTAAGCCTGCAGATATTAGAGGAACAGCAGTTTGTGTCCTGGTGGTTATAATGCCTAGCATCCTAGGGAAATGATGTGGTTAGTGGGGCTGGAGGCACTTCTTATGTGCTACAGCAGTGAATTGCCCAAATACGAGTCAGCAAGTCCAGCATGCTTAATAATTTTGGTGTAATAGGTGTATGTCACCATGCTATATGGACATGAAGAACTTTCTGCAGTGAATGCACTTGGGAGGAGGAGGGGACCTCTGGGCTTAAGCATCATAGGATGTAGACTGGAGACATGAAGATACAGGAGGAAGTACATTTAAGAAGGGTTTTGGGAATGATTCTCCGCACCATTACTTTTAAGTGTCTCTCAAGTGAGAGAGGGAGCACTTTATATGTACTGCAGAGCTATGGGTGGCTGCACACCGGAGGGGGTGGCAGGGGAGTGCACGCAGTGGGAGGGCTGGAAGACATGCAAGTTGCCTTGGGTCTAAGACAGCTGCCCATCTTCTGGGGAGTTACCTGACTAAAATGACCCCAAAGGTTTTCAACCAGCATGCAAATGAGAGTGAATTAAGAGACGGTAACACTGCACATTTGCTGTAGTCATATTACTTAAAGTCAAGGTTACAGCAACGTAAAGAACCAAAGCACCCAGGCATTTAAAGAAAAGCGATTCTTTAACAGCTTTCTACTAACACAAGAGGCTTGGGCAATAAAGAAGAGGAATTACACATTCCCATTTGTGAAAAGAAATTGGATATCGTCAGGAGTAGTGAGAGCTGGTTGGAAGACCAAGATAGCTGGAGTGGCCAAATACTGGCCATAGCCTCTGCAGGAACATTAAATTGGGCAGCAGGGGGGTCTGTGTATTTTGTGTGCTTGTGGTAGGCTGGGAGGAGCTCTCTGCATCAAAGATGCCATTTGTACACCAGAGTGATTTATTTCTAAAAGGTTAACAGCTCTTATATGCTGACGGATACAGGGCTACATACAGAAGGGCTGCGAGGTCGTGGTTGAATGGAGGAGAAAGAGGGAAGGTGAAAGGTCACCCAGAGCATCCTCTTATAGTCTAAGTGAGGTAAGAAGAGGGAATAAGCAGAGAATGTCAAATTTTGGAGCACATGTACATTTTTCCACTCACACCATAACCTTAGAGTTTCTAAAAATGGCAGGTAGCTTTCTAAGAACAAAAGAACAACTAATTTTACATATAATTAAGAAAATCCTGTATTAGATACTATTCTGTTGGACAAGGTGACTTGGTTACTTCAGAAGAAAGTAAAAAACATCATTGAAATGTGAGTGATCAAACCCAATAGCTTTTGCTGATCCTAACTGGAAGACAGATATATCCAGCAATATCTTTCCCTCGCTTCCTCTCTGCTCTAAAAAGGGATAATTCTCAAAAGACAAAAATCATAATGAGAAAAATTGAAACACCAGAGTACAAATGATAATAGAAAACTCTTCAAGGAAGGTTTATTAAATTTCAAGCCTCTGCAATTCAGCAGTGAGGGAAAAACAGGCTACAACCTGCTGCAGAGTAGAAGCGAGAGCAGTGATTTTATGTGAAATAGATGTATACATGTTCATGCATGTTCCCATATAGCAAATTGGAATGTGAGGCTCTTAAATTTAACATAAAATTCAGAAAATTGATAAGAGGCTAAAGACAGTGCTGAACAGCGTAAACCCCTTTGTTTTAAAGGGATTCCTTAAATATATGAGGAACAGTTGAAATCTTAGCATTGGTACATGGAGAATCATAGACAGGATGATAAAATTATCAGTCTTGATACTAAAAAACTAGAATTTTTCTCATAATGGTACTGCTGGAGCCATGATAGCTCAAAGATTTAGGTAAAGCAAATTTTGCAGGAAGTGATAAAATCTTTTATTAGACTTGCTATCAGTATGATCAAAACTATCCGTTAATCTAATAAAGATATTACCTCTCCCGGAAAGCTTTGCCTGAGAATTATTCAATAATTGTTTGTGCTGTGGTCAGAAAGAAGCAGAATGATGGTTTTGTATCTCAGAGTGGTAAAAAACACTTTCTCTTCTGTTATTAATTACGGAGGATGTTAAACAGCAACTATTGAAGTTAAACATTTTAAAATCTCAGGACTATAGTGCTTGTATGCAGAATCATTGAAAAGATTGCCCGAGGAGATTTATGAACTGCTTACACTGATTTCTAGCAAATATTGGAGCATGAGGGTTGAGGGATGCCAGAGCCAATATTATGCCACAATTTAAAAGGGTAGATTGAATGACCCAGCAAATTACAGACCAATTAATCTAGCAACTCTCTGGACGAGACATCACGTGAAAATAGAAGAGGATCCACAGGCACTGAATTAAAAATAACAGCAGAAGTATTGCTATAGGTTTATGAAACATCAGTCTGCTCAGCTTAATGATGTCAGCGCAGTATATTTTGATTTCTGAAAAACAATTGAAATCTGCCATCTTGATGAAAATATTGGCAGTCTGCAAATATCACAGTGGGCCCTTACAAGGTGGATCATATGCCAATTAATCTGTTAAATTGCAAAATGTAACTGTGAATGGAAAACTGTTATCCAAAGGAGGGTATGTCTATTAACTCTCCACAAGAACTCATTCCAGTACTAGTTTAACACTTTAGCAACTACCAGCCTAGTAGTATTCAGCAATTATTATTTGTTATTTAGCAATTTTATGAATTATTTGAGTTAATCGTCACCTGTACAGCTTGCAGTAGTGGTGAAACTGGTGGAACACCCAAAAACATTGGAGAGAAGACCAGCAGGCGTGCAAGGTGTTGTGTCTAGTGAGGAAGCATGATGGGCGTCTCTTTAACAGCATTGCATCTTCCAAGGCAGTAGCGCTGAGACCTGCTCGGGACTTGTAGTGGGAGGTGCGTTGAACCTTCGTGCCAGCCGGGCTGCTGAGGCAGAGCAGGTGGATGCAGTGCTTAGGTGTACAGAGGAGAGGCTGTCCAGAGCGGATGGGGATGCGGCGGTAGCTCTCCATGGAGCAGCAGCGATGTGGTTAACACTGCACTGCACCCCGTCCTGATATCCTGACTGCGAAGCACTGAGAAATTGGAGAGGGTTCAGAAAAGAGCGACTAGATTATGTGTGAGACTGAAAACATGCTTTGAAGACAGTAAACCTGCAGTGCAAGTGCGCTTCTAATCAGAAAGGCCCAATCATTCACTGTGCAGACAGCTTCAACTCTTTTAAAAAGAGAGATTAAAGTCGGTTTGGTTTTTTTTTACTAGTGTGTGTCTAGTTTATCCAGGGTAAAGAGGTGAGCTGTTCATTGTATATGTCTACCTAGGGGAGAAGATGATACTGGTAAAAGCCAGCTCCGTAATGCAGCAGGAAAAAAGAGTAAGAACAGAGATGGGAGAGATATTCAGGATGGACATAAATATAGAAATGCCTTCCTTCCTTCCTTCCTTCCTTCCTTCCTTCCTTCCTTCCTTCCTTCCTTCCTTCCTTCCTTCCTTTTCTTTCTTCTTCAGAGAAATAATCACCCATGTAGGCATCTTATGTTGGGGTCTCCACGCAGCTTGGACTTCTCGGTTACCTTTCCATGGGACTCACCTCAAGTGCAACAAAGCTGTAAGTTTTTTTGCATATCATGCCCGGTGAGGTTGTCTGTGCCATGCAGATGCCACTGCCAGAATTTCCTTCCTGGCCTTAAAAATCTTAGAAGTGAGGAATGTCTCACAGGTTTAAATGAGCAGGGGCTTCAGCCTGAAGAGGTGAGTAAGCTCGGCTGGCAAAATGGTGGTGGGAATCTGCTGGAAGGCTTGAGTCTAAGGGCAGTTGAGGGTGTCCATACAGTGAAGGGTTGGGCTCTTCTGACAAAGCAGTTCATTTGTACTGCTGTTTACACTGACTGAATCACAGTAATTGGTTTTTTCCTCCTCCAAATTTTTAATGATCCTGTACAGATTTAACTTTGCCATTATGGGAAAATGGCTCTTTCTTATGAACACAAGTGCTCAGCTTGGAAACCTCAAACCACCTTCACAATCTCCATCCCTGCAATAAAAGTCTCTGGATGACAAAAACTGCAGAACACCCATCTAGCTTTTATGAAATCAAACCCTTAGGCAAAACTCATTAAAAAAAAAAAAAAAGGCAGCTGAAAAAGAATGATTTTATTTTGAACTACTTTCCATTTTGCTATGTATTAAAATATATTTCGCTCTAATCTATTCCTATATTTGCAAGCAGAATCTAAAAGGAGATAATATCATGCAAAGAGCACAGTGACCCAATACATTTACTATTACCATATACTTGTAGAAGCCAAATGAAACAAGAGTGTTTTCAATTGCATGTAAATAAATATGTATTTTAATAACAGTTAATGTCAGTTCATAAAGGGAAGCACACTAGGAGAGTTCTTTAAGAGAAGATTACAGTCTTGGTGCAAAATCCTTTCCTAGAAAGTGATTGAAAAGAAATATGAACTTACAAAATATCATCTCCAACACAGGAAAGTCTCAGTTCCATTTTATTCTTCCTCCCTTAGGAAAGTGGAATGGCATTATTAAGGCATATCAATCAATTTTGGTAGCACCTTTATTGCCTAATATTATCACTGTGTACATACTAATAATTTCTCCACATATTGTTTACATAGTACATCTTACCAGTCCCTGCTTCCTCCACGTAAAAGTTATCACAGAAAAGTGCACATCTTGAATAATGCATGTGCACAAAGCGCTCGGTGATACTTTGACATTATCCACTACTGGCAGAATTTATGAGAAATGTAGAGAGGGTCCCTTTCCCTCACGTAGCAGAACCCCATAACTTTAGTTGTAGTCAGTACTCGTCATTGGCTTTACCTTCAAATTGTACAGGTATCTTTCAAGAGAAATATGTCATGCAGTGGTGCATGGAGAATAAACTATAGGTGTAACTAGAAATTAAAAAACATGCACTTTATTACAGATCTGCTGTCAGACTCTGGTGTTGGCCAGAGTTCAGTACTGTTTGGGTCTTGGGTTTCATCTCCACTTACCACAGACATAGAGTCAAGGTTGAAACTATCAGTGGTTGTCTCAGCATCAATTTCGGCTCTTACATAAGAGGTGGGTGGCCTGGTGATGGAGGATACAGAGAAGGCAGAGTTACTGACTGCTGCCTTTGCTTCAGTCTTTACTGCTAAGGCCAACCCTCAGGAATCCCAGACTCTGGAGGTAAGAGAGGGAGTGTCAAGAAAGGAAGACTTTCCCTTGGTCAAGGAGGATTGGGCTAGAGATCATTTAGGCAAACCTGACACCCACAAATCCATGGGCCCTGAAAGGATATACCCACAAGTGCTGAGGCAGCTAGCAGATGCTATTGCTAAGCCATTCTTCATCATCTTTGAAAGGTCATGGAGATCAGGAGAGGTGCCTGAGGACTGGAGGAAAGAAAATGTCACTCCAGTCTTCAAAAAGGGCAAGAAGGAGGACCTGGGAAACTACAGGCCAGTCAGCCTCACCTCCATCCCTGGCAAGGTGATGGAACAGCTCATTCTGGGAGGGTCATCTGTAAGGATGTGGAGGAAAAGAAGGTTATCAGGAGTGGTCAGCATGCATTCACCGAGGGGAAATCATGCCTGACCGATCTGATAGCCTTCTATGATGGCATGACTGGCTGGGTGGATGAGGGAAGAGAAGTGGATATTGTCTACCTTGACTTCAGAAAGGCTTTTGACACTGTCTCCCATAACATCCTCATAGGTAATCTTACAAAGTGTGGCTTAGATGAGTGCACAGTGAGGAGTATTAAGAAGTAGCTGAATGACAGAGTTCAGCAGGTTGTGATAAGTGGCACAGAGTCTAGTTGGAGGCTGGTAGCTAGCAGTGTGCCCCAGGGGTCAGTATTGGGTTCATTCTTGTTCAATATATTCATCAATGACCTGGATGAGGGCACAGAGCGTACCCTCAGCAAGTTTACCAATGCTACCAAACTGGGAGTGGCTGATACACTAGAAGACTGTGCTGCCATTTAGTGGGATGTGGACAAACTAGAGAGTTGGCCGGAGAGGAACCTAATGAAGTTCAACAAAGACAGGTGTAGGGTCCTGCACCTAGAGAGGAATAACCCCATGCGCCAGCACAGGTTAGGGATTGACCTGCAGGGAAACAGCTCTGCAGAGAAGGACCTGGGAGTCCTGGTGTACAACAAGCTCTCCNCCGAGCACAGGAACAGGCTGCCCAGAGAGGTTGTGGAGTCTCCTTCTCTGGAGATATTCAAAACTCACCTGGACACGATCCTGTGCAACCTGCTGTACATGATCCCGCTTTAGCAGGGGGGTTGGACCAGATGATCTCCAGAGGTCCCTGCCAACCCCTGCCATTCTGTGATTCTGTGGTTTTGACTCCAAACCAGATGATGAGTTTAATCCTGAACAAATGAGGGAAACACGCCAGCTGGGCACCTGGGGGGGTTTAATATCACGGAGCACACACTATACTCTCTCCTGTGGACAAGCTCTTGTATTTCAGAAGAAGGTGGAAAAAGCCCAGCCCTTCAGAAGCCACGTTATGTATGTATAAGGAGGAAGAAAAAAGCAAAAGAACCCCCCACATTCCCTGTCCTAGTATTCTCAGTGATTTTGAGGCATGTGTAAGTGCAGAATAAATAAAGTGTGAACGAGCACTATTAACAACCAAGCTCTGATCAGCTCCCTGCCCTGCAAATATTACACAGCAAACCTATGTTTTAATCTTGTCTTTATACAATCCCTCCCATAAATTTATCATTCTCATTTTAAAAAAATGGGATGTCTAAGCTCCCACTGTCTTGTATGTAGACTGCTTCACAGTTTCATTTTTTGGTTAATTAGAATCAGTTTTTCAATTTCCAGTCTAAATTTGTTCTTGATGCACTTAGATGTATTTGATTTTGTATCAGTACTATTCTTAACTTAAGCAATTATTCGTTCCTTGGTGTGCGGTTTCAAATCCATTTATAAATAGACATGGTAATGGTGATGTCATCAAGAAAACTGTATGTTTGAAAAATGGAATTGGGACAGCCCACATCTTCTGGCAGTGAGTAGTAACTGTTGACTGACTGCGACTGTGACTTCTGGAACTTACATTTTTTGGCTAGTACTGCTGAAACACTCAAACCGTCTCACAATAGACCTCTTTCAACTCAGAAGTGAGAAGATGATGTAAATGGGGCCAAGATTAACATTTCAGAGACCTGGGTGTTCTTAGTACATGCAATGCAGTAGCTGCATTAGCATTTCTGAGCAGAACCAGAGCGTGTTTTGAAATTAATTTCCTGACCATCCCTCCTCACTCCGCTTTTGGTTCCCACTGTGGAGCAGCCTTGGACCGCATTGCCTTTTCTGAGCAAACTAGAGACATGCACATAATGCATTTTGTCTGTGCATGTGGGTTCAGCTCTATGGGACCAGACTAGAAATAAATACAAAGCAGGACTATCCATGTGAAGTATGCACAAATATTGTGGACCCCTGGTCTTCAGATATTCCTCCCTACAGCTGTTTTACCTGATAAAGCCTTAGATGTCCTGCATGGCCACAGCAAGTGATTTCAAGGATCTGTGCCCCATATTTGCCATTGGTAAGACAGGGCTAATGTGTTTTTTGTTGAGATCATTAGAATTACTGGTGACTGGAGCTGTGTGCTTATGACAGTGATCACAGCAATTTTTACAACCTCTTCCTTTTTGTGGCACCAGAAATTTCCCATTGCGGTTAATTAGTAACCAACTGGGCAAAGGAATTAAAAAAAAAAAAAAAACAAACCACAATGAATTTACTGAAAAAAAACATGGTTTTGAAGAACTAAAACCAATTAAATGTTTGCTTTGAATTTATTCATTTTTTAAATGAAAGGTTTTGGTTCAATATTTTCCATTACTTTTTAAAATTTCCACAAGAGATTATATTTCATTTAAAATGAATGCAAATTTTGTTTTAAAATATGAGACCTGATTATATAACAGAAAACTATATCCAAAGCATTTGAATTTTAGGTCAAATATCACATTTTTTTTACTTCCTCCAGAATATATATTTTCTAGAGTTTTTCTTTGTCATTTTTCAGGTGAAACTGTAAATATCGTGATCTGACCTGAAATAAATTTCTTATAAGTTTTCAGACCAATCAAGAAATTGAGAAGAAAAAAAAAATAAAAAAAAAAATCTGTTATTTCCCAAGCTATCCAACAAAACACTGAAAACAAGCGAAACAAACTGAGTGTGAGATTACCTTTAAAACAGAAATCCTCGCGTAATCTTAATATTCAGCGCAAGCCACCTGCGGTTAGAGGACATCACTGGAGTGCGGCTTTGAATCCTAGAACAACAGGCTTTGGCGCACTAATGCATCATTAATGTGTCTGCCTTTGCCTCTCAGCTGACGGAGCATCTCTGCTGAGCATCTCTGCTAGAGACTACGAGATGTGCACGCTCTGGGAAGGAAGGGTTTGCAGCTTAACGCAACCCTGGCTTGGGCGAGTGTCTGTCCTTACAGCGTAGTCACCATAAACAACCCGGCTTCGTGTGCAGATGTGCTGAATATATTCACAGGTTTAAAGCATTCCTCTTTACGCTGGCTTAGACTCAGTTAACAACATTAATGAACCCTTTTAGCGCATTTTGACAATAGTTCCAAATTAAGCAGTTTTGTTTTTTTTCTTTCTCTCTCCCTCTGTTGTGAAGCAAAGACAAATAAATCTGATTTTATTTTTTTTTTCTTTTTAAGACTGTGGCTTGAGATAATTAAATTCAGTAACTGCCTTCTACCCAGCAGTGAGAAAGTCTTTCCATCAAACTCAAAAGTCATGTGAAATTCAACTGGTTTCTGGTTCCTGACCAGCTCCAGCAGGATTTTCTTTGAGATCTGTAAGAAACTGCAAATCTTCAGCAGAAATTGCAAATAGAATAATTTAGTTGCCTCCAGAGCAGCACAAATTTCTGGTGTCAGAATCTCATTGATTTGTTTCAGGCTCATTAATAAAAGCCACGTGGCAAGTATTCTGGGCCTTCATTTGTCTGAGCTCACATGCAGGAGTTGGTAGGAACAGTCTCAATGCCCGTCGCTGTTAGATATTTGTTATGTACCAGATTTTTTTATTTCCTTGCAGTTTTCAGACCCCCAGTGAGCTGAATGTAGAAGGCTGCCCAGGTCTGTAAACCACAGTTCCCCAACCTGCCTACAGGAATGGACACACTGATTAATTGTAGGAATACAATTAATTAATACAGGATTCAACGCCATAGAGCATCTGTTCCAATAAAGGCAGGCCAGTCGCTTCCGACTCTAGAAGAAGAGCAATAACGTAAGGTGTAGTAATCTTTTCAAAAAAGACTAATTTTCCCTCTGACCCTCCAATCAAGCAGATGATAGGAAGAGTTTTTGTCAAGATGGGTCGGGCTCGGTTTACCCCAAGGGAACAGTGCTGGGTGGAGCTGGATGGCTCTCACTGCAATTCTGCTTTGTGCCTGCGTTCGTTCAGTTTTTCCTCATCCTTGAGGCAAAAGAACACCTGGGGTGCCTCGAGGTATCCCTGAGAAGAATAGTCTTCTAGCAACCTGGAAAGCACTATGTGCATACCTAATGGAGAACTGGATTGTTTTGTCCCGATTCAGATTTACACGGTGATTTAGGCAAAGAGTTGCACAGTTTTGTTCCTTTGTGGGGTTAAGATTAACCCCCTCCTCTGATCTTGTTGCTAGTGTGATAGTCTGTATGTTCATATGATAAATCATATATATCATGAAAGCATCAATGACAGAGGATGAGAGGTAGGGTGTCTTTTATTTTCAAGACTTCATCACTCTTACAAGATCAATGAGAGGAACTATTAAGGAATAAACCCACATATGCTAAGAGCACATGAACAAAGCACACTTTATATTGCAGATATTTCTTTTCTCATTATTTAATGAAATTCAGGCACTCCCATTGGAATGAGTCTCCAGTCTACCGTAGGAAAGGCAGCAAACTGCACTAATTCCATTTTGCATCCGGATTGTCCTCTTACACAAAAAAAGAAGTTCATTCCTCAACAAAGACTTACAGTCGATAACACTGCTTTTAAGAAATAAATATTTTGCAGGGCAGAGCCTCTGCTCACAGTCCTGGAGACAATAGCTACGGGTCTGATGGGAGCAACCAGCCCATGGAGAGCCCCTTCTTCCTCAGAGGCTGACTTCTCCCTTGCGCGGTCAGGGTTTGCTGCTGCTGGCAAAGCGGCTGCGTGTTTTTCTTGGCGCCTCATGGTTCATTGTTGTGGATCTGGTGTGTTTGGCAGAATAAAACCCATTCCCCTGGCACCTTTCCCTTCTGGGTGTCAAAACGCACTGAAGGGTTGTGTAATTTGCTTTGCAGTGTGTCTCCCTTTTGGAACATGTTATTACATTTAATCTAGCAGTGTGGTGGGTGTTTGGGGTTCATGCTGAGCAGAATGCTTGCATACATTCCCTCCCTGAGATTTCACACAAATATGACAACCTTTCCAGGAATAGCTCCAGGAACATGGTGGTGCTTAGAGTTTCATGTTGTGGGGGTTTTGCTGCTGCTGGTTTAATTTTCAGACTTTTTTCAAATTTTTCAAAGAAAGCATCCCTTTATATCATTATCATTCATAAATAAAGTGTGAACACACCAGGCCGATATATGACACTTAAATTCTTGGTATTTTACTAGATAACAGTGGTACAGCTAGCAAATTCAGAAATGCTATTCCTTTGATTATTACTTTTTAGAAATATAAACTTGTTTTCTTATTAAAGAAGCTTTAATACCGATTTCTCAGTGTAATTGCCATACAGTATCTGATATCATTAAATCAGTCAAGGGTAAATCTTCAGTGAGCACCACCACTGCAGCCATGACATACTGTCTGTATGCAAAACTCATAACCTGGGCATCAACTTCTGTCCAAGGACCTGTGGAAAATACTTATTTCCTTAGTCCTCCCAAGGCAACACTGAGAGCTTCTTCGTCCTGAGGAGGAAGCTAAGATGTGAAGCATTTTGTAAGAGACACCGAGACCCTCAGAGAGCCAGCCCCCATACAGGAATAGCTGCCCCAGTATATCAGACTTGACTCCCCAAGATGCATCTTTTTTTTTTTTTTTGCTGATTGTCTTTTAAACGGAATAATCTGGAAATGAATAAAAAAAACTTCCTTGAAAGCATACTGTAAATCTTTACCAATGCACAGAGAAGTGAATGTGAATCTATTGTAGGGCTGGAAATAGACTAATCTATTTTTCTGAATTTCCTTCCAGGTGAAATGCTTATTTGAGAGGGAGGAGAAAGAGCAACAAAAATGACATATTTGCAGCAGTAGGTGACAGAAGATATATCAAGACAAATGTCTGCCTTTTTGCTGTGAGCAAATATCTTCTGTCAGACTCCTATAAGGGTTCACTCATGCGTGCAACGCCGTCTCCAACTTCTCACCTGGTATTAAATGCATGCTAACTCCTGTCAGCTTCAACAGCACGGACAGTAGAAATGAAATCTGAGGATCTTTTACACAGCACAGGAGAAACTACAACCCCAGTCACAGTCAGTGATCTGGCTTATTCTGGTTATAGGAGTTTTTTTCCTATGCACCTTTCAGATATTGTTGACATGCAGAAAGCAGCAAATGCTGATCACTGTGTTTGTAGATGGGATAAATTCAGTATAACCTGCCTGTGCCAAGTCCTCCTGCTCGGCTAGCAGGGATAGCCATGGGTCAGGGCTGGCCATGTGAGCATCTCCTAAGCCCCCTTCACCCTGCCATGTCAAATTTTAATGCGCACCGTGGGGAGGCCCATAGTCCTTTGATCTCCTCAGACCCCCAGGAGATGCTGGGAACCTCAATGCTTTTATGGAGACGGGACACGATGTCTCCGTCACGCTGAACTCCTCCTGGCAATTCTGCAAATTTCTATGGTGCAAAGCGTGATTGCTGCACTGGCAGCGGAGGTGGTTGGAGGCACCACAAAATGTCTTGTGCACACCTCATCTTCTGTCTGAAGAGCTAAGTCCCATGGATGGGGAGCAGAAGAACAACATGGACAAGGTCACAGGCACCGGGGTGGAAGGAGCCAGCCTCTCACGTGCCTACCTGCCAGCACCCTTGCATTTTTATCACGCTTTTTGAGATAAGCTGTCTGCTGTTGTCCTTAAGGAAGGAGTATTTCTCAGTATAGGCATGATGTAATGCTCCTTTTTTTCACTTTGGAAAGAAAACAGGCATTATGGTCTGTACTTCAATAATATCTACGCAGCTAAATAACTCACTCCGCAGCTGTGTGTGGGAGCGTGTTGCAATGTCAGTCTCGGAGTAACTCATTTTCCAGGCACAGCAGCGCTGAGGAGGAGACTCCCTGGCACAGGGCTGACCTTGGATGGGGGAAGCAGCCAAGAGACAGCGCCGCGCTGGAGGCTGCTTTGCCCACTGCTTGCCATCTGGGAGCGATGGCTGATCCAGGCAAAACCTGCCCCCAAAGCCTTCTGTGGGCTGCGGCAGAGCTGGGCGAAGTGTCCCCGGCTCCCTGCAATGGCCCTGCCTCGCGCGGCTCCTTCCTCCCGCCTTTGGCTCCACGGCTCTCTCCTGAGCCAGAGGCTGCGGCAGGAGGGAGCTGCTGTCCCCTGCAGTTTGTGGCCTCTGCGGGGCTTTTTTGGACATTTCTCAGTGATGAAGCGGTGGTGGGTGCCCCTTTCCACCACCTTGAAAACCTGATGTGCATGTGACACGGGCTGGAAACGTTAGCATCTCTCTGGGCAACGGGCATCACTGAAACGGCAAAATTTCCCTTGATGTTCAGCAGCTTGAAACGCTCTCATTAGCATCAGTGGCATGTTTTCCATAGACAAGGGCATGGGTGGGCTGCACACGCACCCTGATGTTTCCAAGCATGTTGGACATGCCCTTTGGGGTGCTGCTCACCCCCCCTCTTTGGCACTGTGCAGCTCTGCCGTTCCTGCACGGATTGGCCCCAGAGGCTGACGCTGACACGGGGTGTGCCCATCATTTGTACACCAGCTTTCCTGGCCACAAGCTCTGCTGTATTCCCATAGCCAAAACATCTGATTTCAAGACCATTCAAAAGTTTTCAGTCGCTCAGAAACTTCTGTTAGCTCCTGCTGCTCAGCCCTGGTTTTCATGTCCTTCTCCGAGCCTGAGCCTCCAGCATAAAAGCCTATTGTACTGCCACAAAGCAAGACCAGAATTTACTAGTATTTTTCTTATTTCGCTCGCTCAAAGTGACTGCTGTGAATGCCCATCACGATAAATTCTGCTGGGATGCGATGGCCCGAACCTGATCAGAGATCTTAGGGAAGCAGAGCGGTGAGCGAGCACTTGCAGCTGGTGCAGGTGTGCCAGGAGTGCCGGCGTCCCCGAGGACTGAGGAGGAGAAGAAGAGGTGCCCAGCGGTGTCCTGACAGCAGCCAGCATGTGGGCATTACTATGGAAAAGGGATTGTGGTTTTGTCATTTTTTAAACGCCATACCTAAAAGCTTTGCAAGGTCAGAAGTTCTTCGGCGTAATGAGCACATTTTACTGAGGTGTGAAAGCATGGGATTTGCTAATCCATAGTATTTTTTCCAGCTGAACTGGTTAGTAAGCAAAAACGTCCCTGCATGTCCATAGTACCTTACTTTCCAAGAAGTAAAAATAAATCAGAGGTCAAAAAAGGATCTTTGGCCTGAGCAGCTGCATAACCCATGAGGTTTTACTTCACAACAATCTCTAATGTGTCAGGATCTTAAGCCTCTGCAGAAAAAATTATACTATTTGTCCAAAAAGGCTCAGAGGTCAAGAGAAGCTTGAACCGAACTTATAGAGTGTATGTTGCAATGTGAAGACTATTGCTCTTTAAACTGAATGCAGTGAATCTGTCAGTCTGTCTTGTTGTTTGTTTGTGGTTTTTGGTTTTGTTTTGTTTTGTTTTTTTTTAGTACCATGTGCCGATTTTCATTATGCTACACTAAAATCTCACATCATGCTACACTAAAATCTCACATTATTCTACTTGATACACCAGAAAAAGCTATGGGAGGAATAATTGTGGTCTAAGGGAAGAAGTTCAGAGGAAAAGGATAATAGTTTCTTCACCCTCAGTCATGGCAAAGGAAAGGGTTAACTGAGAAAAAAAAAGGGTTTCCAGGAAAAAACTTGGTGAGGCTGCAGGTGTGAGAAAGGAGAAAACAATACTCACTGCTTGGAGAAGAAAGCCTGAAGTCCATTCCTGGCAGATGCATAGGTCGAGCCTGGAAAGCGGAGCAATCAGGTTATAAATAATGCTGAAAGATACGACCGAAACAGCTATCGAGCAGCAGTGGTAGCTAATGCCATCCCATTCATATGCTAAGCACTGGATGCTGTAGAAATCCAGGGCAGCTGCTTTCTACTTTAAGAGGAAAGGGAAGCTTCTGAATTATTAATATGGATGGGTTGAGACTGGATATTCTATGAAACTGTGAGTTAATCCCATTAAAGGGAATGGCTAGGAAACCGTGATGAAGCATCACAAGTACAAAAATAGCAGGTGGTCACAAAACCCTGGTGCTGGGAGAGCATGGGTGCATTGCACAAGCTCACCCTGTCCTCTGGCCCCACCAAGCCCAGTTGGCAAGAGCCGGCAAGCAGCCCACCGCCAGGTCCCCATCTGCAGATGCTGCACCCTTCCTCCATGCCTGCAGGGCTTACCAGGCAGAGAAAATGTGCAAAGAGCTAGGGAACGTGAAGAGGGGAAAAAAACGTGTGTTTGCAGCAATTGCCTTGCAATTGGCATTTCTGCTTTCTGGAGCGGCTGCTCAGTGCTAGGAGCTTGGCTGGGCTGCCCGTGGAGCATGGGGCACATGCATCCAGTCAGCCTGATTTTGGGGCTGGAAGCTGCTTAGTAACACTTCTTTCTTTCTTTCTTTCTTTCTTTCTTTCTTTCTTTCTTTCTTTCTTTCTTTC
>VXBL01007727.1:491437-569183 GCA_013400195.1 Aramus guarauna
AGGGCTTTTAAAGCATAGCAGCTTTCTTTACTCTGCTATTGCTCTTATTAGCTGGTAAATGCCAGCCACTGTCCTGTAAATAATGTGACAGTCAGTTTTCATAATTGCTAGCATCTCTACCTCTCCATCTCAATCTATCCAAACCTAGCTCTTCTGAAGGGTTTAGTCTTTGGCTGCAAAAGTCCACCCCAAATCAGGACACAAAAGCTCTCAGGGATCCTTTGGGCACGGCCAAGGCTTCTCCTTCCATTTCTTCTAAATCTCTCAAAATAATTGTCCCACCCATCAGCCTCTTGACCAAGCTCAGGCTTCCTGCTTTGAGCCCCTCGAATCTCCCCTCTAAGCTGTTTGTGTGCTCGAGAAGCGCAGGATATTCCCATCAGAAGTGAAACACCTAGGTTGGTTCACAGAAATGAACCGGGGAGGGAAAGGGCAGAAACAGAAAAGCACTTGAGCAAAAAGAGAGAAAGGGAACGCGTATGCCTTGAGAGATGGTGGAGGAAAAACACAGAAGTGGATTGCAGAAGAGAAATGTGGTGCAGCTTGGTGAGTAAGGAAGGAGGCACGACAAGAAGGAGCTGTAACAATGGCAGAGCCGTAGGCACTGCAAGTGCCACCTGGTCCTTGTAACTGGCTTTCTCCTGCTCTGAACAAGTGGATGCTTTAGCTTTTAAAATGCTACACATAGAGAATATGTAGGCTTTAGGGGGAAGCAGAGGGTCTAGCTCTCCCACCCCCCAAAAAGCCTGGGCCAGCCCTTGAGTAGCTGTTGGGCTCAATTTGCTCCCACAGAGCCCGCAGATCATGCTGTTGAGTAGTTAATGGTGTTGAAGCACCATCTTGTTTTTGTGTCCAGGCTCTTAACAAGTAGCAAGAACAATGCAGTAGCAAAGCAAAACATGTTTATTTCCTCAGCTCCATTCTTACTCCCTTGCTCATCATACATATTTGCATAAATTTTTTTTTCACAAGAACGAAGGACCTGTGTGAAATGGAGGGGAGGGCAGAGGCTCCCCAGCCCACTGCCTGCTCCTCTCCATGCAGGCCCTGCTATCCGTTTTGCTTTAATGACTGCACAGTAGATGGGACAATATACATTTGTTGTGGTTTTACCCCAGCCGGCAGCTGAGCACCATGCAGCCGCTCGCTCCCGTTCAGTTATTTCACATGGTTTTCTCTGCAAGATACTCTCATGTGGCGTGTGATCAAAAGCAATTCTGCAAAAGCACTGAGCTGCCTGGGGAAAGCACACCTCGCATACACATGTGTAAGTTTGTCGGTCCATGCAGCTCTGATGACCCCGGAGGAGTGAAGAAGAGACTCGAGTCAGTCCTCAGATAATGCCGTGATTGTTGATTCTGACATTATCGCTCAGGAGCAGCGAGGGATGGGGTCCTGGCATGCCTGTCGCCCTGCAGACACGAGGTGGGAAAAGAGATTACCCTTTCGCTAGTGGGGACATTAGTACCCTGTGCAGGCATGGGAAGACCGGGAGAGTGGCAAATGCTCATTGCAGACAGGCTTTCTGGTAGGAGGAAGGACTTGGTTAGAAATGCATTGGTTTTGTGAAAACTGAAGGAAAAGATGGAGATAAGCCCGGAGGTGGTGAGGCAGTGTAAGACTTGCGTTCAGCAGTGGTAGAAGTGGTACTTGATGATGAAACAAGGTTGTTTTTGGTTTTTTGTGGGTTGTTTTTGTATGTGTGTGTGTAGCTTCAGCTGTAATTCAGCAGAGATCATTTGATTTTGTTTCTAGCTACGAATACACATAAATTCCTGCCAGAAGCAAGGTCCAGCTCAGCTGCTTGGTTGTTGAGAGGACAGAAGATTTTGTGGGCTCTCTCCTACCCTCTCGCCACCTCCCAGCCCTTCAACCACCCTCCGCAGAGGGGAGGGTGTTTTGCTGGGGGAGGCTGGGAGCTGAGACACTCAACTCCAATGCACCCTCGTTTTGCCCAGACTTTCTTCCCTCTGTTTTTTTCCCCATGCAGCTAGAGCAGACAGGATCTCAGGTGCTCCTGTAGCTTGTTTGCCTCCTTTCTAGGACATTCAACTCAAAAAAGACTGTCCCGATCCCAAGTAATAGACAGGAGTCACCTATCCTTCAGGGAAAAATTTTACCACCCTTTTTTTTTTTTTTAAATAGCATGTTGCTCTGGTGCTATTTCATGATGCAGAGCCTTGGAGCCAAAAGGGCACGTAAACAAATGTGTGTTAGGAGCGGCTGGGGGTGATGGGGCAGGCGTGGGCAATTTTTCATAGGCGAAAGGCAAGCGTTCCCTCCTCAACATGCAATCGCTGCGGTGCAGAGGGCCAGCAAAAAACTTACACATCATGTCAACCCCACTTTAAAGGTCACTTATTGTGGAAATAGTCCTTGTGCTGGTTCTCTGAACGAGGTTGAATATTAGTCTTGGTGCAGATCATTGCTTGCAGGAAGCCCAGCTTAGAAAAATTAAATGTTGTTTTTTCATGAGCCTCCTCAATGCAAATCTTTTCACTCCCCTCATAAGAATTATTTGTATAGTCTTATTTTAAGTAAGAGAAATTTCATTCTCCCTGTCTTCCCCCTCCCTCCTTCCTCAACACTGTTTCTTCAGAGTTTGCCAACATTAAAAAAGGGATAAAGCCTTTGACAGCCTCAGTAGGACTCTCTCCTCAGACAGCCACCTTCTCTTTGCTGGCTGAAGAGCACAGGACATGGAAGATTTTGCCCCAATACCATCTGGTGTCTAGGTGCAGCCTTAAGAAAATAGTTCTACCTCTGGCATATGGCAAAAGCTCCTGTTAAGTGCATCTTGTTTTCCTGGATGCTGTCCCTCCTCCCTCTCTTATTTGTGATTCTCCTCACTCTGCTAGCAGTGAGTGCTTCTCCAGGCTTACCTTTCAAAAGCTTTTTTGTTCTTGTGGTCTTTTGGGAGGAGGAGAAAACCATGAGGGTAAGAGGGGCACCGCTAGGGACTAGCCTTTGCATAAGTAAGTATTAATTAAAATAGGGCAGATGATAATCTTGTCTCATGCAAAATCATAACCCCTTCCCCCAGTTTTCTGAGACTAAAGGGATGCTAAAAACTCATCTTCAAAGGAGGTGTCCCTGTGAATGTCCATGAATCCTGGCTACCTAATTCCTTAGGCCCCTCTGAAGATCTCTGCCTACGTTCTTCACTATTGTCTACATGCAGCTGTTAACCAGAGCTTTGCAGGAGTGAGGAAAGTGTGGAGATTGCAATAACTTGATGAGCAAAGGAAGTGTGCATGATGCAAACAGCCTCAGCTCGCTCACAGCCTTAGGCATCGCCATCTGTGTCTGCTAGGCAAGAGGGTGCCAGACAGAGCACTGGTGGTGTGTCTCACCTATTGAAAAAGTGACACCAGATCTTTAATTATGAAAGAAGTAACCAGAAGCCACTTGGGCTATGACTCACATGGGACCCTTCACAGAAAGAAAATAAATGCATTTGTTGATGAAGTATTCCTAAAGAGGAAACAAACTAAAGGATTCTTGGATGGTTCTTTTCCAGAAATTAGGTCAGTCCGAATTAGTTGTGTAATTAGTTGCCTAATTACCTAACTAGTTAACTGTTAGTGACCTTTTATAATTTGTGGCAACAAATGCACGTTGCTGTGTTCTGTTTCCCATGGGAGGTCCCACAGTGCTTTACAGACTGCAGCCCCGACACAGCGAGTTCTGGGATGCAGCTCAGCGATGGTGGTGCTGACCCATGGTGCTACATGATGCATGGAGGTTTACCTAAAGCTACATGGAGAGAGGCCCAATTGTTATTACATATGTTGTGACTTGGCTGCCCTTCAAGTGTCCTGTTCTGAATGCTGGTCACCTGTTTCCTCCCCAGTTTCACATGACTTTACAGATGTCTTTCATTATGGACAAAAGATCTCTTCTGCTGGCACTGATGAACATCCAAAGAGGACTAGCACGTACAATCAGGGCAGTAAAAACGGGAGGTCACTTTTGAGGAGTTGAGAATGACAGTGCTTGCCTAGTTAATGCAAGTGCACGAGGGGCAGTGAAACCAAGACCGAAGGCACTACTGAGCTGGTGCCTTCGTTAATGGCGTGCTGCAGGACAGGCGCTGAAGCTGAGTGCTGGTTACGATGGTGTTAAATGCATGGGAAAATATTCTGTAGGCAGAGTGCTACCATGAGGTAAACAACACCTTTATGTGAAAAAATAGAATACTGCAGCCTTGAAAGCTTTTTCGGTGACTAATGAGTGTTTCAGTTGTGACTGTGGTAGAAACATGCAAAAAGATGTCACTGTCCGTGAGAGGAAGGAAAAATGATACTGAAAGTGGTGGTGTGGGCAGCGGTGGTCACTGAAGGAAGAGACAACAAGTAGTCCAGGAGAAAGGGAATGTTGGGTGGCAGGCAAAGTTGAAGTTTCTAGAAAACTGCCCAGCCTTCAACATGGTGAAAACACAGTGCCATGGATATGCCAACTCTAGAAAAAAGTCTAGTTTGACTCAATTTTTGCCTAGTCCGGGCAAGTTAGTTCGGCTGAGAAACAGTGTATTAGCATAGGTACAGCTCTGAGCAAAGCCACTGTTTCTGGTGCAGACCTTGGTGCAGGAATGAAAGCAAGAGAAGGCTTTGGCCTTTGCTTGATATGGGTTCAGGCAGTCCTTGGGGCATGTGAGGATCATTTAAAAGCTGCCATAATTTGGCTGTGCTTTTCTAACTTTTGATGGCCCCACTTTCTCCAGACTGTGTTTCCTCCCTCCTCCTTCCACAGCCTTCCCCCAGGGCACTTAGGGATGCCTTATGCCGCCATGGCATCTGTGCGTCAAGGCAGAGATGCAATGCAGAGAAGGAAAACTCTGAATCCCCTATGTAAAAATAAGATATTTTTTTTTCCGAACAAAGTCCAGAATGTAGGGAGAGGGATCTGTGTGTTTCACACTGATTTGTTGAAGTTGGCTGGCTCAAACAGTGACTGTTTCAAAGCAGAATGTTGTAAGCTTGGGAAAGGGCTAGCTATCCTCACAACAGTCAAACAAATAACCAAAAAGGGAGATAGAAATTGGAAAGCAGCGTAAGAAGACACGTGCACCCCAGTACACAGAGCAATGAGCAGACTTCTGATCTTCTGACTGCGGATTCCTGAAGAAAAACATCTAAGGGACAGTGAATCTGTTCATACATGGCTGCAAGTAAAAGCAGAGGATTTCTAAGCACAGGCAGCACAAACCTTCATCATGGAAAGGACCAAGATGGGGTAAAGCTGAGGCAATGAAGAGGCAAGAACACAGACGTCCAAGGGGCATACACCTGTCCGCACAGCATAGGCAACAAAAGAAGAAACTGGGAGCTTTTACGGCTAATTAAGCATTTGTAGCTCACAAGCAATACTAAGGATTGTCACGTAAAGGTGAACTGTTGATGGTGCAGTGTGGAGCCTGGATGGCCCCTAAAGGAGCTGCTGTCCCTTTTTCCAGAGAAAGCATATACACACTATTTATATAAATTTTTCAGTTTTTTTTCTTTAACACAGTTCTTTAACAAAGAAGTAAAAACATGTGACTTTAACTTTCTTTTAAGCTTATCCCTCCATGGGATTTTCCCATGTAAATTTCTATTACTTGTTCCCTGGGAACTATACTTCAGCCAAAATAGCCCCTTTAATGCAGAATTTTAGCACTGCATATTTGGATGACTCAACAGAAAAGCCCATATTGCTCAGTCCTGCCCTGCAATCTTCCACCCACTCATAAGTACAGCATGTTCCCATCTGTGCATTGCTCTCATTGTGATCTTGCTAATTTTTTCTGTTCTTCTTTGGTGTGGGTACAACTTAGTGCAGGTGTCCAGGTTGGGGTAATGAAGATCCAGGTGACACATCGCAAAGTCTGCATGAGCAGAAAAAAAGAAAATACAATATTGCCATTCAGAGGGACCTTGACAGGCTTGAGAGGTGGGCATGTGCAAGCCTCATGAGGTTCAACAAGGCCAAGTGCAAGGTCCTGCACGTGGGTCACCGCGATCCCAAGCAGAGCTATAGGCTGGATGGGGAATGGATCGAGAGCAGCCCCAAGGAAAAGGACTTGGGGGTATTGGTGGATGAAAGGCTCAATATGAGCTGGCAGTGTGTGCTTGCAGCCCAGAAAGCCAACTGTGTCCTGGGCTGTATCAAAAGAAGTGGGAGCAGCAGGTCAAGGGAGGTGATTTCGCCCCTCTACTCCTCTCTGGTGAGAAGAGGAGACTCTGGGGAGATCTAATTGCGGCCTCCCAGTACCTGAAGGGGCCTACAGGATAGATGGAAAGCAACTGTTTATCAAGGACTGTAGCAACAGGACAAGGGGTAATGGGTTTAAACTGAAGGAGGGTAGATTTAGATTAGAAATAAATTCTTCATTGTTAGAGTGGTGAGGCACTGGAACAGGTTGCCCAGAGAAGTTGTGGATGCCCCATCCCTGGAAGTGTTCAAGGCCAGGTTGGATGGGGCTTTGGGCAACGTGGTCTAGTGGAGGGTGTCCCTGCCCATGGCAGGGGGGTTGGGACTAGATGATCTTTGAGGTCCTTTCCAACCCAAACCATTCTATGATATTTTAGTTACAACAAGGCTAAGGGAAGCATTCATCCAATGTGCCTGGAAACATATTTTTGTCTCACACTATGTTATTTCTCTTGGAAAACCAATGCATTACAAAAGGTTTTCAATGGACTTGGGGGGGTGGGGGGTAAAGGGTCCTCTGCAGTTTCTTAATGCTTGAAATCCATTTCTGAGTACTTACATCCCTAATTAAAGGTCACCTACCGGTTCGAGAACAACTGTTAATGAAGAGTTTAATTATCCAGATGACAGCTATAAAATCCTACTCCTGTGCCTGAATATTTTAAAGCAACAAGGCCCAGATTTTCAAATACGTGCTTGTAACCAAGTACTTAGACCAAAAACTCACTCTGAAGAAGAGTGTGTACATGCAGTTTGCATTTACATACACAGTGGGAGATTACACATGCCCATATTAAAGAGGCAACCCTGTGAGGATGTTTGTATGTGGTTACTTGACCATTTGAACCAGGCCCACCTTTCTTTTCTGTTCTTTCATTCAGGAAGGGGGAGGGATGGTTAAATTATTCCTCAAGGATAAATAATTTCACATTATTAACTCTTCTTAACAACAAAGCTGCATAAATTAAATGTAAGATTATCTGCTGTGCCCTCAGTGGAATGATTATGAGGGAATCTACAGGAAAGAAATGTGGTCAAATGATTTGAAGACTTGCTAAATGGGATGCAAAGCCTCATCTTGCATTCTTAACAAGCTCAAACGTAGACCTGCCTTCTAATGAGCAAACCCTGCTTGGTATATCTGTGCAACCCCCAGAGCAGCGTTGCAAAGAAAATGGCTCATGGTTCATTTTCTCTGCTGAGTCAGGTTTTTGCTTTTATTGATGCTTTTGACCAGCTGCTCCCATTACCTGGGGTGGCAATTTTCCTGAGGTGGCCTTTAGTCCGCCAAGCTGAAGTGGCCCCATTTCCCGTCACAGCATCAGATATGTGTTTCTTGGGGAGGCCAGGGAGGGGTACCCCACAAGGTACATGCCTGAAGGGGTGATGCTTCTATCAAGCAGATGAAGAAGTTGTTTATCATGTCCTGAAAGGCAGCAAATTCACTGCTGGCACAGTCTTTTTATGTCCCTCTGATGACGGCACCATAAGGGCAAAGACAGCCATAACTTTTTAATTGGGCATTTTCTGAGGCTTGGTGGAGACTGAAATGTAAGGGCCACGTAAGGTTATGGAGGAAAACCAGAAGGTATTACAATATTGTTGACTGCCAGATGATCTTTGGAGTGAGCTAGAAACGGGCTCCAACTTAGAATAACTCTGAGTTTTTCCCTGTGAGTCAGAGCTAGGCTTTGACTTGGGCTCCTTGTTACCTCTGGCCTGTCTCTCCTATACACACGTGCACATGTATGCACACACAGACACACACTTATTTATCTGAACAAAAGACTCAACAAAACAGAGCTCCAAGCCCAGGCTATAAAAAAGTGGGAAAGAAAATTAGAGCGCATCACATAAGAAGAGCCATTTATATATATTAAAAAGGAGAAAAACTCCTGTCAAAGTTCTGTCAAAGGTTTATATGTTATTCGTAAGAAATGTGCATTATAGAAGAGATTGGTTAAAACAAAGACAGGTCAGTGCTGCTAACTTATCTGTTTAAGAGGTTTCAAACATACCTTTCTGTGCTTTGTTAAGTCTCCAGAAGGCTACAGAAGGATTTTCTTTGCGGAGTCTCATCAGCTAAGTTTCATTCATAGGTCACAATGACCTGACTGTGGAGGCTGTGCCGCATAAATGGAGCTCTCCAGATAAGTAGTTACATTTATTGCAGACTTTGTCAGCATATCTCTGTCCATACACTTGTTCTCAAGGCACTTTGTTTTGATATTGGTTTTATTAAAATAGATTTCAGAAAGAGAAATGTAAAATAGTTTAAAGATTACACACATAAACATGTTGTTCAGTGCTGAGAAAATCCACACCAAACACCAGCAGGCTTTTTTTTTTTTTAACATTACAAGCATGAATAAAATGTATCTTGCATTTTTTTTTTCTTATACGGCTTTCTTCGAAGAAAAAACACTGCTTTAAAAAATTGCTATAAAAGGACAAATGTTGCACAAAGGGAGAGATACAGGTCCTACAATGCCCCTCACAATTTGGAAGGTACTTAAAATAAAATCCAAAGAATATTGAAAGGCAAGGAGATATAAGGACTATAAGAAGGAGGTTTCTGTCCTGGCAACCACATGGTCAGCCTCCCAGCTTTGGGGCTGCTGCCATAGCCTGAGCTGCCCCCGGAGCTCCTGCACAGCACGTGTGGACAGGATGACTTCTGCATCAAGTATTTCTGTGCTGTCTTCCTGCTAGGGATGAGGCAAGGTGTCCAGTTATGCAGCCTCTACTTGTTCTTCAAGTATCATTCATCCCTTGTCTCCTCTGGAGGAGGAGCCGTGGGCTAGATGGCTTCATCCCTTGGGCTCAGGTCTGAGTCTAGATACAAGACGCAACCCTGCAGAGTCTTTCTTCAGGGGTGTTTATTTGTAAAGCGTATTTAACTGGGTCCCTATTCTGCAAATGTCTGGGCAACGGTTTCGCATGAAGTGGATGAGCTGCACCAAGTGCCTGGCATAGCTGTGAGAGGATTTACAAGACTGGCTTCTACACTATGCCTGCGCTTTCCTGGGCTGCCAGCTCTCATCCTATCGCCTTTGCAAACGGCCAGGGCCCAGGCAAAAAAAGAGTGATGTGCTATGAGAATTTGCCCTATTTATCAACAAAAATGGCCTAGCATTTGCCAAGGAACACACCTCATTTTTGGCCTAAGAGTAGATTCAGGAGCCTTTCTTCAATGCAAGTAGAATATTCATCATTTTGGAACATCTTCATTCAGACACTTCCATCGGGATGGGTTTTAATGGCTGCACACCAGTACACTGTATGTGACATAAGGCATTTGTGAAGAAATGATTCCTCTGAGTAGTCAGAAGATCTTCCCAGAGATGTGCTGTCTTTCCTGTTTTGCTCTTTGATTCTTCCTTCTCCTGTATCTTGGAGGGACTATTACTTGTGTTGAGTAATGGAATTCCCCCCTTCCTCCCCCCAAAACACCATATCTTTGATCTCCCCTGTTTCATGCACTAGGGAGCTGATACTTCCTCCCCTGGCTAGGACTGAATGAATAATCATCTCCTGTAGTTATTCACATCAGGTTCAGATGCTGAAATGTAAAGCTGATGACAAGGGAAATTATGGATGGAAGCATCAAGAATTGCTACTGAAATTTTAGGTGTGGTAGGGAGGAAATAATCAAAACTCACCACATTTAACTATGAGGACTCTAAAGATTTATAATCTCATGGGACAAACCCGTGAATTTTCTGTTAGGTGAGAATGAAGCCCAGACTCCTGTTCGCATGGTTTTTTTTATGCCCACACAGACACACAATCAGCATGAGAAAATCCTACTCAACCCTAAATCTTGGGTTTGACTTGGAATGATTAACCCTCAAAAAGTCTGGTATTCAAATAATGTAAAAAACCTGTATATTCATAGAGATGTTATTCAAAACCCCTGTAAAATCAGGAAATCTTTATTAAAAGCTCTTTTTTGTTTGTTTGTTTGTTTTGTTGTTGTTGTTGTTGTTTCAACATATGCAACATATGGTTTCTTTCAGGTCTTTGAGTCTGGACCATCATCTGATAATATGCACATGAAGGATTGTTTTAGAAGGAAAAGTGAAAGAGAACTTTTAGGATTTCACGGAAACTTTTGTTCAGATTTTCAAAAGTCATATCTGGATCCATTGTCCCTTACATAGCCCAGACAACGCAATGCACTAATACTGCTGCATGGCAAACCTGCCCCAGGTATCATGTTAGAGCAGCCTGTTGGCCTATCTTGCCATACCCAAGGAGCCCAGCTGCACAAAAGTGTTTTCAACCCAACTTTGTGAGAACAACTTGAGAAAACAACCTCCTCATTATGAAGGGATTCTCCTGCTCTTGTTCTTGCTGTTTCTCACCTTGAAAACAAACCCCAAACTAAACTCCCTGATCTAAACTCGAAAGAAATCTGGTTCCCTGACCCTGCCATCTAGATCACCACAAATCCTACCAAAAGCGACACTTTTGTGCAGAGTAAGGCAGGTCCATGCAGCATAGCACAGTTAACACCAGCCTAGCTCGGGATGCCTCCTGCCCCTCTGCTGTGGTGAACAGAAATGGAAACAATGCAAGATACTCTCATTCCTAGTAAGTCTGTGCTGAAGGAGGGCTTTAAGTTGGCATTCTGTCTCCTGTAACCCCAGGAGATATGATTAATTGAAAAGAGCTAATTATCTGTCATTGTTATAACATATTTCACAGACAAAAAAATTAATTCTACATACTTTTTTCTTTCAACTGTATATAAACACTACTTAATTCTCAGTAAGCAGCTAACAATTTCCTAAAATGAAGGGAATCTCTGCCTGTATGGTGGGAGATACCAGTTTATAATTTCATTTATTTCTTGAGACAATTCTACAAGAACACTTTGGCACATGCTGAAGTTTTGTTCTTTGTCCTTCAAGAACTGATGAAGATAATGTGTCATCTCTGATGGTTGTTCATTGAATAAAAATAGCAAAGTGGAAACAAAAATGTTTTCCCATAAAAAATAAGTTTACATGCTACACTGAAGTCATTATTCAAATTCACAGTTGAAAGTGATTATCATACAGCCTCAGACACAAATTCATGCAAGCATTTCAGTTCAAGTGATTCAGAGGAACCAATGAATAAATAGTCCCATCACTGTTTTTTGATGCAGGAGAGCAAGGGCCATTTCTCGTGTGGAAATTATGAGCAGATGAGGAGGTCTCTGTTCTGTACATCTGGGCTTGCATTTCACAGCAACCAAACTTGCTCAACAGAACGAAGAAATCTCTGCGGAAAGTCTTTGTGAAAATGGCATAGAGGAATGGGTTAGCACAGGAATTGATGGGGTAAAACAAAACCAGAAGGATCTTGGATTTGGACACCGTGATGAGAGGAACCTTGAGTGAGGCTGATATTGCAAAAAAAGATATTGGTGCCATGCAGAGGAAGTCCGTGAAGATCAGTATGGCCATGCGCTTGGCAATCTTGGTGTCACTGTTTGAAGAGATGACATTAGGGTTTCTCACAGTAAAGTAGATGCAGATGTAGCAGGCACATATGATCACAAATGCGAGTACGTTCAACACTAAAATAAATATAACATACGCCTGAGAAAATGATGTTTCTATATCCATGGGCAAACAGATGCTGACCTTCATGTAGCTGCTGACTCCAAATATGGGAAGAATTGCCACTGTGAAAGCAAACATCCAGCCAAAAATCATTATAATCACAGCATGACGAAATCGAACCTTGCGGTCCAGTTGCATGGCGTAGGTGATGGTGTGCCACCTTTCCAGAGTTATGACAGTCAGCGTGTAGACTGAGAGTTCACTTGCAAACACTGTAAAAAATCCTGCAGCATTGCATCCTGCCCCAGTTTGCCAGTCTATGGCATAGTTGTAATACTGGCTTTTGGTCTGGATATCTACAGATGCAATAAACAGCAGATAGATACCTATGCAGAGGTCTGCGAATGCAAGATTGCACATTAGAAAACGAGGTACGGTGAGTTTGTATTGACTGCTTATTAAAATAATGAGGACAACAATGTTCCCAGTGATAGCTAAAATGTTGATAAACCATATCAGGACTCTCAGAATGTTGTATCCCATGATATCTTCACATGGATTGAAAGCATCAGGTTTAGGTGAGCAAGCTACATTAACTACTTCATTGCATAAACCATAGTCAAATTCATTCTCTGCTGGCTCAAGTCCTATGCCGTAGTTGGAAATAAAATCTTCAGCTGCAGATCGCCTATGTGTCTTACTGCCAGGCTGTTCACTGAGGTCTTGCTTGGCCTGAGATATGCTACATATTGGATGTAATTCAGTGCTGAAATTGTAAAAAGAGTAGAGTTGGAAACTAAGAGACATAGCACGAGGCATATAACAAACACAAAATTATCCGGTTTCCATTAACGGGTCAGTTTTTCTGGTTAGCTGATTATATAGGCTTGAAATTAACAGTCTGGCTGGTCCCCATTTATAAAATATTACATGAAAATGTAAATGATTTTGGAACATCATAAAATGTAAGGAAAAAGAAAGCCTGATGTTTGCTTTACTAGCAATCATGACACAGTTATCCACCTGCACAGGGGCATTCTGTAAGAAGCTGTCCTTATTTCAGCTGAAGTTCTCACATAATCTGTCATTGAGAAGCTGATTCTTGCACAGGGGAAACACGTGATGATGAATTCCTACATAAAACTGAACTTCGAAGAATGAGTCAGTTCAGCTGTACCCATAAGGAGTCTGTATAATCACAATAATGCTACTATCCCCTAGTATTACCCTCAAATTCCCCTTTTCCTAAAGTTTTTGGCAGTCAGTGTGCTATATTCAATCACGTAACTCCTTCAGGCACAGAACAACTCCAGTGTGTGCCATTCATTTTCAGTATCTCATATCATATTGGTAACTGGCCATTAACACAAATAAATAGCATAAGTAAATTCATGCAGTCTTCCAGATAACCTCTAGAAACCAGATACCAACATAGATACAAACACAAGACACCTGTTTTTCAAAGAAAATGGATTTGAAATCAAGTGAAGTGAAGCCAAGCCAAACCAAATGAAACCACACCAAACCGACCCAACATGTCTGTAGAAACAGTAGTTTCTTTTGTTTCTGTCAGAAAGTATTTTTTAAAAATGTTTTGCGTATTTTAGAAAAGGTAGATAAAGGAAATAAAGGAAAAGTTTCAAGAAAAAATGCCTTTGAAGGTAAACCAAGTATTTTTTGACAGTGTTGTCTTTGGCTTTATTTCCTACAGCGTCAACTCTATGACTTTCTTCTCCATGCCTAGACCAAAGGAAAAAACAAATGTTTTGGTTGAGATGACATAAAGATGACCAGCTCCATCAAGTTAAGAAATATCAAGGTGCGTTAAAAAGAAATTAAGGGTCAGACTTTATCAACTGCTTCTCCTAGACTGCCTTTGAAGTTTGGTGTCCCAGAAACTTGCATCCGTAGCTTTGCATAAAATGGATCCAGACCTAATCTGAGTTAGGGAATAAACCAGCTGACAATGTCTTGCAAAACCAACACAGTTCAGCTCTGCCTACTTTCATCTACAGGCTGGACACCAATTTAGATATATAATTTCTAGGACAGGACCCCAGCTTATCTTCCACTCTGACTTGCAGTACAGGTGAGAGAAGAGCTGTCTAGGCAAGTTATGCTGAAATTGCTAAACAACTGGTAGCAGCTTAAAAGGGACAATACTTTTTTTGTAAACTAATTTTACCCTTTGACTTTGTGCACTCACTACAGCTTCCAAATATCGAGTTTAAAAGGTCTGCAAGAAAGGAAAACTAATGAAGACCCAGCACCAAAAGGTGAGGGACATTTCCTATGAGGTTCTGAGCATCCTCTACTATTATCAATATTTTTTATCTTGCCTGTCAACTGAGGCAGAAAACTGATTTTCTGTGAGGTCAAATATGCACTATGGAGGTCACCATAGCAATAACAAGGCATTACATTTTGCTCCCCAGTGTTCTGCTCGCATAAGGATGAGTGAGGGGTCCAGTGTATTGATCAATATATCAACAGTTCTCTAGCTGAAAGGGAATATATGCTTCCAAGGAGCAATAACAGGAGAGAAAGTACCTCAGTTTTGAGTGCAACAGGCACTTGAGGGCACTGAAAGCTACTGCAATTGGTGATTCTTCTCAAGTGAACACAGGGAAATGTTTTTATCCAGTCATTTTTCAGCTATGAGTTAAAAATAGACCTTTTCCAAAATTATGGAGGCACTGCCTGGAGCTAAATCTGCCCCTGATAACATGGCTATGTAAGGCCAATTAAATATTTCTGATTATTACAATTTATTCATTCTTGAATTGTTTTACAGCCAGTGATCCCAAATAAAAGCAGAGTTAGCCGCTTGGTTTGCTCTAAGGATGGGTGGCAAAGAGTCTCCTGCCTGGTTACCTGTACGCGAGCAGGTAAGATGGGCAGATGCGAACTCCTGAGGGAAAGAAGACCTATTCCCTGGTACTGACTGCTTACCTGTTCTTTGCCCTGGGATATTTGCCCTTTGCACCACACAGTGCATTCAGAGTAACAAGCTAAAACATTTTTTTGGCGAGGGATGCTTGCTTCCTTTTGAGACGGTAGGTATCGTAAACACAGTTCATTTACTCGGTCTATTTGTAACCCTCTGTTACTGTTTAACATCGCTTTGCTCAAGTAAACCCTCTGAAAAACAAACTAGAGAAAGGACAACTTAAAGAAGAACATTAAAATTGGCAGAGTGCTCTGACAAAAATAAACGGAAATTACTACCTTTGTACAAGTGGTTATTTTACGCGCTCCGTCTGGATCTGGTGACAGCAGGACCTTGTGTGCCGAGAAACATGCTCAGCAGAATAAATAGTCCTGACCTAGGTTCTGTACTGAGCCCCATCTCAAACCAATCGTGCTCACTGAAAAATGACATCAAGTGAGTTGTGAGCAACTGGTATTATGTTCTCATGAGATGAGGCCCAAACACGACTCCTGATGCTGCCATGTTTTTTTAAAAAAATAGGATTTCAAGTGACAGCTTCTCCAAAGAATAATGATCAAGTGTAAGGACAGAGTCGTATCAATGTCATTCTTTTAGGCAGAAGGTGATCTTTATGTCAAAGCAAGCCAAAAGCTTGCTGAAGTTCATAATGGTCTATGTCAAGTTGAAGGTTTTAACATCCAGCCTCTGCCCTATCTGCACTTCAAGGCTATTATTTTCCAGTTGCAGAAAAACGTGAGGGGAGTTCAACATACTGCACTGGGCTTGTCTTAAGAAAGCAGTTTACTTTGTGTTAGGCCAGCATCACAATATTCTGGTGTGATAAATCTACAGATCAATAGTTACCATATAATCCTTCTTGGAATGGGGGGGAGGATCAAAATTGCCTACATTTTATTTTGTGTCTCAGTCTGGCAGAGCTGAGCTTCCAAAATTTAGAAAGCACTGCCACTGTAACAGGTAGAAGCTTTCTGTTGTCACAACACAGACGGTTCGCCAGTGCAGATGGATTTGGGAGAGGTGATTGAGCATGACCCATGATGGCAACTTATTTTTTCTAAGGTTCTCAAGCACTGAAAAAGTCTCCAAGAGGGGAAATCTTACACAAACGGGGCAGCCAGAAAGGTGCCCCACATCCTTGTCTTAATTCCTTTCCAAATTTCCCACGTGGACACCCAACTGCTGCCGTGATCCTTAGAAACGCACTTCTGGGGGTGACGAGGCATCCTTTTTATCCTCCCTGGACTACCTGGAAGCATTGTGGAACCCCAACAGCCACGGGAGAGTGACTGTCTCCGTGAGGGTGCACGGCAAGTCAGGTTCCATCACGGTTCTCACCACCACAAGTAATGCCTGCACTGAGCCAAGCACAGCTCTCGCCAAAGAGATAATACCCGCTGCGTGATCAAGCACTGCAAACTATTAATAACTCTTAAAAAACCTGAGCAGTCTCCAATGCACATGCAGCTCGGGCCAGCTGTCAAGAAACTGCGTTGAAATGAAAGCGGGTGTAGCTACTGTACGTGTGACTAATGTCTGCTGAAGAGTATGGTAATACCTTTGGTATTCAGACTGAACTAAAATGCATCTGTTTTCTCTCTTTAAGCTGGGGAGAGGATATCGGTCTCCCACCAATTTCAGTACAAGACACATGACTGAAAAAATTACCATTTTGAATTGTGTTTTAAAGCAGTTAACAGGAAGAGTTTATCCAAATAATTTGTTCTAATACTTTTACATTTATGCTTAACATTTTTTAATAGATATGTCTGGTAACTATTAAAGACATATATAAACACATTCAACTTTGTTCTGTTGCCCAGGGTGATACAGTTCACATGCACATTTATTCAAGTAATCATACATCATATATCATAGAGTATCTCCAACTTGCATGTTATTTCTTACTGTTGCATCACACCTGATACTATAGGGGACTGTGAAGTCATGCCCAGACTTGTTCCAGAAGCAGCCCCACCGCCATGTGCTTGCTGGCCGTCCATACATAGGTTATGTGAGCTCTGCACAGTTCATTGGTATTTCTTTGCAAAATTGCACTTGCCCAGGCTGTGCGAAGGGCTGTCAGTGTCCTCCTTGGCTTTTTACCTGCCAGGGCAGAGGCTTCCGAAAGTGGGGCTGTACTAAGGGGGAAGTGAGTGCGGTGGGCTTCCCTTCCCTGGGGCAAGCGTGACATGGAAATTATTTAAAGCCCAAGGGAGGGGACTAGATACCGAGAGCTTACCGAAAGATCAGGGCCATTTCCTCCTGTAGCTTTCTTTCAATAGTAAGTCTTACTCTGTTTTTGAAAAGTCCAGTTGCCTAATTTAAAGGGTGGATTCAGGGATTTGGGTCCTGATTTGGCCCAAGCAGCCCAGAACCCAAGTACCTTCAAAAAGATGAATCATAGTGATATCAAGGTCCCTTTGCAGATTCAGGACTAAATATGATTCCGTTGGACTCTTTGGCAAATACTACTTTGCCACCAGTGCTGGAAGGACTGGACCCCATTCTACTTAGCAAGCACTGTGCCTGCAAAAGCCTGCATAAGTATGTGAAAATGTCTCCTGCTCATAAACTGTCCTATCAAAAAGTTTAGCATTTTGGATCAAAAATGGGCAATGGGGATGCATTCTGTCAGATACTTCCTTTATCACTGCAGTCTCCACCATCAGACTTGCACTCTTTACACAGATAGACTTGCAAACACATGTAGGTGATATTTGTTAGTTATCAGCACAAGCAAGATCACTTATCTTTCACTGCCTGGTGACAGTACAATGCTAAAAGTAAAATAAATGGCTAATCTAAGTATTAAAATGGAAAATACTAATAGTTTATGCTTTCTCTGCATGGTTTTACTTTTCTTTGAAGTTTTAGGCAACTTCTGAAGACAATGTCTTGAATTATAAGAATAACTTACATTATTTTTTTTTTATGTCATGGCAAATTCCAAGTCTTTAAGTACATCCAGTAAAGGAATAACTTCGAAGAATAGCAGGGGTTTCCGTAGGTTCCTCATGTTTTCCAGTGGCACAAATTCAAGAGGTTCATTAACTAGTTAATGTGACATTTAGAGTCTATCTGAGCAGCTGAAAATAGTCAGTAAGGATCATTGATACCTGAAGTCTCACTGCAACTTGCTAATGGAAACTTAAAACAAATATGGAAAATTACTTTGGGAGTCTAAAAAGACACCCGACCCTCCTAAGCCCCTCTGTTGATTTGGGTAAAAGGGGTGTGCTCTAGGTTAACTGTTTCAGGAGTCATGTCCAAAAATGTGTAACAAGCCTAGACAGATAACGTACCTGTGGTGCTTGGTTGGACAGTGTTCCAACATCAGTGTGGCTTTCTGAGAGAAGAGTTTGAGATCACTCAGCGGTACTGTTACCCTCCTGAAGTACGTATCCTGAAGTATTGACCAGCTTCTCTGCAAACACAGCTTTCCCTCTAGCTACCTCCTGAAAAGTTATCAAACTTCTCCTGTTGGATGTCTTCAGTGGGACTCCAGGTTGATCCAGGGTAGATCATCAATCCCAAAGAAAGATGGACCTATGACAGGTGGGGGCTAGGGCTGCAGCTGGGGAAAATGCTGGTGCTGACACAGCTATCAAAATTTATTTCTCCCCTGTAATGGAGAGGCGGTGCACTCTGTAGCATGCATAAACTTGTATGTATTGTATATTTATTTATTTCTATCCATTTACTTACCTGCACTGAAGACACCTTTTCTATTCAGATTTTGAGGAAGTTTATTTAATTCACTATCAACTGCTGAGAAGCACCAAAAAGAAGAATAAATGGAATCACTTACTTCTGTCTTTTCCAGTTTGCAAATGCACAGCAATGGCTAGGATAGGTGAAGTTTGCCTCAATCAAAGATCTAAATTTGCTTAAATCAGGAAGCTTTTTTAAATTGTATGTAGACCTTGCTCTTAGCTTCTTAATGAGTTCTAATCCATGACTTGGCAGGAAACTGATTCTCGTCCTTGAAATATCCCTTTAAGAAAATATATGAAAATCTCAGTAAAAAGGAAATTTACTTCTCCTCCACGGTGGATATGTGTTTTAGACTGTCCTACTCATTTCAGAGTAGTGATTGGAAAGAGATTAGCTGGAAATCTACACTGAAGGAGGATCCAGGGATAAATTAGGTGTTCCTCCAGGAAACCTGAACTAATATCCATTGCAAACAACAATCAAGTGATGTTAGTCTGGTCTAAGAAAAAAAGGAAAAAAAATCCCATAACCCTCTGAGTAAAAATTAGCAGGGACATAAACCATTAGTGCCATATGATTCTAGGTTCAGTAAGTGCAACAATCATTCCAGAATACTGTTACAGGATAAAAAAAGGCTGATGAAATCACAACAGAAGTTTGCTACATGAACATCACATCATGGGAAGGCTGCTGTGGAAAAGGCAATAAACACAGAGAGGCTCACAGGGGGGTATAGATGTGAGGAGAGGTTGGGGATATCAGGTTTTGTACTCATTAGGAAGAAAAAGAGATTAAAGAGAGACAGGGGTGACACGGTTCAAACTATGAGGAACAAAACCAAAACATTTCAGGAGGTTTAAAAAACAAAGAGAGCACAGGCTGAAGTGAAGAAAGGGGCAAGATTACAGGAGGTTAGGAGAGATGTATTTATGTGGAAAGCAATTACTGTGTGGGACAGGCTATCAAAGGCAGCAGCTAAGAATGCATTAAAGAGACCATTAGTGGGTCTTTTAAAAGGAAACACATTGTGCGAACACTAAATCTTGACTTGTACCATGCAGGTGAGGAGGAGGAAGAAGGACCAAGGGTGCTCCATCTCAAGGCTAAGAGATACTTGGGAACCTGTACCCATGTCTCCAGGGTGTAACATCTGGGGCAAAACATCCCAGATTTTCCCTCACTAGGACACAATCCCTGTCCTAAGAGCAGGAGAGCACATTCCTGTCTCTGAAGAGCAACAGTAAAAATGAACTGCACAAAATCACCTGTCCTCCCTTAGCCCCTGTGCTCGTATGGCCTGAGACAGATCCAGGATGCAGTGTTTGCTGAGGCTGCTCTGCTCTTTATTCTCCGACAAAAGAAAGGAATTTTCCCTCATCAAGAAATCAGACTGACAATATTTGTCATTTTTCTTCGTGCCCCCCTCCAAGGTACAGTTTCCAATTCATGCATAACAGTACAATGCCAGGACAACATGTTATTTGATCTCAATTATCCAACATGCACGAATTGCTTTTATTATCATATTAATGCAGTAGAGTGACGCCATGTGAGGGAGAGACCAGGTTTTAGCAGCATGTAACAAAGTTTAGACAGTGGCTATGCACCATACGGACATTTGCACCTCTGTTCTCCTTAAGAAACAAAATTAACACCAGGAAATGGCTCTGTTTGAACTCACAGTCTTTAGCTTACGGTGTCCAAGTCTAACAAATTCATAGGCAGCTAATAAAGCAGTTGCTAAAATTGGTGGTGGGTAAAGGCGGTATTTGTGTCCATGCTGTACCCACAGCTCAGGCTTTGCATCCAGATGGGTGGGAGCAGAACCACCTTCAACAACTGGACGATGAACTGTGGCAGCAGAGGAGCAAACACAGACCCCACTCTGCTCCACTGACCTGGGGCCATGACTTCTACTTGGAAGGGCAAGACAGACCGGTGAAGTCCCAAATGCTTCGAACTTCTGCAGGTCAGGCTGAGAGAACCATCTCCTGAGGTTGTTCTGGGACTGACCTGTTTCTCGTGGGAGCTAAAAGCAGCAGCTGATGAGAAGTTTTAGGCTATCGATTTCTGACTTAGACACTTGAAGAGGTAATTAGGTTGCAACGAGCAACCTTGATTCTTTCATGGACTGACTATTGCCCTTAGTATGCTGCCTAATGAAAACTGTCACCTAGAGTATGTGCTCATGACTCAACAACTGAACAGCAGCTTTCTGCCTAAATCCACAGAGAGCATCACTCATGGTATCATTAAGAGCCTATGAAACTTCACAAAGCTTCAAAATTCTGAACGAGAGCATGGAAAATGTCTTTAAAAATCTTTACCAAGTCCAAACTGTTATTATGCTGAGTGGAAACAACAAATAAATATGAATAGGAATATCGTAGTAAATATGAACAGGACTTAAAAATAGTTGAAATGTTACTGGATCTCTGGGCGTCTCTAAATAATTTCATAAATATTAAATATTTTGCGATGAAAATATTTTCTTCTTCTTTTAAAAATTTTTATTTTTATACTCATTATTGCACATAAAGAGAAGCCAGTTAGGTAAAGTGCTTCCCATCCTCCTGTGGGGTTTGTTGGTATGTCTGTTAGGGATAGTTATCAACACACCACTGACAAGCCCCTGAACAGCAAACACAGACATTGTGCAGGAGGTTTAGTAAATTACTCCACTGAGCCACCGTGCAGACCTCAGTGCTGAGGTTCTTTGGGATGTTGCTCTCTGGTTAAGAAGCTTGATAAATTAAATAAGCACAATGAACAAGACGATAGAGTGGGAGTAGGAAATCAAACCAGAAAGCATCGGTGACTGGAATACACGTTCTTGTATTATTATTGCTTGGCTGCCAGTCATCAGCCTTGGCAGCAGCCAGTGCAGGAACAGCAAAATGAATCTGACTTCTCTTCCAACCACTTCCCTTTCCCGCTGGGAGTCTCTGTTGGATTAGCAAAAATATTGGCCAGCTGATGAGGTTTGAAAGGAGCATACAGAAACAGCAAATGGGTGGGAGCAGAAATCAGAGAGGGGTACACTGATAGGTGAGAACGATTTTTTCCATGCTTGTATCTAAACTGATCTCTGACTGTGCTTCAGGGACTCAGCTGTTGAGCTGGGGATCTACTGGAGCTCTTCTGTGACCCCCATATATGGGTTCTCCATTGAAGACAAATTGCAAGGACCACAGCCATACTTTGCCCTGCATCCGAGTCAGGATGCAGCCAGACAACTCCTAAGGACTTCAGAAAAAGCTGGTGTAAGCCACGACAGCTCTGGGAGCACCAGAAGACAATTAAATGAAACAATAGGGCTGAAAATTAAAGCTATGAAACTCCAAGTTGGAAACACAGTGTACTTCTGTATAGAAGGAATGTGTATAGGTGTGGGAGTAATTAGCCATTTGATTTACTTGCCTACTGTCACTGTTGAGATCCTTTAACTCACAATCTAATGTCTTTCCAAAAGAGATATTCTAATTCAGCCAAGAGCTGTGAGCCTGGGAGAGGAATTGATTCGTGAAACTGTGTAGCCTGTACAAGGGCTAAGATTGGTGCTTTCTGATGTTACTATTTGTGTTTGTGTTTCTGTCAGGTTATTTTAATATTCTGAATTATAAAATAGAAGTTGGTATTAATTGACCGTAGAACACTGGTTCAGAAAGATCAAGAGTTAAAACATCCCGATATTCATTCTAATAAAACACTGCAGTCTGAAACACAGGTTTGATTGCAACAACGCTATTTGTCCCAGCAAAGATATGATTATGGGTCAATCACTTCCACAAGTGAAAACACATTCCTGGTGTACGCTACAGTGACAGATAAGTAAGAAGGCTGTTTTTTCATGATCTCAGTCTGGATAAAAAGGTAATTTCCCATCCGTAGAATAGTGGATGTACTGGTAATGGAACAGAAAACTTCTTACACAAATAACTTGGTGTTAGAAATTGAACTATCAAATGAATCTGAACTGCAGCCAAATCAATTTGATAAAGCTCCAGATTATGATTGTATCAGCTACAGCTTGCAAAGAAAATGCATTTACTTTTTGCTACAGGAAACAATGCTTTTCCAAAGAAACTTCTATGATATTACTGCTGAAAAGATGCTCCGCTGGCAGTCTTTTCCAAACAAAGAAGGAAGACACTTTGAGGGTAACTGATGGACTGGCCATCACAATGTGCAAAAAAGGCCTTCAGAAGACTTCTGATCTGAACTCAAGGTTAAGCAGATATTTTTCTCCCTCTCTTTTAGATTTCTAACCACTCTTAACTTCTGTGTAAAATCTTCCAACAGCTCCGATGACCCCTTTTCACTCTGTCTGGGTGACTCCTTGCCCTCTCTGGACATCCAGGGTAGAGGGGAAACGAGAAAGGCTCTGGTGAACTGGTGAGACAAAAAAAGACTCCCACGCCTCTGTTGCAGGTCTCACGTATTCTGGCTTGTGCTCAGAAACACAAGCAGTTGTGCACGCTCACAGGCATTTTCAGACCCCGTGGCAAACTGTGGCCTGAGGTAATGTTGACTGAGATCCATGAGCATCCTACTGCTGAATTCTCTACTGCTGAGATCTCGCTTTCCATCTTATCACCCGCCAAAGACACATCTATCTCTACAGCGGATGGGACACCTGTAGGATAGCGATTTTATCTTCAGAATTAAGCTTCAGAGATGCAGGGGCAGAATTTCAGTAGTGAGCAACTCAGGTTTAAGCACTGAGGACCCACTCACCTGTTCTTGATTTTGCTCAAATAAAAAACTAACAGCATTTTTTGCTGAAAAAAAAAAACAAAAAACAAAACAAAACAACAAAGCAGAACTACTCTGTTACAGAGCTTAATCAACTGTGGAGAGGAATCTGGATCTAAATCCCTGGATCCAAATACTCCCAAAAACTTGAAGACAAAGTGAAAACATAGACCTAGACTGAAATTTCAGTTATGGCTTCCATTTTTGTTAAAATTCAGAAGAACACCTCCAGTTTTGAACGCCAAGATTTATGAGATGTTGAAATCCAGACTGGCATTCATATGTTCTCTGTTCTTTTCTAGGGAGTTAATAATGAGAAATATAATAACTAAATATTACTTACAAAACAATGGGCCCATTGGCTCCTTGGAAGACCTCATTTGGTAATTTGTCTAGGTTGTGATTATCACTTAGATTTCTGAAAAACACAACAACATTGATGCTAAAACAATCCCAGACTAAAAAAACCCCAAGCTTGCAGCAGTTACTACCTTCTAATAATTGCTTTTCATGATAGTAAACAATAGAAATAGTTACAGCTCATCCAGGTAGGTTCCATTAAATGCATGATTCTCAACTTCCTGAATCCCATTTTTATTCAGCCATCTGCAATAAAGAAAAAAAAAAAAAGAGTTGTGTTGTTATTGATACTTCATAACTAAAATGTATGCAATTCAAATCAGTCAAAGGGATTGCAAACAAATAAAATTCTTAAATGGGTATTCAAATGGTGAAACTTCTATGAATGGTAAGCTGGTAAGACCCCAGTATTTGGAGGAAGCCTTTGGAGAGTACAGACAGGAATAGTGCGGATGAGCGCTAGCATCAGAGATGATAGCTCGGGTAAGTTTCTGCAGGAAGGACAGAGCTGACGAAGACGCCGGCACTGCTCACGGCTGCCCTGGGAAGGCGGCAGCGGAGTCCGCGAGGCTGTTCCAGGTTAATCCCAGGAGGGGTGAGACCACGGTCTTTCCTGCCGGGGCTGTGGGTGCCACTTAGTTTTACTTTTTTTTTTTTTGAGATGCTTTTGAAACACTGGGCCATGGCTTATCCTTTACCAGTTATTAGAACTGAAGACCGCCGTCTGCGGTGGTCTCAAATAAATGGCGCGAGGCAGGGGGAGGAGGGAAGCTGCCCGTCGCGAGCTGGGCAGGAGGGCAGGGTGGGGGTGGTGGTGGTGCCCAGCTGCCTGGGAAGTGGCTGATTCCTCCTGCGTCTGCTGCCTTGGCAAACGACGGTCCCTGTCTGCTCTGCTGCCCCAGTCCCACCTCGCCGGGCTCCTTCCCCCGAGAGGAGACACAGGTAGCGAACCTGGGAATCGAAGGTCCTGGGGCTTTCCGCCAAGTTTTTACTGCAGTGCATTGACTAATTAATGTTTAACGTCCTTTCCGCTCTTCCCTTCACGGTCCTAAAAATTTACATTTGGGTCAGTTATATTTATCATCTTTACGGTGCAGTCCTTCATCTCGCGTTAAACGTCACTTTGCAACTCACACCCTCTCCAACGGGAAATGACAAGTCTGATTGACAGCAAAAATGGCCTGGTTTAATTAAACTGTCAGCAAACCCGGACGTCTTGTTTCTGATTCACACTGAAAGCTGAGCATGCAAGTGACCCACTTATCTAAGGTCTGGGGTGGTGAGCTAAGGTCAGCATGAAAATCAGTCATGGGTCTGGCTGAAAGGATTACCCTTCTGACCAGGACAGGCAGATGTACACAGCTCCGTGTCTGTAACGTCTGTCAGGTCGGATCAGGAGAACTGTCACTGTCCCCTTCACTTGCAACCACTGTTAGACATGTACGAGCAGGCACAGAGGAGAGACATGTCCCTGCTTAAGGTATTTAAAGCGTTTATTATATTACATTGATCTTATCCATTTGTGGCTGCCAGGCTGATGTATATGCTCTTGACCACAGTATTAGCACTTGCTGCATTCTCTCACTGAACATGATGCTAACGCAATGAGATACGAAGATCGTGAAATCAGAGTCACTGTTGCCACACAGGGTGGACTATACAGTCCTGTCACCTGACTAATTGCATTTAAGTAGGAAAAAACCCAAAAAAACAAAAAAATAAATAAAAAATAAAAAATTACCTAGATCCCAAGACCTCATTATAGCACATATAGACAAGCTTTTGTTGAGACAAATTCTCCCCCGGCTTCAACCAGCGCCCTGACTGACTCCACCAACTCTGACATTATCAACAAGTGACAACAGAGGCAGAGATCCAGAGCTTGGGCTTTTACTCACCACTTCATGGCTATAGCAGTATTTTAAAAATATACTTTAAAATGCACCTGGTGCAGGAGGCCACTATTTACACCCTATTTCAGGACAGGAAAGCTCTGTCTTAGGCTCTAAGTGGCATGTGGACCTGGAAGCAAGGTGAATTTCTTCCATAAATTTCTAGCTTTTTTTTACCAAAAGTATCGACGGTTCTAGTCCGTGCTGATCCCAAGCATAGCATGATGCAATCCAAATTACTGCGTTAAATATGCTCGGAGCCTGCCACAGCTGAACCTGCTAAAATTGTGTCTCCCCAGAACGTGGGGGTGGTCCTGGGTGTTTTTAATGCCATCTTGACATGCCTGTTTTCACAAAATGATGTTGCCGTAACGGTAACTTTCTGTTGCATTGCACAGTGACTTCAGTTTTACATAGAAAACCAGCACATCTGGGTCTAAAATGAGTCCAGCTCATCACAGCACAAGGAAAACCTAACCAGCGACTCCGAAAGAGCACGCGCAGCGTCTCTGTCCCCAGGCACAGCTACAGCAGAGTTGGGACATCGTCGGACCCGGCGGCTGGTAGCCAGGTCTGCTTGCGCAGCTCTTGCTGCTCCTGCACACACGGGAGGGTGCGGGGAGCCCATGGCAATGGGGTGATGCAGGAGGCAGGGCAAAGCAGATGGAAGAGGACATGGTCCCCCCTAGGCCGATTTTTCTAGCAAACCAGCAGCCTTAAGTCCTCAGAGAGGACCATCCTTTAATACCCAAGCAGTAATCAGATAAGCGGTGGGACGTCCTGAGGAGAGAAGGGAAGCCAATTTCATGTTGCTCAAGTGGCACAGAGAGGTCAAATCACAGGAAAAATCTGGGATATTTATCTCACCCCTTACTGGTATTACGGGAACAAATTGAGTACTTGTTGCGCAGTGCTCTGAAAATGCAAAGTGCCACCTGAGTAGCAAATGTTATTATCACAGGAGAAAAGATAAACCAGTACGTTTGGGGTATCATGACTTGAATATATATTTGAGAAAACTGTGTGTGTGTTCAAAACTTCAGGGAACTTGACGTAGACACAGGTTGTGTATCACTGATGGAGGAAAAGGAGAGATAGCAGCTAAGTGACTTGTTACTGGCCTCTCTTCAAATATTGATGGTCTGATGTTGGTCCCACCAAAATCAACGTGATCCCCATCAGTCAGTCAGATCTTGCTTCTCTGCTTTGGTGTGTGAGGTAAACTGCACACACGGGGGGGAAACCTTTCCAGGCTGGCCACTGGCTAGGTGAAATGAAGGCACCTTGTTAGCAAGCAAACAGTACGTTTTGATATACCAACGAAAGAGATCAAAGCAGCCAGATAGTTCATTAAACTGCATGACTGTTCAAGTCAAATGTAGAGGCATCTAACCACACAGCTTGAAACTGCATTGTGAACCAGCCTGTATCGATGCATTAACATTGTGTACAAATATACCGTATTCCCACAACATCTACATATATTTTGCCCGAGTAATAAACGTCTTTGAATGATGTGTCTGACTGTAAATATTTATGAGTCACGCCATCCTTCTGAACACAATTTGTATCACATGGAACTGTTGTAGGTGGAATATGTTTAACCTTGGCATCAGTAATTACTAAATTTGCTCTATGCTGTGCTCCTAAAATAAAGAGCAGGATTAGAATACAACAGAAAATCACAAAAGCATTCATTTTTCATGGCAGGGAAACAGAATACAGAGATTGCAGGGGTAGAGGAAAAGTCTAAAACCTCAGTCTGAATTTGGAAGCATATGAAAAAGTGCCCATCCCCTGGTTTTCTTGACCCTATTCTGGAGCAGCAATGAGCTAACAAGGAGAATAATGGTTTTGCTGTGTCTTACTCACAGAATCACACTTTCAGAACTCAGGCCTGTGAATGAATTTCTTTCGATTGTACGTATATTGATATTGTCTTGAATATCTCTGAAAAATAAAATACAATAGAAACTACAGATTTTTGTATCTCTGTGAACCTGTCAATATGATATGTTATTTCAAACACAGCATTTTTCCTTATATTCAATCTGAGGAACTATTATAGGCAGAGGGTAATCACTTACATTTTTGAGACATTTTGTCTGCAGAGCACAAACCTTCCTGGTAAAAAAGACTGGAACAAAACATTTCCAACACTCCCCATACTTTCCTCCCAAATAGGCTCAAGTGATTAAAATGCATAAAAGCCTGGGTTTTATAATCCTGAGGCGGATTAAATAGTTCCTCCAGCAAACATACTGCCCAGAAAAGGCAAGCTGAGGGGTGCGAGGCCACCCCCTCTCATAGCCTCCCAGCCAGAAGATGGAAAAGCCATTAGCCTTTTTGGCCTGATACAGCAGGGTATTTACTAGCCCACGAATAATTCCCCTGCCAATGTCAGCGGGGTTTCTTATAAGCTTTGTATGCACTTAAGAATTTAAGACGTGGGACCCCTGTCAATGCAGTTTGTTGAACTGACAAGTAGGCATTTTGGTCTTTCAGCATTTTTGACTGATAGGAAAAAGGGAAAGGCAGATATACGTTCTGTTGCTTGCTCAAAATAGACCTCAAAGAAGTTAAACAGTATTACTCATAATTTAGACTGGGGATGTGGTTGTTTTCATGCTGTTTCTGTTGGAAAGTATGGAACAAAATGAATTATCTGCAGAGCTTGAAATTAAGCACGATTCCAAAATTATCTCACGCTGACAGTTGAATACAGCCACAACTCTGCATTAAGTGACGCTTGCACAGAGGCCTCATTCTGCAAACTGAGGTCAGCAGAGGTAGCAATAGGGAGGGAGGGCGGCACCCATACCAGTGAAGTGCTTCCCTCTGCTTAAGGACACGCACGAGCCTTTTATAAACATCAATGACCGTCAAGACCTATCTTTGGAACTTAAATAGTGGCACAGCTAAAGCCAACGGGAGTTTTCTTATTGACCTCAGTGGGCCAAGGTCTATTGTGGGACTCAAGCAATATCAAGGGCTACTTATTTTTACAGGAAAGTGAGGATTCTCACCTGAAAAAAAACCACCCTCTTGCTCAGGAGGTCACAATAATTCAAGTCTAGTGAAGAGTGATGATAAACATAAAGGTACACAAGAGGAAAGCTCTGTAGCTCCATATCTGTTGCATTTGTTTGATGGTTTCGGGGAGCCCTGAAGTGCAGTTCTCAGAATTATGTATGTCAAGTGTATCACAGAAATTTATTCCTTATCTTATATGTGTGTATACTATTTTCAGGCATCCTCCTCTGTGTTTTCTATGCATTTTTATTTATATTAATGGCCATTACTAAGACAATTGCAGGATTAATGGCTCTGCAGCTTGAAGTCTTCTAATCAAAGATTTGAACATGCAGAACTTTGCCTGTGTCTTAACAATATATCTTGTCCAAAGGAAGAGAAGAAATATTTGCTTATTTCCTGGGTTTTCTGCTTTCAATTATACTAAGAACTGATTGAAATATTTATGTCAAGATCTTCTTCAGTGAAAATAAATCAAGCGTTTTCTGATATGCATTTTTTAGAAAAAAAAAGGGTGCTTTTACAAGGAAAAAAAGCACCTGCTTTCACACAAAATTTTACACTTTTTGGGTTTTTTTTCTTCTTCTTCCTGTTGGCACTGGAATTTTCCATAGAAAAAAATATTTCATTCTCTGGACAGTTGTACTGCCACTGAAAAAAATTAGCATGGTAGAGATATTTCCCTGCTTGTTTGGTTTTGTTTGTTTGTTTGTTTGTTTGTTTTGGTTTTGTTTTTTTTCCTCTGTGATGTGGCCACATCTTCAGAGAAAACAGCTCCGAGATCAGCAAGTATTCCCATGCAGGCCAGAGAACTGTCACCAGGTGGCAACAAATTTCCACTGCCACCAGCCTGGTTTGGATTTCAACTGGTGAAAGAGGAGTAAAAGGCTGTTATCCATCCCCTGGGCCATCCAGGGACACACTCATAGCGTACATAGCTAAAGGAAGAGCGGTCTGTGAAGTATGAGTTATAATGCTTTGTAGAAGGGAGACCTAAAGAGAACTGAGATCTTTTGGGCCACTTTATCATCAATGCCTACAAAATTACAACCCAAAACGCTGCCGTGAGGCTAATAAGTGAACACAAGGGGAATCACGTCTTGAAAGGGTTTGTTGGAGCAGGAGAACATTCAAAGGGAGCTTTTAAAAAGTGAAAAGCAGACATTAAAACTTACAGTAAAACTTTCTGGAAAGAGTGCACCTTATGGACAGCGGGTAAAAACCGAAGGCCAGTGTTTGATATTAACCTAAGGAGTAGAGAACAGATAAAGATTATTCGGTGTCCCCTAGGAATGAAGCAATAATTAACAAAGAAGAAAGAACATGGGATTTAAAATGGAAGCCACAAAAGGCAGAGTGTAGCCAGAAACATGGGGTTTGCCCATAGGAAATTTGACATTGTAATGTAAAAAGGTTTTTCTCCAAAGGACAAACTGAATTCTGCCCCACTGAAGTCATGGGAGAAACCCTACCTTGGATAATAACACAGTCCTTCCTGATGATCTCACGAAACTGTCGGTATTAATTTCCCAACCATATTCTAAGAAATCAACTGCACTGACACAGGACCATTATTTTCACAGTAGCTCTTTTAAAACAAAAGGATCAACTCACCACAATTTTAACCTTCTACTCAGACCATACATTAATTCCACTGGAAATAATATTATTTCATGAAAGTAAGAGAGAATTGCAACATTTTATTCCCCAGCACATCTGATAGCGAGGAACTGAATACATGGAAACGTCTCAGCAGTTTGTGTGACTGGAAATGGGCCTGAGTCTCCATAGTTATCTACCTCCACCCTCCCACCACGTTGAGCATCACTGGCCTCTCTGTTGTGGTTCCTGTCCATGAAACACCATTCCAGAAACGCTGACTCTAAAGGAAAACCCTGTGCCCATAGCCAGTGAGGAAACATGGTCACAGGTATCCATAGAGCTGTACCATGTCTAATTTAAGACAATTTTGCTATCTGGAGCAGTAGCAAGGCCAGGTCAAAGGTGATATTACCATGCAGAAGGAGGTGGCTGGTGGCTGCTGATGGCTGGAAGGGGAGGGCTGAGCACAGGAGAGAGCGGGGTGGGCTCCGACCAGCTGGGAGCTTTTCCCAGCCACTAGAATGTCTCATTTTGACTCCACCAAACAAAGAGAAAATTTGGGTTCTTCAAAGTTTAGTTATATCTTTGCATTTTTGATATGTGAGATGGTAGTGAAGGTAACCTTTCACTGAGAATATTAACATATAATGTATTAGTAGTATATGGAAGGTATTTTTTTTATCCTGGCACTTAAACAGAACAATATTCTTTGATTACTGGATTTATTTCTTTTTTCCACATTCATTCCTGAGTAGTTGAATGGTGATGAAAAGGACTGGTTGAGACTGGAAAAAAGTAACAGCATTCATTTGATGTTTGTTATGAACCTAAATTATTTCAGGAGAGTTGCAACCTCTCAGGTTTCATAATGTGAACGGAAACAGAACACCTCCATGTGACAACCAGATCCTATATTTGGGCACTCAGGGTGACACATAGGTCCATAACATAGTCATTCACTTGCATACGTACTGCTGTGAGATTCCTGAGGTGGTATCTGGATATCCTCAGATGTTGAAAAACCAACTTGTTATCTGTCTTATAATAAAAATCAATGCATTATATGCAGGAAAAAAGAACAAAAAACAAACAGTATAGTGAATAATCGAGGAGCCAGTTTGGAAAAAGTTGCTAAATGTCATGACTGTTTTGTCTCAGGAGTCGGAGTGGTCTGACATTGCATTAGCTTAAAAATAACAGCTGTCACATGTGACCAAGAAAGCTCTACAAAAATGCCTTTGAAAAACTATTACATATAGTTAAATAGAAAGCATGATTAATGAAGCACGTGGATTTCACAAGGTCCTTATTATCTAAAGTACTTCTTCACTTATACTTTGTAAAAGGAATTAGCTGAAAAAAGTAGCAGCAATAGAAGAAGAATCTGTAACTCCCCTCTTACAGTATTTTAAAGTACACTCTCTAAATTACTGGAGATGTACAGGGTTTTAGTTGAAAGCTGCCCTTAATTTTAAATGGGTCATACACTAAAAAATCATGCAATTCTTTTTACAAGCCCTTTGATAAATACGAATTATGGCATACATTTCTTAGTAGGCAAATGAAGAAGCAAACTGCTGCCAAGCAGTGTGTGGCCATTGCAGGACAGAGGAGAAGAGATGACAAGCTTTCCTTTCTACAGGGCTTTCCTTTCTACAGTACTTTCCCGAGAAAATCCCAGTTCTCATGTTGCAGGGATGAAAGGTGGCAGTACTCTAACATACTCTATTGAAACACGGCTCCCAGTGGCAACTTACTACCAAAACATCCAAATGCCATACAGGTTAGCAGGGCTTTCACTGCACACGTGTGAAAAACCACGTTCAAGGACTTGGGTGATGCCATAGTCCTGATCTTTCCCGTAAACCCAAAGTGTGCAGGGCTCAGTTTGTACTGGTGTCAACTGAGCAGCATAAGATAAAGAGGAAAGCATCTTTGACAAATCATTACATATTGAAGTAAATCTACAGGTGGCACAAAGCACTGATTGCACAGAGGCACAGAACGGTGATTAGGAGTAGGAGAGGATGTTCTTTTAATTAATTGCAGAGAAAGAACTGAAAAAAAATATTTAGCTAGACTGCAGCCTAGATCTTCCCTTTCTTTTTATTCAACCAGAAAATCTCCGGAGGCCTTTAAGTGGATAATCTTGTTAGAATGTAGATAATCCAATTTACTGAATATCTTTCCTGCAGGACAGTTTTGTCAATATATTTACCATATAATGTATACATCCTTAGTAGCCTCACTTTAAACAAGTGTCCTCTTTAATCTGTGTTATAACTGAGTCCCCCCTTGCCATGCATAAACAGCTCGGTAAGAACCTGTTTTTCAGATGGCTGATGGCTGCTTTCCAAAGCATTAATTGTCTTTCTGAAAAGGCTTACTGGAGTCAGCACTCAAGGAAACACAGCACCATGATCAGCAGAGAAAAAAAATATCTTTCAGAAACTAATTCCTAGAAGGTTCTGGCTGCTTATCTCCAGATATAGCAACACACCTGCTCTTTTTTAGGCCAAATTGGTAGGAACTACTCTGACAAAACTGGGAACACAGTTTACCACATCAATTTATTGTGGGTATTTGCTAAATTGCAAACCCCAGGTAGGCAGAGATTAATACAATGTCACTCAGGAATCATTATTTTGTCCCCTAATCATGCTCGTTACTTTATACCGCATGTGAGTCTGACTCCGCAAGAGATTCCTCCGGCTCGCGCGTCCCAGCCTTGCCGGCTAAGCTGAGCCTATAACCCCCAACACCCACTTCTGAGGCGAAGTCTTTAACTTTGAGGCTGCCATGTAAAAGGAAGGAGTGGAGCATCACTTCTTTTTTATTGAAAAGCCAACTCCACACAAAGGGTCAGCGATTCTGTGGACTTTGCTGAGTCGGCAGCAAATACATGTTTGGGTTTAGGAAGCATGGCAGATACGTGTGTGTCAGGTCCTCCACGAAATAAGACTGGGCAGGTAAAAGCAGCTGCAAGACTTTGGAGTTGGGCTCTACTCACCACAATGCAAACTATTTTGCAGATAAAACACGTGCTTTTGAGACCTAAATTTCCTCTTCCCTCCAACAATCCAGCTCTATGCCCTCAAAATTGATCTGAAAGGAGTGTTACATTCAAATCTTTCTATTTTAAGCTGAGATTGCTTAATATGGGACGTCGACACATCCAGTGTAAAAAAAAGAACCAAAGGACACAGATTACACATGATAACTAATTTTGGAAAGAAAATAGGTTTGAAAAGCCATCACTACATTATTAAACAGACAATGCCACTGCTCTCCCTAATGGGAGCCAGATAAATAATCTTGTACCCATGAAAAGGTCAATAAGTTACCATTTTGAAGCAGTCTGTCTCTTTGGCATACATCCAAATGACCAATTAACAATTCTCTTCACTGCTTCTAGAAGACTGGTGAGAAAGTTAAGCTTGTTTTTTTTCTAGAAGGTTTAGAGTATTTCAGCATTGCATTTTTTTAGCATTTTTCTCTCCTAAGAGTTTTTGCCATACCAGTAATGATGATCCAAATGATGATCCAGGAGACAAAGGGAGTGGGGTGAGCGGAAAATGTATTTGTACGCACATTGACAGAGATAAAAGCATATTAATGTTCAACAGCTAGTGGCTCTAACGAGCCCATGAAACTGATGAGAGGACTGACAAGGCTAGCCAGAGCTTCTTGCCTGCCCATAAGACCTAGTGGCTACACAACTATTTTGGAAGGAGCACAGAGACAGCCTTGCAAGCAATATGTTGCAAAGGTCATTAAACTGATGGGCTATGGTGTCTAGGCTCAGTCTCAGGCATTATCATTGATTAACTTTTCTCTTTTTTTTTTTTTTTTTTTTTAATGAAAACCACCAGTAAATATTTTTCTGCAAGATTTTCTGAACTGTGTTTTAACAGTTCTGTCACAGCCACAGCACTGTTGTGAAGAATCAGATCACGCATTGCGTACCCTGCCAGCCTGTCACCACGTCTGGAAACTTCAGAAGAACCACCACAAGCCCAGCAATGGGCAGGTACCTGAGTCCCCTTTGCTTTGGCGTGCTGGTTGCAGCTGGCTCTCGCTGTACCTCTTTACACCGAGGCATGGGGGTGCCTGTGCCAGCTGTTCTGACTCGTGGGGCAGACCAGGAAGGTCCACAGAGGTCTACAGCAGGGTCTGCAACAGAAGGTTGGGCCGAGGACCTCTCTGAGTACAGGAATCCATTTCCAGCTCTGCTACTTCAGCGTGGACTATTTGGGAAGCTGGCATGGACCCCAGCTGGGGGGAAGACACAGCTCGTGGGCAAGAGGAGTACATCCCAGTGGAACCAGCGTCAGGTTTGCTTTTCCACTCACACAGAACCCTGTGTACAGTCAGACAGAATCTCCTCATCTGTTTTGTGACAAAATATTAATGAAAGCACTTGCTATTCCTTCCTAACTTCCAGCAGTTAATGGGACAATTAGGCTGTGATGTACAAAGGTTTGCTAGTTTCCCTTCATGGCCTTAAAATTTTTATCATTTCTCAAATAGCTGTTTATAGTGTTTCTGTCCACACAGATGCTTAACCTTTTTCTGAATTATTTTACACTCTAGTCCCACATGTTTACAACCTTTTGCTTCTGTATTGTGTAAACCTCCCTCCCATCCCCCAAACCCCCCTAACAACAAAAACCCCAAAACTGAACACAAGAACCATCAGTCCATTAACTCCCCTCAGCATCTTGCCTTATATTTTCACTAATTGACCCTTCCTTGTATGTCACAGGAAGGTGAATACCAGGACCCGATTACCTTTACCAGCTGCCATTTTGCAGCATTCCATCAAGGTTTGTGCTTTCTTACTAAATTAACAGCCCTATTCTTTCAAAGAGTAAAGGTCTCTGTCTTTTCAAGGGTGTGTTTCTAAAAGTGCAACCACCAGTGAGTGAAACAAGGGGATAGAGAAAATGGCAGCCTTTCCTACAGAAATGTGCCAAGAGAGAGCACAAAGATATGATTGTACATAGAGTGACCTGAGCATGATGTAACTAGGCATCACACCCAGATCATTGCTCCGTGGAAGGCTCCTACAGGGACTTTGGGTCCTGCTCCTGATCCCTGTGGTGTGAATTGATGTAGCTCCACTGAAGCCAAAGGTGTTGCACTGATTTATACACCCAGCGCAGCTACCTCCAATCTTGTCATTAGCACGAAAGATGCATTCATCTGTTCAGATGCTCAGAGCCATGAAGCCTGCAGGTTTTGTACTATTTATAGTCATACAAGAGGCTTGGGGTTGGCTTTTTTTTTTTGCCTCCTAAAATGAAGGCACAGAGAAGATGCAACATAAATCCATTAGAGGAGTAAACACCAAAGATGGATTTTATCAATATAAATTAGAGAAAAGCTTTGGCACAAGAATGAATGTGAATTAAGAGGCCATGAATAAAATTAGAGGAAATTTTCTAGCCACCAAATCATTGAGTTTCTGGAAAAACCTCCCCTGGAAAAAAGAGAGAAAGCCAGGAATAGTAGAGAACATCAAGAATGTCAATAAACCACTTAAGTAATGGTATACATGGAGTGGAGCCAGTAAGAAATAGGCTGGAGAGTCTCTTCCAGTCCTGTATATGCACAAGAGAGAAAACTTTAAAAATTACCCAAAATATATTTTACTCTGATTTCAACTAGTGAGTAGAACTTGCTAATGAGGAATGGGGAATGGCTAGTTAGACAAGCAATTCTCTGTGTATTTAATCTGTTGCTTCTACAGGTCATAGTAGAGCTGCTGCAGCTGAATTTTTATACAGGTAGCATGTCTGAATGTTTGAGTCAACATATGCGGGAGTGTGCAATGACAAATGGTCAAAAGAGGGAGCATCCACCAATGTTAAGAGAAAAACTTCCACTACTTCAGATATTTAAAGTGGGTTTTACCTTTTCCTCACGACCTATATTTGTGTGTCCCACATTTAAGAAATCACTGAAATTAGTGTGTTCATTACTGTGTTCACATTTCTTCAATTTTGTACGGGATAAATGTGCTCTCCTCCTTTCTATCCACTTATACACCTGACAACTGTACTACCCATAGCAGCTTGGTCTGGAGATTTTACATGTGACAAACAAATGCTGTGTATTCGTTCACAGGTAGCCAGAATTACTCAAAGACAGTAACTGCTGAATGACTCAGGCTTGAAAACAAAGGCAAAAGGCATATGATGTCTCCTCATGACAATGCAAATTTAAAGCTTGATTTCCCTACTGCCAGGAGAAAATCTGTGTTTCAGTTATGCACATACAAAAGTTAAAGGATATCAAGATGCCTGGTTAATATGTTAAAGCAGATATTGGTAAAAACACTGGGGAGAACGACAATCCTACCACAACTCTAACCACATATTCCTGTTCAATGAGGGTTTAAATTACAATGGTTTGTGTAGTGCTAAATACACCTTGTATCCAAAGGCCAAACGGTAAATCTCAAATCTTAATGTTCGGATTCAAACCAATGCCTTTTGTCTTTTTTTGAGCCCAGAACCTGTCAGATGCTAGTGATTTTCAGATACCTTAAATGCTCATTAGCTTACTGGGAGCTATGCTTATTAGACCACTGACCTGATTTCATCCCATCTTTAAGAAATATCTAACCAGACAATTAAGCACTTACTCTTACATACTCAAATGTAGACATCATGATCAGGGTTTTTGAATGAGTAAGGCTTCTCGTGTCAGGAAAACAAGGTTAGGCATATATGCTGAGGTGGATGGACATATAAAAAAGCTAATATCCTGCTGGATGTATATGCCTTTGTTCAGCAAAGAGCACAGTGGGAGCTTATTTAAGCTACGGCAATTAAAGTAACTGCTGTTAAACAGAGTTCATTGGACTTCATTGGGGTTTTAATGCAGAGGAGAGATTATTAGTCATGTTAAGATCACACGCTAAAAGCTATGAAAATATTTTTGGGTAACAGTTTATTTTAAGGATGGATTCAATTATCACTGAATTGTGATGGCCACCCCATGGGAGCAGATGTGACAACCACAGTTGTGCAAGCGACATTCTTGATGTGGCTGGCTAATGAAATAAAGTTATAGCATACATCAATACATTGGTATTCTAAGGTTTGAATCATCTCACATCAAGTGTTAATGAAAACCATTGCTATAGCACTGCCATTGCTAAAGGAAAGAGAACGTGAAGACTTAAGAACACGTGTATGAAGCATAACAGGAGGCAGAGCCATAGCAAAGACATATGTCCCAAAGCTCTCAAGAGGAATTTCAACCTGTTTTTATAGACCTAAAAAAGGCCCAACTCCTTTTCTCATCACTCAGTTTCAACCTGTTGCTTAGAAAGACTCAAGGATCTTGTGTGGGGAACTCCTCCATGGAGGATATTCAGCTTTTCTGAGGATTGTGTGCAGTCCTTGGGACAAAAGTGTGGATTGACAATGTGCAGCCAGTGAGGGAAGAGGGGGCATGGTCCCATCTCATCAATGAAAATACTCAGCATGGGTTGGACAAAAACACATCTGTTTCATTCAAAATGAGTACAGTACTTTCAAAAAGCAAAAGATCTTACAAATATCTGAGGCTCGGAAGGTCTTGGAAGGCATCTTGATCAATGTACACGAGGTTGTTGGCCTTCTCAATTCTTCTGCAAAGAGAAAATGAAACATCAGAGGAAATGCATCGATATATTGATCTTTAACTATCTGTGGTTGCCCCAGGATGCAGTGGTACTATACACTGAGATTTTTTTTTTTATTTTTATTTTATTTTTTTTTTTTTTTTTACAGCAGAAGATCTGCACAATTTCAAAGAGCAGCCTACCACAGACCGGCAGACCTCGCCACCTTTTGATATCGGCAGTGGTTCGAGGATAAGTTTCAGGCTGACTAGGGAAAGAAAGAGACAGTTAGATAAGAAGATGGGAAAGACAAAGGGAGATTTCAAATGCTCCTGTATTGCTATGAATTCTTCAGAGCTTACCTGAACCAAACCGCGAAACCTTTGATACTTGCCTATAATGGATCTTTATAATTGTCTCCTTTGAATTTAGATTGCTCATTACTTACATTTCATGTAGTTTGGGAAGGTTGGAAAACACATTTTCTTCTATGACCTCCAAGGCATCATTCTGTGAGATCTCTCTGAAAAATAATTTAAAAGTCAAGATATTTCAAGCCATGCTATCAATGAAAAGGTGAAGCACAGAATGGACTAGTGAAAAATTCACATGGAACTTCTTCCAAGATTACTGATCAGTTTTAAAAACAAGGCAGATATCAGATAAGAAAGCAGACCCCAGAAACACCCATGAGCTGCCACCAAGGCAAGCACGAGCAGTCAGGAACAGACATCTTCTGAGGCTGCATTTTGTATCCATAACAGCAGTCCTGCACCTTCTGCTGTCACCATTCCCTGCGTACTACAATGCAGAGCCCATCCATCATTGGCTACTGGATCTCTGACATCACTAATTACTGACAGAGATTTAATGAAAGCTTTTAACTGAGTGAAGAAAAGAGGGAGTGAAAAGAGACTGAAATAGAGAAGACCATTAAAAAGTTCCCAGGAAATATGACACAACTTCAGCAGTAGGACATGCTGCTGTCTTGACTACAGAGATTAAAATTAATCCGCTGGCACACACATCCTGCTTAACAGGAGCTGGAGACCACAAATGTGAAGAAGTCTTCCATAACTTGGAGAAAACCCTATTTGATCTCTACTGCATACTATTAATGCCCACTTACAGCTGCTGAACTGTAGAATAAAAAATGGCCTGTTTTCTGTTATCTACACACCAGAATGCATCTCCTGCTGGTCCACAGCATGTATTTCTGTGCTTCCTTAATCTGTGGGATAGCAAAGAGATGTCTCAAGCTCTGGTGTAATTTAGAGCTCAGAAGTTCTCCTGGTAAATCAAGGGGGAATTACTGCAGTGCAACCTGTCCCGATTACATCCCTGATGCTGCCAGTGACCAGGAAAGTCAAGGTAAAGGCAGCTATGCCAAAAGATTCCTCACTGCCATTTTTGGAAATGGTGCAAAAATGCTATTTTCCCCAGCTGAGGTCAGCTGTAGGAAGTAAAATATGTAATACAGATATAATTCGATGATAGTGTGGTGGTCTATTGGATTTTAATGGCAAAGTAACTGTGCACATCTTTGGGATGAAACCTTGGATAAATAGCTTGTAAAGTGGCCGGCACTTGTTCCTGGATATCTTGGTCTTTTGGCATTATGATGGGTGCAAATAGATTCAAACAGGCAGGCCTGAGGTAAAACAATGGGTTTTAACAAGAGGTGCACAGTAAAAAAAACAACAAAACCAAACCAAACACAAAAATTATTAAATGTAATGTAAAAAGCATTCCACGTCCTTCTGAGTAACAACTGAACCATACCTGACAAATTACCTGCCTATTTAAGACAAACAAAAGCCTTTCAAAAGAAGATAAGTTGTTCATCTGACCTTTTCTGCTTTAAAAAAACGCCTCAGTGGTTTGGTATTTTTTAGTTTAATAAGAAGCTCTCCCTCCTGTTTCCTCAAGGTTTTTTTTACAGAAGAAATCCAGCTCTAAATGGGAGCTCTAAATTGACTGGAGGACAAGAAAATAAAAGTACATGAGGGCTGACAATGGGTGTTTGGTAGGGGTGGTGAGAACTGGGTTTGTTTAGCAGTGCTGAACCACCAGCTCACGTGTGAACATAATCCTCTTTATTATTCGGGTTTCAGCAGCAACAAAATGCTTTGACTGAGACTGGGATTCCTTCCTACCATACAAGGTACACAGCCATTGCAAGGAATGTTTCAAAGACCTTTTATTATCTTCCTGTTTGCTTTAAAAATAATGCATTACAAGATATACAGTAGAAGCAATCACCCCCTATGCTGTACTTATATGAAAGTACAATTCAGTTGTTTACCTACAGCCTATAAGATTTAACAACATGGGAGGCGTCTCAGACTTTTAAGATTTGGCTTGGTTTTGCTCATGCTCTTTTTGGGTGGTCAGCAGTATATTTGCCATTCCCCGCAATCTAAAAATCAGTTGTCTAGAAATAAAAATAAAATAAAAAAAAAATCAGAAAAAGCAGAACATTTAACACCAACAAATCCATTTAGCCAGAAGAGATTTCATGCCACTAAACAGCTCAGGAAAAAATATTGCAGATTTGTTGGCCTTATACAGGCAAAAATTTTATTAAGAAACCACAATACAGTAGTGACCTCACCCGACAGATAGGGCTGTCGAGGGTAATAATGTTTTTATGATCCAATCTGCTATCTAACTTTGGACCAACTTGGACGATATACTTCTTTTAATGGAATGCTTAAAACTGAATGTTTCTGCATCAGAGAGGGTTTTGGCTTCCTAAGGGCGGGGTGGGTTATGGGCTTTGTTTCCGTTCGGGAAATGGAAGATACGGATCTGATTAAAGCAGGGCATGAGCAGGCCACCACACTTTGGAAGGCTTGGAGAACACATGGCTAAGGAAGGAATGAAAGAAGAAGAAGATAGCAATCTCTAAACTGTTTTTACAACATTAAGTTTTTAAAAGAGTAAGTTTTTTAAAAGAATTGAATAAGACTTGTATGAGGGAGGGAGGTTTTCAGAGATTTGGAGAATGACTTGGCTTTCATCCTAATATTCCCATTCATGAGTACAAAGGCAAGAGTATTTTTTTTTTAACAGGTAACGAAAATACATCTGTTGTTTAAAATTATTTTTGCAGTCTTCCAGCTCAAGCAAACAACTGTTGCAGCTGTTGCGGTTACGAGCCTCTCAGAAGAAGTAAAGGAAGCAAAAGGGAAACGTGTCAATGGCAGAAGCAGTAACCCATCTGGTGCTTGGCTTTGTCCTCTCTGTTCAGGGGATTGCAGGGGGTGAGGGAAAAGGACAAGACCCTCTGTGCCCCCGCAATGAATTGTGCGTCCTCTGCTACCTGTCTCCAGGAAATCCTGGTGGTGACGACCTTACTCATCATGGCTCTTCGCAGATGAATCCCAGTTTACAGCACGAAAGTGTTGTCTTCTGACACAAGGCCATTGCTATTCTTGTCCTTTGGGGTGTCCATATACCTGTTACAGGCTGTCATTCAGGTAAGAAGGATAAATTAAAAAAAACCCCAAACACCATTCGGTTTAGGACATCACCCACTGTGAAGAACAGGCAGCACTAGTATGGGTTTTCGTGGCATAATTTGCGTGAACAATTTATTCGTACCTGGCAAAAAATGCTCACCCTGCTTGTGGATAACGGAAAGAGCACTATCTGGGATACAGGTATCTCTGGCATTAGAAGTACAAACCACTGCTGGTCGATCAAACCACCGACTCAGCAGACTCAGATCCTCTGTAGAGGAGAGCAAATAATACCTGCGGCAGCAGCTACAAACAGAAAAAGGAGATTGCTGGCTAGTATTTGTGCAAGTGATTTGTCTTACAGTATAAATACACACAAACAGATGATTGCTCATAATGCATATCTTATTATATGTCATCATGAGAGAAGATGGGACTGTTATTACGTTGTTTGTTTGTAATGAATGATACTATTAGCTCTACTGCTAGCTATCACAGCAAATCCATATGGCAATTTGAGTGTCATTTCTGATGCATGCAAGCCTTTGAATAGATGGTATGCAAAATGATCAGGGGCAATTTCTTAAAAACCCCCAAACCTCCAAACCCCCAAACCACCCAGCGGCTGCAAAGTGGTTAGGTGAGGTGTCTGCTAAGCTTAGTTTCCACTGCAAGCACGGCTCTATTGAAATCAACAGTGATCCTCAAAAGCATAAATTGTTTACTCAAACACGGCCTAAAAGAGCAAAAAAACATTCATTTCCAAAGGCACCAAGGATAATTGTTTTTATTTTTCTTCAAAGAGAATGTAAGACTTTAAGGTGCGACAACATCACACAAGTAAGGAATTTCCTCTAATTTGCCACTAACGTAGCAAACTGTAATTGTGATTACCCGCTCACAAGCAACTGACTGCAGCGTGGCATTTCCATGAGCGACAGCCAGAGCCAGTGACAGTAGGAAAAGAGACGGACAACGAAGAGGAGGAGGAAGGTGTTGCCCAGTGGCAGTACGGTCTTAGCTGGGTTTAACCTGCCTGCAAAGCTGCCCTTAGGCAGGGCTCGGGGTACGTCTTCGTGACATCTGTGACAGAGCCCAGCATGAAGCATAGGAAGCGTTCCTCTTCAACCCAGCTGCACTCAAAGCGCGACCCATAAAAATCAAGATACATTGAAATGGCATTTAAACTATTCTATTAGCAAGGAATTTGTAGTTCATGGCAGTTTCTTTGTAGTCCTCAGGAAAAAGTCTCTTAGGCTAATCAAAGTCTTACAGCAAAAGCAAGACTGTATTAAACTCACAAACTGATGCTCCTGCAGTCAAGTGGTCTCCCATTTCAAAATAATGAAAGAATAAAAGACTGGACATTTATATGGCTTTTATGATAAGAATTCCTTTCAGGATCAGAGCGGAGCACACAGACGGGGATAGGGTCATTTTTCCCCTGCTAGGAAATGTGCCTATTTAAACCAAACGCGTCTGTATGTCTGTGTGTGTACGTACAGGTGGAGAAGTTTAACACAGATGAATAAGTAGAAACTTGCGTCAAAAGAAGAGCGAAGCACACGCATGGCAGAAGACCAGCTTAGGGCAGATCACAGCATCGGTCCTTTACACGGTGCCCAGGGATGCGCTCTCTCGAGCACGGAGACTTTGTAATGCCAGCAGCAGGAATGACACGGAGCGACCGGTGCCCAACCGGTGAGCTTGGCTGTATGACATCCCCAGTGAACGTGGGATTTATGGACTGCTGCGTTGCAGCTCCCCGCAGCAGGCTAGCAGAGGGGGCTGCCCTCTGTGTCGAGGTTTCTGGGGCACTTGTTTGGTGCGTGCAGCTTGCCCACAGACGTGGCACATGGCGTGAAGGGGGGATTTCCCCCCTCCCCACTCACACTGCCCTTCTCTGTAGTGCAGGGTGTGACCCCCCTGCACACTCCCGCAGGTTCCCTTAAATTCCCTTCCAGAGCAGGTGCGCACATGGGATACACCCTTGATCTGTTCACCTTATATTTCCTGTGATCCATCATAATTGGGCCTTTTGGCCTTTTATCCTCAGCCTTTGAGGCAGATTTTGTGGCATAAATATCCCGTAGATTCCTGTAAAAATTTTTTTTCACTGCAATTAGCAGCGGTACCGGAGGTGTCAGGTACTGATTCCCAGAGCAGGTGGCCTCACTGGGATCTCTGCACCACAACAAATCAATAGCTTCACATTAATTTAAGGGAAAAAAAAAAAAGTTTATTTTTTTTTTAAACCTTTTCCCCCTTTCTTTAAATATAAATACTCTTTAGAGCAATTTGCCAGTTCAGTTTTACTTGGTGGTTTGACTGATGCCATAATTTATGTCAAGCTGAAGAAGGAATTAGCAGCAGTGTGGTGTTCCACAGGCAAACCTGCCCAGCATTTGCTCGGTGAGCACCCCTGGGAACAGTTTGCAATGTGTCTGAACTGAAAAATTGAACACCTGGCTACCTCTGTCCCCATGTCATAGATGGAGGAGCTCTTACTTCTTTCAGTCTGATCAGAAACAAGCCAGTCTGAAATCTCCTTTTGAAAACCTGTCTCTAAAGTGACAGCAAAATGCTACTACATTGATTTAAACAGGTTACAAAAGAAAAGCTATTTTTCTTAAAAGTATTAGAGACTTTTGACCTTTTAAAAATAGACAGTTGACACTTTCTCTTGCCATTTTCCTTGTGAACATGAAAAACTTGTCTCCGTACCATGATTTATTGAACACCAGGGAGCTACATGCTAATATATCTTAGCAGTTATTGACATATCAAAAATGAATTAAAGCACTGACGCTTCTCATCATCTCTTTACTTTGCTGAAGATATACATGCACATTGTACTGATCTGACTAAATAAGTGGGATATCCATTTAACCAACTGAGTATTAACAGTGATTTCACACTTAGAGCAAAATAGTGTATACGTAAATCTTTGAAGGAGATTATCAGGAGGCACCAACACTGTGTCTTCCTGCCTTCTCCAAAGGGCATGACACCATATTCTCAAACAAATCAGTGCAGGCATGGGAAAAATAAAATGCAAATTTCCACAGAGCAGACAGACGCAAAGGGGATTTTATTTCTATCGGTGCTTTAGCACCATGCCAGCAATCCAGATGAAAGTCTGTTGAGAGTTTGGTTGCATCAAATTAATTGTCCATGTAACAGTTTTAAATTGGTCTCTCTAATCTGAAAAAGCATGCGATTAGTCTGCAGAATTGGAACTGATAACGACCGGATCCAACAGCAGAAGCCACATCATTATAAGAATTGATTTTATAATCAGTACAGTTTGTGGGGAAAGATATCTCCTCACACTCTCGTACTAAGGGGATGTATTATACTGGTTTTAGTTTATTGCCAGCAAAGCTGAAAATGCGTGAAGCTTTGTAAAAATCAAACAAGCAAGGACCGGGTCTTTGGAGGCAACGGCAGCTTTCTGCAGCAATGCTGGCTCCACACAGGTGGTCCAGAGAGATGGGGTTGGTAACTCAGTGCCCTCCAGCTGCTGGGGCAGACGCACCGGCTGCCCCCTGCATTCGGGCAGCACTACATCTTACCTTTGACTACCACAGCTTGTAGGGAAGGCAGAAAATTGTCTCCAAAATAAAGACACGCACCCTAGCAATGGCACTTCTTTCTCAGACATGACGGCCTCTTGAGACCACGCTGGCAGACAGAGATGGTTGTTCAGCTGAGGAAGGGATCTCCTTGTTCAGAGATGCTGACACAAGCTTCATGCCCACATCCTTCCACGGAAATGGGCTAGCAGCATTTATTACCACTTATCTTTTATTACTTCTCTCTTGGCTTTGATAACCAGCTAATGATGAATAGTTTTATTAAGATGACCTAGGCAGATGAGGATATTACATTTGGGACAATCACTCAGGAGAGCGGCTGAACGAGGAAAAGGGGAAAATCTTTTCTGGGGAAAATCAGTAGGTAGACTGTCTTGGATTGGGAGAACGTGTGGCCTCCAGGACCTAGGGACAGCTTTTCCAAACAGACCATCTTGAAGCAGATGTTCTCAGACACTGCGACAGACAGTTCTGGGATGCTTTAAGGAAGCACACAAGCACAAGAGATGCCTCTGGAGGACAGTTCATTACTAACTCCAGTGCACTACAGAAACAGGAAGATCCAGAATAGCAAGTACCTCAGATATGCACAATTAAACTTTTTAGCTAAGAGGAAAAATTGTAAAAACGTCCCTCTTACTCCTTAATTCTGGCATTAAAAAATATTGCCAGGCTTGTGAGAGGACTCTGAGTATTCACCAGAGCAAATCATGCAGTATGTTACACTCACTTCAGTGAAAATAAATCTCCATGACTTGACCCATCATGGGAAAAATATTAGCATCGCTTAATGTTAAACACAATTACAAATACAGACGTTATCTTGCAGCTGCTAACACTGTCCACTACATCTTTAAAATGTCCTTCTAAAGAGATTTGGGTTTCTCTTACTCGATGTTGCAGTCTCCCTGTGAAATACCTTTTCAGCACAGATACCTCCTTCTGTCTTCTATTTGCATTCATTCTTCCCCTCCATAAAAGCTACTTACTATTCTTGTGGGTTGTATCTAACTGAGGCCTTGACCCTACAAACTCTTATCCCTGAGTGTTGGCTCCAGGCTCAGCCAAGACCTTACTGCATAAATAGTTGCATGATTGGGGCCCTCAGATATAACCTGCCTGGGAAAGGGATCTTATTTTAGGCTTCCAAAGTTAAACCCACCTCTGCCTTGTAGCAAACTGCCAGAGAAAACACAAGCATCAGCAAGAAGCGACTGAGTCAAAAGCTTTACAGAACAAGTGTGCAATGAGGGTTATTTGTCTTATTGTGCTAGCATAAGCAGGAAAAAAACCCCCCAAACCATTAAGCCCAAATCTGTAGGTTCTATATTGGAGGATGCAGAGATGACATAAAAACATGGGAATTACATACAATCCCTAACCCTTTTGCCAAGTGGCTTAATGGCAGCAAAGAGGAGCTTGACTCAATACATCTGGAGTCTTATTTGACAAATAACTGAACAGATCTCCACTATAAAACCCTGGAAAATCACGTTTCCCCTTGAGTTTGCCTGACACAAACTGCGAAAACCGCGAGACTGCACGCAGATGAGAAAGTCTTAATAGTGGAAAGGGAACATGTCACTTGGGCCAAAAATCCAATATATTAATATATTTCTATTTTTCTGTATGTATACACACATTATTCCAATAAAAGCAATGCAAATAATAGACCCATGGCCACACGACGGTGCTTACTCACTAATTCCAGCAAACAGCAGCCTTTCTCCGCATCTAACCCTGTTTACAAGGAAGTTGCTCATGTATGCAGAGACCCACAAAGGGTCTCTGCCACAACTCGGCTGTGCAACTCATGCTTGTAGAAACGCCTGACAAATGAAGGCTTCCTGCTATTTTCTGCTGTTGTAGCGCTTTAACAAGACAGTCCGCCGACTGGACTCAGCTCTTTGATGGGGAGCACTCAGTATCGATTCTCCCAGAGAAGTGTCCGTAGAAATGAGGCAAAACCCTAGAGAACCCAAAGGCAATTCTGGGCCACTTGGGAACGACCTGTTTCTCCTGTGTAAGGGAACTTTGATGTCTCTGGGAGCCCTTCTCCTCCACACTGTACTGGGTCTTATTTAACTGGGGACATAGGAAGAAGTTGCAGCTGGAAATGATGCCAGAAACCTTATCTGAAGTAGTTAGTCTTTCTTCATCAAGGAAAAAGTAAGATGAATCTTCCTCCCCAGCCACAGCACTTAAAGAATGAGGCTGAACAAGAAACGTGGTTTGAATTAAGAAATTATGTTTTCCTTAGAAGTTGCTGTGTCTCTTCCTTTGCTGTACTGCATTGCATATACTTATGATATTTTTCTGTCTGGCTCACTGTATTGTTGTAAACAAACTGGAACTTACAGTGTTTTCACAGCATATGAGCTTGGCAAAACTTTTTTTGTTTCCAGGAAAACACTTTGAAAAAATTCTGCTGATGAGAGGGAAAGAAAAAATCCTGAAGAGATCCCAAACCACAAAAAATTACCATTTGGAAAAGTCGTGTTGGTGAAATACACTTAGAAAATGAAAAAAGAAAATTAAATCCATCATTTCTGATTACTATCATTGCTTTAGTTGAGACTGAAAAAGATTTCAGACTATGCAGCAGAAGGCATGGAAATCCATTGGTTTTAATATATTTGCATTTACTATAGCATTCTACATTTTAGAGGAGCGCATAATTTTCCTGTAATTTTAAATAAGTATTGTCTCTAGAAAGCACAAAGCTCAATACATAAAAGAACACAGAAGTACATAAACTTGAAGGCAATCCCATGAGAGCAATTGAGTTTTCAGATTTAAAGAAATGTTTTCTGTACATTAAATACCGAATTAAAAACTAAAAGACAACTGCTATACTCTTTCTTCCATCAGACTGAAAACAAAACATATAATTTTTGGATTATTTTGATAGGAAAGTGAAGAAACAAATATAACACATATTATGAAAGATGATCAGAGCTCTCCTGAAAGATGTTTTATCTTGAAGTTACCCAAATCCCTAAGGATTGGACTGGATCCCTGGACAGGAATGCATTTTTCTTACATGTGGAAAGGTACAGCAAAAAGAAAGCAACCAGCACACACCTCATTCTTCTACACAAAGGCAATAGGGCGTCATTATATTCTTTCTATGAGTCTGAAGCTGGTTCTGCAGGATGGCTCTGGTTAGAGATTCCCCAGGTGAATCCCTTGTGCCCCATGCCCAGCTGGGAGCCTTTGGTGAGGACAGATTAGGCAGCACCTAAGTACAAGGGCTTTTAATTTGTGTTTTCCGTGGGGGCTAAATCACTGGGAACATGAAGTGGGTACTTCAAAGTGGCAGGTTCAGGACTTGTCTCTATAACGGCACCGACTGAACTTGAGGACTGCACAAAACCAGATGTTTGGTTTCATTGTTAGAGAAATTTTGCTCTGATTTAGTTGTTCCTAATCAAATTAAACATACTTCTATCTTTTGAGGGAGTTGTTTGGGTTTTTTCTTTTTATTTTCTTTTTTTTTTAAGTGACACACACTTCTTAGTAATCAATTTTATATCTTATTTTCAGTTAAATGAATGCAACTCCATGAGCATACGAGTCTCAAGAAGTCATAGAGAGAATACTCCATTTATTTATGAGACCTATTAAAAGAGATTCATGCTACACAGTCGCTGCATTTCTGCTCACTTTTTTCTTCATGTGCTGCTAAAGTCAATTTAAGGACACTCATCCACTGAAGAATGAGAGGGGCAGAGAAACTCATGTTCACTTGACTATGACCTGAACTCAGCAAACTCCTGTCTCCCATCCACTCCCGTGACTCTCCTCCATACATTTTGCCTCATCATTCAAACTGTCCAGAAGGGTAGCAACAGGATGCATGCCTTTATATCCTCCTCCTCCCTAAAGACGTGCAGATGGAGACTCGTTAGGAGAGCGGAGATTTGTGCGTGACATGACTCGTTAGTAAGGTACCAAAGGAGGAGAAGGAGGACCCCCCATTAAACAGGGGAGAATGCCCTTGATTTTCCTTTGGGAAATTTAAAAATAAGGTGAAAAGATTCTATTAGATGTGACTGGCAAAATCTTCCATTTATCCACAGATGAGGCACAACGCAGCCAAGACAACCCAGCCTTCCCACAGTGCCCCGCAACGGAGCGCGGTCGCCCACCGAGACGCCAGCGCCGCTGCAGAGCCATTTCAACGTCTGGCCAAAAGAAGCTGCTGCTGAAAGCCAGCTGCAGCAGCCCCAGCTTGCAATGAATCACCATCTCCTGAGGGCACAAGCTGAGATCACGGTCTCATGGTATGCAAGCCACCAACCTACCCATGTGAAAATAAACCATTCATCACACACATGTGGACTGGATATGAACAAGTGACCTAGAAATCTGGGGGGTTCCAAATCCTATTACCCTCTGCCTGAATAGTTCTGCTGTCACACGAAGCTTGTTGTGACATATTTTGTCTGGGCTGTGAGGTGGGGGGTGTGTGGGGGTGGAGAACAACGCAAAGTCTACTTTGTCATTTACTCCTGAAATTATACATAACTCACTCAACAGACAAATAAAAGAACAAAATGACTACGAAAGAGGAAAATGTGGTAGCAAGGGAAAAACTTCCTTGTCGCATATTGTATCTTCATTTGAATTCCAGAATAAATCTGAATGAATTATATTTTTTAATTTGTTTAACTATGCTAATAGTCACCATGCACTAGTGGTTTTAGCAGTATTTTCTCTTTATATGTATGACTCAAGAATTACCATAGCAACTTGCTTCCTAATTAGCCTTCAGTTACTAACAATCAATAGGATTAGACAAGGTCAGCACTGGAATAAGCTCTATAGGTTTTTTGAAAAGGCTACTGAGAGTCAACAATGGCAAGAAGAGGAGGACCGGGGTCCTGGACGATCTTCGCCAAAGAATGGTCACTGTTCTGCTATTACTCACTCTCCCATGAACAAAAGGAGCTGCGGCAAATGGGAGCTTTGCCACTCGCCAAGACTGCAGAAAGCTTTTAACCTGCCAACAAATTCACAAAATATGGAGAACAGGAGCATCCTTAGATCTGCAGATAAAAAGACACCTACTCTCACAGTCCTGGGACTGATGTTGATGGCACACCATCAAAACCAAGAATAAATATGTCATAGATTTTTATCAATGTATCTACGTCTGAAATCAGTCTCCCCATGCGGGAAGGATCCCTGAAACCTGGAATAGGGTGAGAGTGGCCAGTTCACAGGAAGATGCTCCCTGGGTGCTAAGCCTGTGCTTAGCTGAGATCTCATTAGGAAGTCCTCCCTCTAGTGACCTGAGTGCTTGCCCATCGCTGACACAATTTCCCCCTCATTTTTACAGCCTGTTTCAGTCGTTAACATGTTATCTCTTACCCTGAAAGCACAGTCCCTGGCAGCACAGCAGGATGAAAACATAATGTGCTATTCGGAGGTACGCAGGGTCCTGGGAATACAAAACAGGCTCCTCGGTACTGACAGCTGAAGGCTCATGAAAAGCCACTTTACTTGTTAGCATGTTTAAGTCTGCTACCAAGAAACACAGGCAAAAACAAGCTTATTTTTAAATACACAGTGCGCGTTGTCAATTATGCCCAGGCACGTGGCTGTGGCGGATGAACTGTGATCTGTTTTCTTGCCTCTGTCAAAACGTGCTGCCCCTTGGCTCTCCCTGTTCCCCGCCGGAGGTTACCCCTCCGCTGCGGCTGTGCCTTCAGCCTCAGCTCATCCCGGCTCGCAGCGCTGGGTCCCCAAACAGGGGGTCACGCTTGGGGAACGGAGGAGTCAAGACGTGGCACAGAGTGAAAATGTAATGACAAAGACAGTCTGGATAATGCTGTACGATGGCACTTCAAGCCATGAGCTTTGAGGCAACGTGTCGCGACCTTCCTCTGTACAGAATGCCCTAAAGAAGAACAAAATTATTTTAAGCTCAAAAAAGGCTTTTTTTTTTTTTAGAATATAAACTATGATAATTAATTTTAAAGCAGAAAAACTGCAAAGGAAATTGGCTAGATGGAAGAGAACAGAGAAGAGTTTATAACCCCTCTCCCCTGACATCCAGTGCCTTTGGAGAAGGTGTGGAGTTCCTCAGTGAGTTATTCTGAGCGGCAGCAAGCTTTGCCCAGACCTCCTGCGAAACCCCACTCGTCACCTCTGGGGCTGCTCCCTGCTCCCCAGCACAGCCTCTGGTCTCCCTCTCTGTTTCAATAGCCTCCCCTCACTTGTAGTACCTCAAAGCTGCTCCCCTCCGAACATGCCCGCAAAGGGCATAGCCGATCCCCCTTCCTCCAGGGAGCTCTGCCACTGCCGGTTTTTCTCATTGGGAACAGAAGTAACAAATAAGCAAATCCTTTTCACCGTATTGTGCTCGCCCCTTCTCACAGCACGGATGGGAAAAGCCAAAATCTTAAAAATCCAGCACAAGAAGTCTTAAAAATATGGGAGAAAAAGCTGAGAAACTTATCATCATAAAATCTCATTCAAAATAAAAGATTGACAAAAGGATTAGACGCGTCTAATGAGCACCTTCACTTCATAATTACACTAGAAAGAATAAACATTTCCAAATAAAGATGTAAATCTTTGTGCTCTTGAGCAGACAAGTAAGACAGAAGTAAATGATGCTTCCAAATGACAGACTAGTTTAACTGAGCCCACAAGTGAAATTCTGCATTATTCCTTGTTTTAGGGGAGAAACGTCACAGCACAAAGGCAACACGGAGAGGCTATCCAAGAGTTTGTGCTGAACAGCTCATTATTTATTAGGTGCATTTCTCCTCCTCAGAGGAGAGCACCCTATGAGATGGACAAAATAAATTCTCTATATGGATTAGCTATTCCATAATTGTTCCAGACACGTTCTTGAACGTCCTCCTTCAGCAACTGGCATCAGCAGCTCCCGGGGACAAGCTTCTGAACCAGGAAAGCCACCAGCCTGTCCCTGTTCCCAGCTCCTAATCCTCTGCTGACTGCATTGGAAAATGCACAGGCACTGACAGTTTTTCAGCAGTTTGCATTGCTCTCACCATCATTTTTAATTTCCATCTGTGGTGTTGGCTCCCCAAGTATTCAAAATATTTTATGGCTTAGTATCTGTCTTCCATTCTAAATCCTAGTAATTTAAATCTTTTCCAGACTACTGTATGTGTACATATACACATATGCATGTATGCAAATATATATATACATATGTGTGCATATATGTATACACGCACACACATATCTATTCTACCATGAAGTAATCCCTTTACTCACAAAAGCTATACTACTCTTACTTATTTTTAAAGAATCAAGCACATATCTGGAACTCTTCATTGAAACCATGTTCCTGCTTGAGAAATAATAACAAATATTCACAGCATTTTGCGAGAAAATTGTTCTTGGCTCGGTCACAAAACAAACAATGGGCACAACGAATCTCTGGTTTTACACCTGGGATGAATGGGGGCCAGCAGTGTCTTTGATAGAAGAAATTAAAATGCAGCTCCCTAATAATGATAAAATGCTCAGCTGCCTTTCCACTGAGCAAAGCAGCCATCAAACTAATGATTAAATCCACATCAATCATTTGGCATAATAGAAATAAAGGCCGTGCAGTATAATGTTGTCAGAGAATCAACATCTCCTGCTTAGAAAATAAATGTCTTGACTTCATCTCAACATTTGTTTTCCATAAACGCTGAGGTTTGTATCAGCATTTGTACAGCAATGGGAAACAATCCTTCATTGCAACATGCCAATTCCACTAACATTATTTCTAAAATAAACAGAAAAGCTAGATAAAATTAATATGGGAAAGTGCTTCTGAAATCCTCCCGAAATTGAATTACCATTTCCTATCTAGGGCCAGCCTTCCTCCTTCTAAGAAACAATATTTAGTAGCAGCAACAATAAATATTGAAGAAAATCCCATTTAGAGAAAATCGGGCACAATTTCAAGTAGGTCACACCTTTTGCACTCACTCACTGGCACAGTTAGATACACACACAAGATTAATAGAAAAGAATCCTATAGACCCCTGTTTTCTCATGAAAAAATAATTTTCCTTTCTAATTCATACTTTTTTTTTTTTTTTTCAATAGCAGCACTTTTTAAAGCAAACCCAGAAACTAGATCTACCTGGAAGGAGACGGCACTACGATTCCTGTTGGGATATGCTGTCACCCGAATTCCCACGGGCTCCCACAGCACCGTGGTGCATCAGGAGCCGCGGACACCCACCAGCCCGTCTGTCAGGAGGCGGAGATGGAGGTGCCACATGTTTAAGTGGGGTGCAACCGCTGTAATTTCGAATGCATGCTGTTCCTCTCAGAATTGCTTTGTTACTCGGTTTCACACAAGAATGTAGATTTTTTTTTTTGTTTGTTTGTTCTTGGTAGAAAGAAGCCGTTTTATAATAGTCTTCTTACAACTCTTTAAAAAAAAAAAACATTTGTTGACTATAATGCAGCTTGCTTGTGTTAATTTTTTTTTTAAAACTTGTGATTACAATTCTCTTTGTTTTCAAGTCAATACAGTTTATTCTGAATTCTTTACAGAAATTTCAGAGTTAATATGTAATTAAAATACAGTTATTTTTATTTTTACAAGTAATTTAGGGATATTAGAATGGAATATATTTATTTTAACAAGAAAAAAGTAATTTATATGTCAGAGCAATATTCTGAAACATCACATGAGAAGAACCACCTTTTACCATGTATGAGCAATAAATTACATTTGAAAATGTAAAACCTAATTAGAACCAGCAATTCTGAGTTCTCATTTCGTTTTCTAATATGCATATGTAAATTTAATAGATGTATTGCTCAGCGAGCACAAGAATTACTTTACGTTTCTTAGCAAATACGTGTTTTTGTATTTAAAAAGTCACCTAGAAGGTCAGTGATTCTACTCTGAAAGTACAAGAATCTCATAATAAACCACAACTTGAATCTTCCTTTACTTCAAACTGGAAAGAAGAGATGGAACCTGAAGACGTGACACTTTTTTGGGAAAAAATTTTGACTGTGCCAACAGCCATCGTACATGTTACAACACTGGTTCTCACCCCTCTTGAAGCAAAAAACCCACGCAAAAGCCCCTGAGATGAATCTCAGAAAGTTGACCAGTAAGCGAACATATCAGCCTCGTCAGTATGGATAAAGCCTATTGCGCAGGAGAAAAGAAGAAAGTTTATAGTATTAATTCTGCATCGTGGGATGACTGTCAATTCTGATGCTCCTTGCTACGTTTATCTGCTGCAATACTCAGCTTCATGCCTCTGATAGAAGGACCTAGAGTGAGGCTGCCTTCCAAAACTGAGTGATTTGGAGAAAGCAAGTATCTCTGCATGAACAACCACAGCATGCCAAGCCTGAAGTCCATCCAGCCCAGTATCTTGCTCTAGAGGTGGTGGGGGAGGCCCAGGAAACAGTGCAAGAGCAAGGCAAACCTATTGAGAAAGTCCCTTTGAATACTCAATCAACTTTTTTTGGTGATTTGCAGCTCAAGCCTTTGTGTGTGGTACGTCAGTAGGTGAGACACGTTTTCTTCCCCAAATTTTACCAGGGAGGCTCTTCATATCAGCAAAGTCTCGAAGCAGAGTTCCCCAGCTAAACCGTGAGTTGTGTGAAGAAGTATTGCCTTCAGGGGTTTTTATTTGTCACTTACTAGTTTTATTTGAAATCCTGTCCTCCAGCTATGTTATTAGAAAGGGCAGGAATAACAATTCCTGTCCACCTTCCCAGTACTAAACCTGACTGTACAGAACACTCCAATATCCCCCGTCAAAGGTCATCCTTCAAGCCAGAGGAGTGTTGTCCTGCTCCATTGTTCCTCAGGTGGAAAGCATCCATGAATGTGTTCATCTTGGTGAGTATTTCCTGGTTTGTTCCCTATCCTTTTCTTAATAATTCCTAACATTTCCATTCAGGAACTTTCTGTGACCACTGGGCCAAGACCTATTTTTTAGAAATGTTCATTTGACCCTCAAATCTCATTTTCAATGAATAAGGCTAATTACGAGCCCACATTTAGATATGCAAAAGAGCTATCTTCATGCAGCCTGTGCTTAATTTTACCTGTTTTGTTTGTGTAGAGCAGGGCATAAGAACACTGGATTGAAGTTTCCTCCTAAAGAAGAGTGGGAACTCACACAGCTTTTGCCCACATTTCGTCTTTTATGAATTCAGGTAATCTGAACAGTATGTCACTGGGGAGAGGCATCCAAGCATTTAGTATACATTCAGGCAAGTGGATTTCCCTTTTTTGCTTTACCTTTCTCTGTTTCTAGAAGGCTGTAAAGCAGGGACCAGAAATGATATCCAAGATGATTCTTCCATTAAATACTTCAGTCTCTAATGCTGGCTTCAAACCAATGCAGTTAACAAATAAAGATTCTGCTAACAGTTCATTACCACAAAACTCATTCTTGCTCAACAAAAGGAAGTAATGACAAAATGTATTTTCTTTTCTCCCTTTCTTAATCTATTTTATCAAAGAAAGCAAGCGTCAAGATACCAAACTACTCAGAAAGAATTATGGAATACTGCCTTTCTTGTACTTTAACATGTTTCAATTAAAATATGCAAATAGCATGATTTTCTGGGACTTTTAAAGCAGAAAAGTTAGCAAATGTTGATATGGACACTATGAACTGATTTTACATTTCCTAGCTTCTTCTTTTACGGGTTTTTACTTTAGTTGTGATTTTGTTCTGCCCAAGCATTAGCAAAAGATTGAGATCAGGGTATGCATTTACTGAAATATCACAAAGGTGTAATTAAAATCTCTCCTCTTTGACATCAGCAGTGAGTTACTGACATTGTTAATAAATGTCTAGTTCACATTTTTGTAATTGTGCAAGGGATGACAACAATAACTGCAAGGGTAAGATCTGTTCCACAGATAAAAGAAGGCAGGGAAGAGCAGAATGCCAGGTGATGATGAAGCAAAACATTTATAGATTATAATAAACCCACCTAGTCTTTGTTCCTTACGATGTTAAGAACACAAGGCATAGCTTCTATTTTAAGGGAATATATTGAATTAAGAACACACCGGTCTTCCTATGTATTCATACCAAACACTTAAGTTTGCTAGCCAAAGGATGATATTCGCAAAGGCTGCAGAAGGCTCATCTGAAGTAACGACACTCCTTGGAGAAGAAGATGTACCCAAGCTGCTCATGGCCATACGGAGAGACAGCGGCACAAGGCTCTGCTTTGCCCGGCTCCTCCACCGACGACGTGTGACAGAGCCCCTGGGAGAAGCTCACATAGCTGTGTGCCTTTCAAATCCCATTTGTGGGAACCCATTGCAAAGGGCAAATGGGCAAATGAAGGCTGACACGCTGGAAGCTTTTGGGCTAAGGAACGCGTACGGTGGGTATAGCACAGGATAAGCTTTCTGATATGATTTTGCTGCTGAACCAGAGGCCTGAAGTGCAAACAACCCCTCAAGTATAGAAAAGAGCCAATTCAAAACTACTGATCCCTGTCACACATGGGCAGTCAGCTGGGACGGAGGCAGCTGGGACTTGCGAATCTCCCCAGAGGAAGCAGGAAGCCTCCTGTGATTGCTCAGTGCCCGACCACCAGCACGCCGTGCCTGGGCAGCCCTTAGTGCCTGCTCACTCGTGCAGGATTAGACCAGACAGAGGGGAAAGCCCCGTATCATAACAGTGACCCCATGAAAACATCTATTCTTTGAGATGTCAGCCTGAACTTTGAATTTCGTTGCTTATGCTGGTTACTCGTCTTAATGTTTTTGATCTGTAGTCCTCTGTTCCCTGAGAGAAAATGCATATTTAGACTAATTTAAATGCATTAAGTAGCATACTTATTTTCATGCCCTGCCCTTAAGATGCAGAATGTTACACATAACTTCCTATAATGTAAATTAGAATTTAATATCCATAGAGTTGCACCTAGAGAATATATCCCAGAGTATTTATTACCAAAGTATGATTGATACCTGATTCAGTACATATTTTGGTACACAGAATGCACCATGTCCCCCTTTCACCTTAGGGATTTAAATAAATGTTTTTGTAAACATGCACTACTTAACTTATATATCACAGCAGGTCCTGCAAATCCATATTTTGCTTTTTGCAAAAAAATAAATAGCACATTTATCCAAATGATGCAACAAAAGATAGAAAGGAACTCCTGCCTAGAACCAATTTCTAAATGTCTTGGTTACACTGAATCCTAACCATTTTCTCAAAATAGCTTTAATTTTCTTATTTATTCATAGCCTTTTGCATACCAAATGAGGCAGCATACGATACACCGTGCAAGAAAAATTGGAGAAGCTGCAAAATACTGACCAGCTTTCTTGGTTGTGGAAGGCACAGACTGCTCATCCTTAGGTGATCATGTGATTTCTGCCCCCTCCCTCCACTTCCTTCCCATAGTTTTGGGCTATATGCTGCCAAGTGTTATGGAATCACATGCTGGGGCTGAATGAAACTCATTTCAGGAGCACATGGGATGATGGACATCCCTTAGCCATTTTTCAGCTCAGGCAGATTTGATGGCTACTGCTGAAGGTCTGGATGGTGAATCCACCAATTTTTTGGGTTGTTCAAAATTGGTAAATAAAGTGAAGGCTTCCCACTATGCCAAATTCTCCTGATGAGACTTTTACAATCAAGCCAAGAACTTTGCTCCTTCCCCACTCACAGGAAGAGATACGCCTTGATTCCTCAATGTACTTTAGCACATGCCTCAAAATACTCTATTGAGTGGTCTCCACTGTCCTCAAGTACCTCACCTCAGTTTAGATAAAACAGGAAAGGTAACTCTGTCTGATCTAATTAAGTCAAAGGAAAGTGTGACCTGCCTTTTAGCCCACAGGGGCAAACAGGAGGTTGGTTGCTGTATCAGAAATAAACTGGTGTTCATGTATCTCGGTCACAGACAAGCAGCATTTCTTCATATGAACCATCGCTGGATCAACAGTCTCAGCAAAAAAAATAAAAGCTTGAATGCACTGAGTGATTAAGTAAATACATGATTCAGAGCTATTTTCTCTGGAAATTCATGAGGAAGCTCTAGATGGCTGGTTCATATATTCCTGCTGTCTTCCATAAATAGAAGACTTCAATTTCCGGGAGTGTCAATACTGGCAAACCCTAAAAGTTTTAGCTTTCCAGGATTTTCAGAGCTCATCATGAATTTAGCTCATCAAGCTCTGTTAACTATAGCATAGTTCATGTTCTTAAAATGCATCTTTGCCAAAATCCGTTAAAGAAATGCCCTTCTCCTATTATTCCAAAATACAAAACAGGTCCAATAATGGTGGGTTTTGCCTGTGAAATCTTCTAGTTCAAGAAGTACTTCATCCACACAGCTGAATTTCCTTGGGCTGCACACAATTTGTATTTGAGAGTGAATGATGAAACAAAGCATTATGTTTTAGCTTAAACCCTTCAAAAAAATAAAAGACGAATTTTCAAGGGGATCGTGCCTCAGGATACAAATGTGAAGCCTCTTCGGCTTGCATAGGGTAAGGCAATCAAACCAAACTTCCTATAAATACAATGCCTGAATCAAGCCTTGTTAGACCAACACTCACTAATCTACTTTGTAGTAACAGGAGGAAACTTAGCAAGAGAAGAAAGGAGACTTAATATTGCTTCAGACTGGCTCTCCTCCAAATTAAGCACTTTCAGTGCAGGTTGAAGATGACATAGCAGCTGCAGAGCATGTTGAATTGATTTTGCCAGGTATGTGCCTGCATGGGACTGCTTTTTAATTTAGTAACTGGAGGCTTAATTAGTTCTGGGATTGTAAACAGGTTGGTTAAGCAGGAGTGCGGACGAGCTGCCACGTTCCAGTTGGGTAAGACTGAGGAGTGGACTAAACATGTAGTGAGAAGAACTAATCTACTTCCCTGAACACCTATTTGCTAAATTAAGATGAATCCAGAACTGTACAGAAGTTGGAGAGCTGCTAGCAACAAGCTGGTTAGGCTGTTCCTCAGATCTGTGGGTTTCTGAAGTAGTTTTCTATAAGAAATTCAAGTTGCACCTTTGGTAAGAGAAATCTCAGATAATAGAGTCTGTTTAATTCATAACTTTAAACATTTTATCTAAGAAGAAAAGAAGATCTTTCTCCTAGAACATACGTGGGGAAAATTGTTTCTCTATGTGACAGTCTGCAGCATGGATGTTTCATGTTTTTTCAGTAAGTGAAGGAATTTAGGTGTGTGAGAAGAAAATGACAAGCTAGAGATGGTTCAAATGCGCTCTCATTCTTTAAAAAAACTTCAAAATGGTAAAAGTATTCCAGTGACAATTTTGCCAAATAAAATTCCAGTCAGTATTTTGCCAAAATAAGAAAACCAGATTAAAAGCAAAAGATTTTGTCTTGATAACTAAAACTGGAGCTTCACAAGGGAGGATCGTTATGAGTCATGGGCACTAGTGTCCATTCTGGAAAGTCCTTAGTCCAAATGGAAAACAAAGAAGATCTTTCCTGGGTAGTGTGACTGGAGCCTGACTGGGAGTATCTGGTAGTATTTGACATTTTGTGGCAAAACATACCTGTTCAAAGCTCTCAGGTGTTTGGCTGTTTAGGAAGAAATTAAAACGTATAGAGAAAGCAGGAACACTGAAAAATGTTATTGGATTATTTTCCTTTGGAAATCAGAAATTTCTGGTCACTGTATTCAGAAGCCTTCATTCTCTTTGAACGTACATACAACAGAGTTAAGATTCGCATGGAGGACTCATCTCTGATTTAACTTTTACTCAACCAGCTCATCCTCAATGGATGATTCCAAAGACCACCATTTCCTTGCAACTTCTGGGCTTTAAAACCTACTCTGTTCTTAGAAACAGTTAGAAATGATCTACTAATGATAAAAATAATGTGTACAAATATGCTGGCCTGTACAAGATACTGTTTTTCTTCAGTAACAGATTCAGGAAATATTGTCATACTCTTCATTTCTAGTCTATTTAGTTCTAGGTGAGCACATATATGTACTACATTGAAGTATCTCATTTGTATACATCAGGCTATCCACGTTTTAACGTATCAGGTATCACATTATTAATAGCTGTTTTCTCTAAATAGACTACAGTTTGCTTTAATCTTCCTTTCTGTGCATGATCTTGCAAGAGTAAAAAGGCTTTCATACAAAGCCTGTGTTTTTATATGCAAATCTATCATTTGATTACACACTTTTTTGTCCCTACATTATCATGAATATTTCTGATGAATGTTTTATGGGTTAGGTTTAGGATTTGTGAGTTACTTCAAATTTTATCTGTTTGCCATATCATCTGCAAATACTGCATCTTTGTTGATGTTGATTGGTCTCATTTACATATTTATCACACTTTTATTTTCAAGGATGTTTTGCTATAAACTTTCTGTCCCATTTCTCCTCCATGTACTATTAGCACATAGATATATTTTCAAATTGAGCTAATTTGCATATACAATTTTTTTTTGGTTAACAATAAATCACCACTTAGAGACATCCTATTCAATGTGATCGCTACCTTCATACATATCTGACATATGGTTTTTGAGTAATTAAAGATAACAGGAGCAGTTTACAATGCACTTCCCAAACCACTTCATAGTCCAGAGAGTTCAATGATTTTCCACAAGGACTAGGCTAAAAAGAACTCTGCAGGACTGGGGAGAAACAAGTGCCAACAAAGCTGGTGATGTGGAGCTGATTTTACTCCTAACTGGTAACTCTTGGCCACAAAAAATAAGACTTCCTTTCTGTTTTCTCAAGAAAAATGACAGTGGTTTACAGTGGTGCTTGATGAGGTTATGAAGGTCCAGATCCACGAGTGGGCTGCAGCAGCTGGAGGCTTTTATGTGTGTACCACATGCCAGTAGAAGGCTCCTGAACCTACAGTGATGCCCTGAAATGGATCTCTCGCTTCAGAAAAGGCCAGATGCCATGTGAGCTTTTCCACTTGCTGCTGACCAGCCGCTCTTGAATCGTTCTTGCATATTCACTGCTTGTTCTCATCCATCCATCCATCCATCTGTCCACCCATCCATCCATCCATCCTTCAAAAGTTTCTATATCCTTTCCTTTTCCTTGCCATACCTTCTGGTGCTTCACCTTCTCGCTAAATCCCTTACTTATGCAAGACTACAAAGGAAAAGGGTGGAAATGATGTAGAGAAACATGAGCAATAAATTCCTTTTTAGTTTTGCCATTGCTCACACAGCACTGAGAAAGGCACTGACTTTAAGGTGCATTTCCCCACTCCCACTCAGACTTCTTTTGGGTGAACAGCCTGTTTGTGACCTTCTCCTGTCAGGGTACAAGCATTGGGTGTGTTTCTAAACAAAATTTGCTCATATATTAAACAATTCAGAAAAATCGTACATGCCCCAGAATAGTTCAGGTTGGACAGTGACAGTTGTCATTTCTGATGCTAGCACCAGTTATCCCATAGATTTTCTGTCACTAAAGAATAGCAGGAAACATTACTAAGGACTTTTTCTTCTAGTGGTGGAGGACTGCAATACATCCACAATTCTATACTAATGAATGTATGATACATCTGTTCATCAAAGATGCTCATATTTATACCTCCAGGCTTATCACTAAAATTCACAGAAATTAGTTGTTTGCACGCTTTATGTGCTAAGATTTTTGGATGTATCACTTGTAATAAACTTCTCTCATGCATCCTGCCAGCTGACTCTGAACATGCACACAGCAATCCTGTTTATTCATTAGTGAAAAGGGAATTGGCTGACCTGTTGTGAACAGGAGTTCTTTCCTCCCTAATCTTCTCCTGATTTATTCCCATCTATTACAAAATTCTCGCAATAATCAATTTCCCATGATCTTCTGCTATGGTACTGTATATATTAATTGCCACGACACTCCATGCTGAACCAACCCTTTGACCGAGGACTGCCCGCTTGCTGACGTAAAATATAGTTATGGCAACAATGTTTTGGAATATGGTCTTTAAAAAAAAAAAAAAAAGTTTCTACTTTTTTTTTTAAACAGAAAGATGAAACTAGATGAAGCTCAGAGTCAGGGGTTTGCTCACAGGCAGCTAAAGGAGCTGCAACCAGAAACTGCTGTTTCGAGTAAAATAGTTGTTTCTTAGTAAATATTGACACAATACATACATTTTCTCTAGGTCGTCAAGTCCTGCGAAAGCTCCTTTTGGAATGACTCTCATCTTGGTGAGGACAAATCTCCTGAAAACAGAGAAAACGGGGTGATTATTCTTTATTGACGACACAAGACCGCGTGGTAGCATTGTCAGCACAGGAGAGGCTTTTCTCACAGGAACATGGATATTCTCCAGGCTGGAGGCTTCGGTGTCTAAACACGGCTGTAATGTTCAAAGGCTTCGTGGGACTCTGCCTGCCTGCCTGCACCAAAGTTATAGCACAGCATTGGACCTCCTCGGGAGCTCCTCAGGGGAAAAAGCATCTGCCCGTGGTTGCAATGTCCCCGTTTGCCCCAGTAAGAAATCCAGACCCGGTCACCGCAGCCTTGGCGCGTGCCGAGAGGGGACAGAGTCTTTCTCATCTCGACCTCTCTTTTGAGAGATGCTCAAGCGCAGGATGAAGCAGCCTTGCGGAGCCAAACCGGGGTGAGTTGCTGACACAGGACTGTAAGGTAGTACATGCATGCTCATGCAAGATAAATCTTTAACCTGCTGCACAGATTATTTAAGGAGTCAGCGACTATCTCCCGTCGGTGCAACTTTAATATCCTTTATTGCTCTCACAGTCTCTCTTCTAATTAGTTCATAATGTGCCACAAAATTGGGACTTTGGAATACAACAACTCGATCATACATGCACTAAAGACAACATTTTAATAATGTTTTAAAGGTCGCAGAATATGCTTTATGAAGAAAAAGCATTTAAAATAGCATATAAACCTTTTGTTAAGATGGACTCATCTCCTTTTATCACAATAAACAAAGAGAATTACAAAACTTCTGATGGCATTCAGCAAATGAAAGGTAGGGTTTCTACTGCTCCTCGGAGAAATATGGTGTTATCCAGGTAATTGCTTTCTTTCACACATTTAATCATTCATAGTGAGTACAAACAGCTGCATATATTAACATGACCTGCTCATCAAGATACATGCTTCACATGATACACTTATGACTAGATGCCAGGTCAGGAAAACGTAGCTGACACATGAGAAAGCCCACCGAGATTTTTTAGGGAGAAATATCATATCTTTGTGTTTACTGCTGGGAATAAAAGTCATATTCAAACACCAAGGTATTAAACACCAATCAGATAAATAAGCAAGACATTAGATAATATTGGTTGCATTGAGCAACATCACCTGTGTTACATACATGAATAACACCCTGCGATTCATTTCTTAGTCTATTTTCCCAGGGAAATGGAAATGAATTGTTTTCTGAATTACTATGGAAGTCTTCTTTTCAGTGAGCATGCCTGCCAGACCATCCCTCATTTTTATCATCTCAGACCTGGTTTTGCATGGCTGCTTGGGTTCGCCTTTCAGCTCATGCCTGCGCCGCCTTATTGTAACATCTGCAGGAGGGCAGAAATGGGAACTCAGCCTGGTATTACCTGCTGTGTAGTCCTGCAAATTTTAACACAATACCTCAAAACTAGAGACTTACTTTCTCACTGTTCACATAAAGTATTCATGCAATCCTCATCTATTTTTTATTTCAGCTGATTAGTTTAGAATTTTCATGGGAGATTATAATGTTTTAATCAAAGTCTTAGTGGAAAAAGTATTATTCTGATAGAATATCACTGTGAAAGGTTCCTATTTTTTAATTGTAGTTCTTTAGTAGAATCTACCCCCTCATTTAGATTCTCAAATATGAGTTAATCTTTACTTAAGTGGGACAAAGTCAATGCACGCCTCATCTAGCTCTAGAGATGTCACTGTGATTACACCAGGAGTGAACTTGGCCCCATGCTTCTTTAAACATTGAAATTTTTTGGTATTCTCGGTCCTGAAAGATGGTGAAGTCAATTTCGTATTCCATTATTCTTGTACTGTCATTAATATAAGTCAGAAAGAGCTTCAACACACTGTCACACAAGAATTACAGTACTGAGATTATTATGCAAACGTTAGAAGGATGAAAGAGCTTCGAGAAAAGTACTAACCTGGATTAGGCAATTTGTAAAGCCCTACTGAAAACACGGCTGGCGTAATGCATGCAAAGCTACGGCTGTGCTTTCAGAGTGCAGAGAGGTACAATGGATCCTTGCAGAACACCCAGCAGGCTTAGTGCTACAAAGCTGAACCATCAGGAAACTCTTTAACTTTGATCTGCTTTGAAACCTGGCCTAAACTCTCCTTTGTAGAAACGCACGCCTAATTTTGGAGCCCTAGAAAGCTCCGTCTGAAAAGCTGCCTATAATTTTTTTTTATGACAATATTCTCAGATGAATCCTCTCTCTCTAGGGACAGATCATCAGGAGGTTTGCAATTCTTTAATTAAACACTGGCCTACGCCATGCTTCATCACAACAAGAATTTACAGCCTGATCCTGAAACTAATTAAAAGAAGGGAATCTCATTTAAAGATGAGGTTACCTATATAAGCAAAGCCACAAGGGCACAGAAGTAAAAAAATCAAGCCTTGAGTTTCTTTGTTGAATACCCTGCTATCCTGCACTAATAAAGTGCCAGAATTCAGGAGCCACGTGCCTAATGCCCTGGAGCAATTAAAGTAGAATTGAAGTCTAATAGCTGAAGTCTCACATTCCACTTTAAAAAATTAAGGTTAATTGTTTTAAACATCCCTGAGTAAGCTAATAAAGTCAGCCTTAATGGTATAGCGAACACTGAAAATTAGAATCAGCTACTTGTTGAATTATCAACTGTATAATGGATAGGAGTCTATTATAACTAGCCAAATGCTGTATTGTCAATAAATCTCACCAATTAGGCTCCAAGAATCAATCTGTACTTAACTTGAGATAGTGGCTGTTCAGTACCAATTCTTTCTGAGGTACAAAGAGAAAATAGTTCAAAAGCATTTCCTTGCCTTTGTTGTTGGCATTATTTTAGGGTCAAAGAAACAAATACAGCCCACCTTCATTCAAGCACGTTTCATGTCAAGACTCATGAGTAAACAAAAGCATCCTTTAAAAAAACGTGTGCTTAATGGGCAGATGCGGGTCCTAAAATATGATGTTAGGATGACGTTATGTTGTCCTAAAATATGCACTTAGGCACCAGCAAGGAAAGCACTGAATGCCTAAACACTCGATGCACGGCATGCGACTGAAAGCCCAGAGCAAGGTGCCTGAAGTAAGGCACAAAAAAGGTTAGACTGAAGGTTAGGCGATCCAAATATCTGAGCTAGCCCTCAGGAAACACTAAATCTCATCTGCCAGAGCTTTCAGCTCTGCATCGGAGCTGCAGGCGTAGCAGCAGCCTCCAGACGCGCAGGGAGCCCCTGCTCGCAGCAGACTTTGCTGGGATGGAGGAAGGCATCGTGGTCTCTCAACACAGCCCTGCAGCCGAAGCGCAGGCACAGGGAACGGGAGTCCTGGCTTCAAGTCCCCCCTCACCCCGAGTGGTGCAAACTCTCATAGTTCATGTCCCAGGAGGATGCTCAGCAGCCAAGGCACCTCTCCCTGTCTAGGCTCAAGCATGGTGCAGCCAGGGCGAGACTCCTTGTGCCCCCAAAGAGGACAAGGGGGAGCGTTAACCCTACCGTCCTCTCCAGAGGCATTACGCTTAGAGCTGATTGCCCTCGGACAAATAATAAAAATAAATAAAAAAAATTACACTTTTTAAAGTCCATAGTTCAGTGACGCTAAAGTTATTTGGGCTACAGTAGGTCCCAGAATTCCTAACAAGGACCCCAGCGTTGGAGCCACCAAGAACTTAACAAATGAGAGCAGAAGCAAGCACAGAAAAGGAAAGAAGCCCCAAATAGTGACATGGTTATCCTGCATCATGAGAAGGCAGTATACATGGCTGGACATGGAAATATTAGCTATTGCTATTCCCTACGTACAGAAGATTAAGCTAAATTTAAGTCTAGCCCATTGTTCCATTGCTGATATTGACAAGAGGTTTCTAAATCCTAATTTAAATACATCTGTTGAAAGCGATTCTTGGGGAGTTTATTAATAGGAACTGAAACTGGCTGCTGCAGTTGTACAATCATACTTTATGTTTTATATATACACACATAAGTTATGAATTATAATATAAATATTTACTTAAATATATAATATTGCTTAATATTTAACTGATTTTTACCTACTTCTTTTTTTCTGACCAGTGAGAGTAATTGTTTTCTCTAGTGCAGTAATATCCTTTTACATCTAGAAGGACAGATAAGCTTAAAATCAGACTATATTTCTCTGGACTGAACGTGCAGAGTTCCCGCAGGATTTCCCATTTTTCATTTTTAAGCATTTTATATGACTCTTCATTATATCATTTTAGTTTTTCTTGTGAATAAGTGTGAGTAAATTCTTCTATTATGAAACTACTGAAAACCTGTTGCTAATTAAGGCTAGATCTGTCAGGACTGTGGCAGAACTATCTCCTACTGATCTGTTTATTTATACAGAGACATCCAAACCTGGTTATTTAAAGCAGTGGGGTCTCAGTAAATATGAAGCCACTGACACAGGTGACTTATAGCACTTTATATCACCACAAAGAGCAAACAACCCGAATACATCATGTTTCTGTATGGCTGTGTCTAGCATAGAAGAAATATCATAGTGCCAATTTAATCTCAAAGCCTACAGAGGACATGATGCAAACAACAGAAATTAGCAGGTTCTGGTAAAATGTTCCTGAATAACCCTCTAACATTTCCAGATATGAAGTGATTTAGTGAACTTTTCCTAAAATAGAGTCTTCTGCGGCTGAAGTAGTTCAGACAGAACATAAGACACAAAGGGAAAAAAAATACCTCCAGAAAAATTAATATTCTTCCATCTAGCTGCACATGAATCCTATGACACAAATCAGACCGACCTCATCACGAAGTGATAGAGGACTGGATGCCGTTATTCAAGTATCTGGTGCCCAGGGTATGGGTGATTAAATAGACGTGGTAAATTACAAGATAAAAAAAGTATACCCATACGGATCATTTCTGCTAAATGTCTCTAAGAAGTGCATAGGAAACATGTGAAGTGTGCACATTAAGCAAATAAATGTGAATACGCTGTGTTTGTGAGGTTAGCCGCTTATGTGTAAAATGATATATGTTGCATATTCATCAAATGAGTTCTCAGACTCTGGTCCCACAAGTTTTTTCTTGAACAATTATGAAGATGCTCTTTGGCGTAAATTCTCCACCAGAACTTACCCCGCACTGCGCTGGTACCTCCTCCTCCCAGCCCCCTTCCTTGGCAAAGACCCACCACCACCAGCAATAACCTTACACAACAAAGGACTGCACTGATTATCAGCAATTAGAACAGTTAAAAAAAAAAAAAAATTCTGCTTCATAAAGCATGGCTGAATTTAGGTCTTTCAAAACACTCTTTAAAACTCATTTCTCAGCTCTACTGAAGTCACACACAGTTAATCAGAAAGTGTGTGCATTGTAGAATTATCTTCCCTGGCTCATGTAAATTGCAAATTCATGATGTTAAAATGAACTATATCAAGCAGATACTATAAACTTTATAACTTAAGGACCAAAGGAAAATAAAATAAAAAGCCAAAAAGATTCGGTGACCATAATGCTAAATCACAAAATTCGGTTCCAAAGAAATAAATGTGATAGGATTTTGAAGAACATTTTACTTTAATCTCTGAGCTAATAGACTGATGTTATCAGCTTCTAATCCTCTGCAGCAATGTGCATTTTTGTCAAACAAAGATTTACAGTGAAATTTAATTTACTCTCTCTAATTTTTTTTTTGTTGTTGTTGTTGTTTCTTTGTTTTTGCTTCTTGCTTTGGAGATGTGCTGGAGGTTCCAGCACAAGCAACAGATGAGTCTTTGATTTACATCAGGAGAAGACAAAACAATGCCATGACCTATTTAGTGTGCTCTTGATTAAATGCAAAAATCAGCAAAATCCTGCTCCTTTTTTTTTCCTGTTTTCGCTTGATTATTCAGTGCAACAGTGAAGGATTATTTTGCTTTTCGTGCTGTAATAGGAGACAAATAGATACTGTAGACTGTGTCCCAGAGAGTGTAAATCAATCGATCTGTGTAATTTTGGCCCTAAACTTTTGTCTTAATTCTCACTGGAATAAATCATGAGATTCCTTTGAGCTAAATGCAATTTATTTTAAATTTATGATGAACATTTGTAAGTCCCCAGCTCATTGAAATGGGTTCACGTTGCCATACAACTTCAGTATGACTAGGGTCTGGTTCTAGTAAACATCTCCCTAGGAAGGGGCATATGCAGATATTCATGAACATGAAAGTATTTTTCCTAATCAGCTGCCTAGGTGGAAGTTCACTGTAATCCATTAAGCAGTTTGTAGCTGCTTTCAGACATAGCTTTGGTTGCCCCTTCCTAGCAGGCAGAGAAGAGTCCAGAACTCATAAATTGGATGCTAAAACATCAGGCTCCAAAACCCATCAAGCTAAACACAAAAACATTGGTTTTATTAGCTTTCTGGTTTTAAAGTCCTTAGAGTGCATTCATATTATGCTGCAAAGGTATTTTCAACACTCACGAGGCTTTAATTTAAAACAAAGATACATATCGTTTGCCTCCGTTCCAGGAGGTGCTGAGGTTGGGACTTCATAGAGCTGACAGGTTCACGAGGAATTGCACCAGCAGTGACAAAACGCCACTCCCACCGTCCTACTGGCTCGTCTTTTCAGGGAGTTACGCCATCGTCTTAAGGGAAAACTAAAACCCAGCGAGATATCTTTTCAATAATGCCTATTCACGTAACTACAGATTAATTTCAAAAAGGGGACTTTGATGGCACAGGCACACTTGAATAATGGCAGAAGATCTTTGCAATTCATTTTTTCAACTGAGACGTGATCCACACATTTGAGAGTCTGACAGCCCCTACTTTACACAGATGTAAATTGACTTAGGAGAGAGAGACCTTAATCCCTTGCTAATATGTACAATCTGGCTTGAAGCATCTAATCACTGCATTCACCTAATGTGCTTAAATCAGCTGCTCATCCCCTTCAAACGCTTGTGAAAGGACAAATTATCTAGACTGTGCAGCTGGTTTATGCCTATTGTGGGATAATAAAAGCAGGTAAAGGTGAGTATTAGAAGGGAAAATTAGGCAATATACATTTTATGGAGAAGGCAGAGACCAAAGATCCCCTCCTGAGTTTCAGGCTGTACTGAGCCTGGCTTGGAGAGAGTTAATTTTCTTCACGGCGGCTCATATGGTGCTCTGATTAAGATTTTTGACCAAACCTGTACTGATAACACACTAATCTTCTAACTTTTGCTGAACAGTGTTTGCATCGCGTCAAGGCCGCCTCTGCTTTCCCACTTTGCCCCCTGCAGTGAATAGCCTGGAGGGTGGGCTGTAGGCTGGGGGCGGGGGACACGACCAGGCAGGTGACTCTCGCTAACCAGGGAGATATTCCATACCATATAACATCATGCTCAGCAGTACAAGGGAAAACCATTCTTCTATCTGACAGAAAACCGCAGGATAAACCTAGGAGGGCACACGTCCTCCTTTCAGGTGTGCTACTTGGGAATCTCTTCAGGTCTGGGAGTGACGTAAGGGGCATCTCTGAGAAAGGAAATGTTTTGGTTTGTGCGCTATTAAACGAAGCAATGTGCAAAGTAAATACAATTAGAACTGTGATAAAGTTATTAGTGAAGCCCGTCTGCTTTGCCAGTCTGAATCTAAAAGGCAGTATGTATAGTAGCTCGTAAATTATCACCTCTTAATCTTTACCAGTGGCCTCCCTTAAAAATCGATTTCCTTTTCTTTTTTTGAATTGGATTAAAAGGATAATGAATAGTACTTGATGGCATTCATATTCCAAATTTAGTGAACACTCGCTCAGCGTAATAGTACAACCCAGCCACAAAAAGCCGAAGGGAAGCATTTTAGGACCACAGAGCTAACGTCCTATTGGCATTTCACTTGTAGAATGCCCACAACGCCGTAACGCGGGTAACAACACGCCCCTTTCCCTAGCAGAGCTGCGATGCTGCTCACACAGGCGCACAGCAAAGTTGATCTGGGATTTGTTTTTCCCCCAGGACCTTGCTTAGGTCAGCTAATAAGTTGCACACAGTGCCCCTCAGCAGCTAACAGCTGATAAGGACAGATAAAGGAAGGACAGAAAATTGTTGTGAGAAAAAAGCCACAACATCTAAAAGACTGCAAAAGCGGTCAAGCAACACACTGGTGAAACTTACTCTCCCTCCCCCCTGCCTTAGTTTTCCAAAACCGTGGCGTGTTTAGTCTCAGCACTGATACCCTTTTAATTTCTGGACAAAGCATACACTGTCCTCAGTAACGCTGTACATCCCCCACGACGCTGCAGATAGCGACTTTCCGAGGTCACACGTGTAGGCAGTTAAAAATAAAACTCCAAGATGCTTTCAAATATCTCTGCTTGAATAGGGTGGGATGAATCTGGAGACAGGGGATTAAAAAAAGATACCCAAGATAGAGGGAAAACAAAAAAAAGGGAAGATTGCAAAATTCCTAATGAGAAAAAGAGACGCAGCACCAGGATTTTCACTCGGTCTGAGATGTTTAATGGTCTACACTTAGTGCAATTATTTCACTGTACTTAGGCTGGGTTGCTTTATGCTGGGATAAAGCTGGAGAGGAACAGAGCTGTGACTATTCAGACCAGTTGCCTGCCTGTGCTAACTCGTTTTGCAAAGCGTCTGACGAACTATTTTGCTGAAGACTTAGGTGCAAGCGGCAGCAACGCACAAGATGGGTAACAAACACAATGGCACCTGCCCTGAGCAGACTTACTGCAGAGCACCCTCTGACACAGGGACGTTGGTCCCTTCAGTGGATCTGGGTGGCTGCAAGTCAAAGGGCAAATTTTGCATCCTGCACCCCCTGCAGCAGATGGAGCAGACGGCAAAAGCAACGCCGTCTCGGCAGGAAGGATCTCCTCTTTTCTTTAAGCTTGCCCAGAGCTCGAGCAAAACAAAGCTGGAGCTCTGGATTCGTCTACAGTATGTACACACAGAGAAAAAAGGGTTTGCCACCGAGCACAAATTGCAGCAACAAAGTCCTCTTTAGGCCTGTGAGCGGAATCACAGTTATCATGTTCGCATCCAGGAAGAGTTTAACTGCTAGGAGTAAGTTACCCACAAAAGAGGCCAGCAGTAAGCTTGAAAGCACGGTTAAAATTGCTTCTATTAATGTCAAAGGCATGCTGTGAAAAGTGTTTTGTGTAAGATAAATAACACAAGTGAATGAAGTTATCCTGTCTTGGTTACAGAGAGCCAGAAAATAGTGATTGCTTTATTTTTACAAATAGCTATACTTTATTAGTATCGATTATCCTGTAAGACACTACTTTAAGAAGAGCACATCCTCATTCCTCACGGCTTACTTACATGGGCCTTTGAGAAATCTACAGCATGCAATAAATGTGCAACTTCCTTAAAATCTGACCTTGATATCTGCAACTATCTTTATGGTGAGGAGCCATTAAAAATTCATTCATTCTCAGCAATCTCTCCATGTTGCACCTACTTATATTAATATTTCTGCATACTTTCCTAACAAAAGGAGCATTGTACAAGTACTAGGTATTTTGTTCTTGCACAAAGACCATTTTACTTTGTGTTTTTTTCCCCGTGGGCAACTTGTCAAGGCAAATAGGGTTATGGAAAATGTCCACAGTCCAAGCAGATGGGGGGCTTTTTAGGTATTGTCTTCAAAACTTTCTTCCCCTCTTTTGATTCAGAGCAAGAATAGCCATCCTGTTCACACACAGCTGGTTACTTCAACTCTTTTCCTGTCCCAAGAACGTGTCAAAAAAGATCTTGTTCCACAGCAGGGAGAGAACAGTGGTTTGTTCATCAGCTGAGGTCATAGCAGAAAGGTGACAAGTGTTCTTTGTCTGCAGTGTTTCTACCTCTAAGACCTCAGGACTTTCTATGTTGGCAGGCCCTCCACACATGATGCTATTTTTATTGACTGAGACAAACTGTCCAGGGACAAAATTCCTTAAGTTCTGGATTGGATGCTTTAGTGAAGGTAAAACCTCCTTGAAAGAGAAAGCTTTTCTGAAAAATGTGTTGCTGAATCATTGCTGTTTAGCAAAACACCAAATAACTTACCTCTGCCCCTTTATCTTGCTTGACAAATTCATTAGAAAGAACTAGCGTGCTTTTTACCTCCTTTCTCATCCATATCCTCATAAGCACTATACCTGCGTTGCTTAATGGGACACACCTGAAATACCACAGAATATTAATAAAATAATAATAAAAAAGAAAGATACTCACTGTTACTTTCCCTAATTAGCACACACAGCCTAATAACTAACAGGGTTCCCACCAAATATTTGGATTAATTTGGATACGTCCAATGGCTTGTTTGAAGTTGTAATGAGATATGTGATACTCCTTGATGCCAGAGCAGTCCGAAACCATTTAAGGAATAGCACTTGGAGACTTGATTGTACTCTTTTTTTCCTCTGGATCTGAGTATGAGCTTTGTAAAAGTAAATATTCTCTCTGCTATCTAATACGTGCTATATTTTCCAAAGAGTATTGTGAGTGCCAAACACAGCTAACTCAATTGACAGTCTTGGGAGAACAGCATCTCCCGAAGGAGGGGTCCTGGATGCGAACGGCACGTACTCCGCTGTTCTCAGGGCACCAGCTAGACTTGTGCTGACATAACTATACTGAAATACAGAAATATGCTGGGCCTATGCCATATGCTCCCACTTCTCGCCCACTGCGGTGAGTGGCGCATTTCCTTCTTTTTGTATACTGAAGCACACATTTAAATTGTAGATACTTATGTTTCGAAATAGCACTAAAAGTGGCAAAGGTGAAGAATCCCCACCTTTTGTTACTCTAGCACCACGTAAAGAAGCAAAACCTCCTGTTCATCCCTTCTGGTCATACTTTCCTCTAATCTGAATGTCTCAGATGACTATTTTCGGAGGGCAGAAGCTGGCTCCTGGAAGTGCTGCTGCCCGTGCAAGAGGATGAACCACCCAGCACATCGGGAATGGGAGCACCCACGAGATTAACATGAGCAGCAGGCTCCTGCGTGCATGAGAAAGCTTGGAGTCCTTGCACTGTAATGACAACTCCCAAGATGAGGTTTTCCAGTGAAACCTGCAATACTTTGCACTTTTTAAGTCCTGTAAACATTCCCATCTACTGCCATTGCTCACCATGCATTCCCACATCACTGCTGCTCTTCCCAGCTGCAGTTTTCATGTCAAGAACTTTTCTCAGCTCATCTTTTAACAGCTGCTGAGGGAAACATTCACAGGGATATGAATTGCAGGTGGATGAACTCTTTCAATTTCATCCTGCACTCTCCTGAGAGCATCTCTTCCCCCTCACAGCCTTTCTCTGTTATTGAGATTTCTTCCCCATAGACCTTACCAATTTGCTATAAAGGGAATGACAAGGCCAGGAATCCTTATTACTTCTCCTTGTACTAAAATAAAAACCCCAAAACATTATGTTTTCCATTATTTTAGCAAGGATTAGCTTGCCACTGCAAATCCTGAATTTCTCTATCTGTCTACCTTCCACTAGCCATAGATTTACTTTCAGATGTTAGAAAGATGAGTCGAATAAATATAGCACAGCAGCTAGTGTACGGTATCCTTAAAAATACTAACGGTACTATTTCCTTTAAGATTGACAGGTCTCTTCCCAGTAACACACAGTGCAAAGATTGCACTGGTGTCAAGTATGGATCTTTAATGCATTTGAAAGTGAGTATTATTTGTTTCAGAAAGATGCCAGCTTGACCACACTGGCGACTGAAAGACTGGCTTACCTTCAGAATAAAGATGTGCTTAGTGCTTTCACCTTCAGAGTGCTTCTTGAACATGAACCCTCTATGGAGCACTTAAACATAATAAACTTACATGGTCCTGTTAAAAAGGGTGACATAACAGTGAAATAGAGACAGGAGAAACTCGAGCTGCTCATGGCACAGCTGCAGGTTGTGAAAGACCTCTAAGAAAGAGCCTAGCAGTTATGCCTGGGAAAATACATCCTTTCCAACATCTAACCTCAGTGGATGAAACCTAGACTTCTTCCCCCTTCCTACACCCTCCCGTTAGCTCTCTAAATGACTGTGATTGATAGGCAACTTTTTGTGTGAAATTGGATAACACCTGACTGGAAGAAACAAGGATAGGTGTAACAGTTGTCTGAGTGAAGGAAGGTCATGAATGGCATCCCAAGGAGACCTGCGCTGGGCCTGCATACCCCAGTCATAAACAACCTGGAAGGGGAGCGACGAGCAAGGTGACAAACGTGTATGATGAGCAGGCTAGCAAGGAAAGAGCTGAGTGAGATCTGAAAAGCAGGAGTTCAGTCTTCACACAGCATGTAGTTCAATGATGCAACTCCTTGCTACAGGATACTGTGAATGGTAGACATTCAAGAAGAAATGGATAAATACACGAAAACGAAATGCGTGAGGAGGGTTGGCTACCAAGATAGCACTCTACTCAAGATGTCCCAGAGCCAGGCACAGCTAGAGAGGTACACATCTCTGCTGAGATACTCATCAGAGCAGCAAAGAATCTGCACTGCGGCCAGCCTGGGGGAGCTCGGCCAAAACGGAGGGCCATACCCAGATCAGCACAAGCAAACACCATCTATTCTGGCACTCTTTGAAACAGGCGATCTCTGTCTAGATTGAAGTGTTGAAGTATTCTTCAATATTTATAGCTAGTGCAAGTTTTTCTACATTGCAGAAAAAGGGGTTGCTCCTTAGGTTAAAACATTTCAAGGATTAGTCCCGTCTGTTTGCCAAAAGATCAAAGGGTAAAACTGAATCATGGTAATGTGTTCAGTGTCACAATCAGACTCCTATTCCATTGCACAGAATTGGCTCTACAAGAGATTTCCAAAAATAAATGCGACAAGAACACTTCAGCATTCTTTAATAATAAAAATATTAAAAGAATGTTTCAGCTTTCCACAAATTCTTTTCCAGGTTATTTTGCCAGTCTTTGTAAAATCGGGGGAAATGCACTGCAACTGCAAAATCTCAACTTGTCCCTTACGGACCTCCCTACCCCCACTTTGGGAGGTGGACTATAAAGCAGACTCAGGCTCATAATGCTCTAAAGGCTTAAGAGTTTCGTGTCACTTGTTTGCTGCACTCTTCTTCTGAAATCTTCCTCCCCCTTCTCTATGGTAAAAAACCAGTGGTTGACATAGCCTTTGTATAGGGGGTGCCATTCTGATCCCTTTCATCTCAAAAAGGGTATATGAGCTTTGGGAAAAGTAAAGAGGAGGGCAATAAGGCTGGTCAAAGAGATGATGTGGCTTCCATAAGAGGAATACCAAATTTGTCTGGGACTTTTCAGTGTGGAAATTTTAAAGGGATGCTAGAGGTCTACAAAATATCTTGGAGAGGGTTGGCAAGGACTGATGCTTTATCGGCTCTTCCATTACAAAAACTTAGAGGCGAGGCCAGAGACAACTAGATTCCAAACAAACAGAGGACCTGGCTCTTCACGCAGTGTATGTGGGCTGCCAGAACTCTTTCATGCAGCTTGCCTGGGTGCAAGAAGTTGATGTGGGCTCATGGCTAGAGCGTACAAGTAATTTGAAGAGAGATAAATTAGGGTTACTTAACAAACAACAAGAATTTCAGGCAATCCTCTGAGCTGGAATTAGTTGGATGCTGAAGGAGTATTGTGGTAATACATCTTAAAATGCTTGCCCTATTCTTACTCTACCCTCAGCAGCTCTTAAGAACCCCTGTTGTATGCAGGACACTTGATCCGCCTTACCATAGCCGTAGATTATGTTGCAGGGAGAGAGCAGGCAAAGGAGAGGCTCCCTTCCGACAGAGGAAAAACTGCTGGGCTACACTCCTGCCCGGAGGCAAGGCAGGGGATTGTGGAAAAAGGGTCTAGCGTGCCCTTGGCTGGTGCTGAAGGGCCAAATTTGAGCTGCTGACCACTCGCAGAAAAGTCCTTGCTGGGCTATACAGCAACTCCGTGAAGCATTTGGGGCAAGATCGCATCGTAAACAAGCTGAGGGGCTTCGCTTTCTTACAGTACCTCGACAGCTGTGGTTTTGCTTAAATGTTGGTTGTAGCAAGTATCCGATCAATACTCTACCTGTGGCTCTCAAGTCAAAACAAAGCTCTCTTCCTACTGCACTACATAAGGCATTTCTAACCCACAAAGAAATATTCAGAGATACTGACTTCATCTTTCTGCATCCGCATTGATTCTGAAGTGCAACATTTTTAAAAGCAGACCAAGGCTTCAGAGGCCATTACCCTATGTCTGTTTTCTACATGACGATACCTAGGCTTATGTTTTGTGTGATTGATTTCAGCTGACGGTTATGACATACTGCAGAAGAAATCACAGGCTTTAGACTGTGAGGATGACCAAGCAGACCTCAGGATAAATTAGGAACAGACTGTGAGTGTTTTTACCGTGGAAAGAATATGCTACAGTGGCGAACACTGAGAGATGCAGCAGACACGATATGCTGTCCCTGCTCAAGCGGGACACCCCGAGAGCTTTTAACCACCTGAAGAATTTGAAGGTTGAAGGTTTAAACAATTGTGTTAAACTAAGGGGAGGGTACAATAGCATCACCAGCTAAACGCACTGACAGTGAAGAAATACCACTAAATGCTGGTCCTTGGCCAGAGACTCAAATCCAGCTTGGTGCTAAAAGGTGCCTAGCTCCTTAAGGCTTTATTTTTTTATGTGATTTTAATAGTAAGGGCTTTATTTGATTTCTCTAAATCTGAATAAAGGTATTTATTTTTAGAGAACTATTCCCTGGCCCTTAGACAAACCTGTGCTTCCCAGGAAGAAGCAGGGAAAGGATTTCCTCTGCTGGGCCTTAATTCAGGAACACGGTAAGTCCCGGGAAGTCCGATATGGCCAGATGACTGCTTTTAAGCAAATACACAGATTTCTTTTCTAGCATAAAGGTAGTGCTTTGATTTAAGACAACAGAGAACAATACACAGTGGGCCACCATCTGAGCAAAACCTGCATGAATATGAGCCAGGTAAACTTCCCTGAGCTCACTTCATATATCAGAAAAAGGAATCTAGGCCCCCTCTGCTCTAACTGGAGGCGTGAAATTAAATGTCTTTTTTCTCAGAGAGAAACAGAGGACAAAAAAAAAATGAAACTCAGAACAGAACTCTGCTTGAAAACAGAGTGAAAATAAATCAGCAGTGAATGGATTAGCTTCAGATCAGACTGCCCAGAGCAGCCTGATCTGGAACAGCAGAGCACTCGGGGCTTGTGTTTTTTAAATTAGTTTTAATAAATAGAATCTATAGCTCAAATTATGAAGAAGGACAAAAGCACAGATCAAATCGATCAAGGCTTTAGCTTATCGTTATAAGCCAAGGGGTGTCTTCTCTTGTCTGAACGAGATAAGGTGGCACGAGAATCCACTTGCAGCTTTTCAGTATCTCTCCCAGAACAGCTGTACACAGAGTTGGATACAGAGCCTGAAAATGCTCCTGGTTTTCCAAACGCAAACACAGCCCTCCTCTCTTATTCCTTTCCCCAGCAGGAAAAAAATAATGCAATAAATAAATCAGGAAATGAATCCTTTGTCCTGAAGATAAATGCTGGAATTTACAGGGAGGACAGAACTAAATAAAACTAAAACGACCACAAAGTATCCTGCATTATACATGGGATTTAGTGCTCAGGTGAAGAGATTCTTGTTCGAATCACTGGAAAAGTGTCTCTCCACACGTTAGATTAGGAAAGGGTGTTGGAAAACATTCAGGAGTTCTCTCTCCCCCACATAGTCAGCCAAGGATTATCCAAGCTGGCGGGGAGCGAGTGGGACATCAATAACTGCAATCAGATTTTTGGCAATGGGAGGAAGCATTTGCACACATGAACCTTGTTATTCTCTTCGTTTT
>VXBL01007727.1:569234-746075 GCA_013400195.1 Aramus guarauna
AAGGGGGGAATTGTTTGTTTTGTTTTGCTTTGTTTTTCCCAGAGGGACTTTGCACCGGGGAAGGTGCAGTGTCTCACACCGGGGCCAGCTCTCCTAGCACAGGGCTGGGCCACCGAGCAGCCGAGCAGGAGCGTGCCAGCAGCGGGGTGCCCGCTCGGCACGGAGCGCCTTTGCCCGGCACACAGCTGCACGGGTGCTCGCAGCAAGAGCTGCTCTGTCACGGTGATGTACGCGTACAGCACACAGACACTCCTGCTACACGACGCACCACCTACAAGGGTAGGGAAAAATGGAGAAACCCACCTGCCTCCTTACTTGGGGTGATACAGGATGATCCTGCTTCGGGTAAGCTTGTTTTGATTTATAGTGACCTCCTCCCCCAGTAATATGAAACCCAGAAAAAGCATATTGCAGCTCCAAAGAGCTTTTCAAGTCTCAGTCAGACGCCAGGTCACCAGCCCTGGGTCTGCACGTGGAGGGCTTGTGCTGTTCATCACTGGGACATCATCATGAGCTCCCCTTTTGTCGCATTGGGGTTTTATCCCAAACGCTCCAAGCATCAGTTCTAGAGCACAAGTGCTGCACAGGAAACTAAGACACTTAAACAGCCCCTTCTTCCCCCTTCCAATATAGCTTATTAAAATTAAGCTGAGTACAAACTGCCAGACCTGAATTTATTTCATCAAATACAGTATAACTGAAGAAGGTTTTGGCACACCACATGACACCCTCGAGGTGTGAGAACAATGCACGGTGCGATAACCTCTGCTAACTCCCATTCATCCTCAGGTTGAAAAGCTGGCATCGGTTACGTGGGCTTTGTGCCCACATATAGCGCGTAAGAGTCTTTTTCATTGTTGTGGTTGAATTATAGATAAACAGCAAAAGGGGAATAATAATCTTATAATAATAGAATATATGACAGATGTACTACTGAAAGTCATTCACACGCTCCAGTGATGAGCATGGTTCAAAGCCTATCTGGAATAGCCTTCCATCTTGCTAATAAATATTCAGAGACTTTTTAATCTTCAAGGACATAATATTGAACATCTGACAGAAAATTCAGTGCAGATCCGTAAGCAGTTTTTATTACATTTCAATCAGAAGTAGATTTCATAATGTTTTATAGCAAGCAGTGCCTTTGCCAGAAGACACAGAACTTTCTTGGCCAAAGTAGTCAGCGGTTAACTGCAAGCCTGACAAAATAAACAAAATACCAATTATGATTCAAGTGTAGTGTAAGTTATTTTCTATTCAGTGAGGAAGAATTGATTTTCCCAGCAGTATCACTTACACTGTAATGATTATTGCACGTAAGACAACTTAAGAAAATGACGGAAAAACAAATTAGATGGGCTGCAGATCATTGGCTTATCTTGACTGCTCACCTTGAGGACAGAGTTAGGAAAAAGTAATATACAGTACTGGATGTCAAGGTGCTTGAAACCTCTGCTCTCCTTCCACCTCCCAGATATTTCATATTAAAATTTCAAAACAGAAATAAATATTTCCAGCAGGGATAAAGCATGAAGCAGCACATCTTACCAGTCTAAGGACATTTGCTTAATTTAAAACAATGATAACTTGCTGTGACAGAAGATAATTAAAGAGGTATAAATTGTATAAGAACTTGGCTTTGTCTAATGCTCTCATTTTATATATATTCATGAGTCACATGAGAAAAATGTTGCCACAGCTCGATGGCTTTTGTTAGCTGACACTTCAGTACTGATGACCAAGTGCTAAAGCAATGCAGTTAAAGACTGGGCCCAATATTATGGCACAATCTAATGGAAATCAATAGGAATTCTTCCACTGATTTTTCGGCATGTGTTGGATGGAACTTTTATCACTTGCATAAGCCTGAGTAATGGGAACAGAGGTTAACCAATCAGCGATGTAATGATAATCTCTTTATGCAGAGATGGAATCATCCCAGTCAGGGTTTGTAACAAAAAAATGAGTTGGCCTCACATTCTTCTCTGGCGACAGTCACAATCAGCCAATGTACTGTACATTAAGTGCTGCACATCTTATCTAGCTGATAGAATTCACTGCAAGAGGCTTGGTTAACCATGTTTGGTTTTGCTGTAAGGCCAGCAAAAATGACAGTCAGCATCACCACCGAACCTGAAACGTCGTTGTGAAGTCTCACACATACTCTTCCAGAACTGTTAAGTTTTTCCTCAGATTTATTTCAAAGATCTGCATCTTTATTTACATTACTCTAATTGCAGCTTCCTTGTAGATTCTCCTGGGTTTTTGCTCTGTTTTACACAGTAAAAGGTCTCTTCAGTTTTAAACATGAGTTGGCCTTGCAAAAAAATGAGAGAAGCATGCATTGTGTAGTTGATTACTTTGTTGAGAAAATGCGCCACTAATTTATACCCCTTGCTCCGTTGGGTTAGATGTAGTGCTTGTTATTTCAGCACCTTTTGATTTTTTCATCTCACTACCACTTTTTTTTTTTTTGTACTTTTTTNCCATATCTATTCTTGAAAATAGATTGTTCAAAGAGTAGACATGATAGCGGTCATTCTCTCTCACTTCCTCAGATTAAGGCACACTTTTGGCAATGAGAAAATGAATGTTTGCTCTGAGTTTGACAGTTGTAAAGGATTTTTATTTCCTAGGGCTCTGTTTATAAAACTGCAGTGTTTGAAAGATTATTTTATGCTGCTTTTGGCAAAAGTTGCAGCTTGTGTAAGTGCTGCTGTTATTATCATTCACCAAAACAATATTTAGGGCCTATATATTGATTTACAGAGGAGCAAATAACATGCAATGAAAGTATAGAAAGCCTCAACCAACATATTTTCTGTCTTTGTGTATGCTTTTTGATTTTCTTACCTCCTTCACTTAAGGGTAATTCTCTGAAACACACAGATGTTTCAGCCGATTATCCCTTTATCTGGCAGAAGTAGCCTCTGACATAGTAGTGTATTGCTATTTTAGCATTGAGATAGCTGGGAATGGTAGTGATCAGTTTGACACCTTTTTTTCTGGAAAGTATTTTCCATCATCACCTCTTCAAGAAGATCAACAAGAGGGAAGAACGTTCAGATGATCACGCAAGCCAAGCATAACTTGGAAGCATATTGTTAGGCAGGCTAGCAGACGAAGCATGGTCATTGGGTTCTGTTACAGCAACTGCTGAAATACAGATACTGATGTAGGAAAAGGACTTTCCAACTGGGAGAACTCAACACCATGGAAACTGCTACTCTGATGCTATACTTGATGGAGAAGGTGAAATACAGACCTCCTTAAAGTCTAGGTGCACCTTTTTCCTTCTTTGGAGTGTTTTAAGAAAAGCAGTTGACATCATAGTGCAGATTAAGGGTTCTGGGTGTTGTGAGCTTCTATGATCAAGAGCCAACATGAATCACTTGAGTTCAGACTAACAAAACCCTGAGTGCTTCTATGCAACATAGACTGAAGCCTAAAGCTGTTGTTCGTAAAAGTAGGATACTAGCATAAGGTGCTTTACGGGAACATATAAACTTCTTTATATGATAAACATTGTAAAGATGTACTCTAGCTGGCAAGTAAGGCACTGCCAATAAAAATAAGTCTGCCATTCCTCCAAAGCAGAGGTTAACAAGCTTTCTGTGGAATGCAGAAAATCTTCAAGGAGATGCAAGCAAGAACTTCTGAAGCACCCCCTGCCTCATTCCCTATTTTAGCTGATAACCACCACTATGAGCGTTCAGCCTGGAGGACGCTAAACAGATGAACCTATACCTAGAACCAAGGCCGCCTCTTGGCAGTCTGACACAGAGGGGAAAAGAAAAATAAAGCCTTTCAAAACCTTGAACAAAGAGCCAATCTCCCTGTTTTCTAGCACTGCTGGAAAGTTTCTTCCAGACAGCGTTCATGCCTCTGACAGACAAACAAAACAGCAAAGGCACAGCTTCTGCTGGTCCACAGCCCTGAAGCTACAAGGCTGTCTCCACCAGACGAGGGCATCAGCATGTCCAAGGGCAAGCAATCCTTGGCGAGCACTTCGTGGAGACTCTCGCCTCTGTGTCCAGCCTGTGCAGTGCTCCCGTAAAGCCCTGGATGGACGTGCTCCAGCTTCTAGGGTAAAGTGCTCAAAGAACAACCTGATTTCTGGGGTGTGGGCCTATGCAGAACGCTCAGCCACACCGATATAACATGGCCATAACACGTACAGAAATGAAGGAAATCAAAGTAATATTGCTTGCTACATGAATACTGTGTGTATAAAAAAATAAATCCTATAGATACATCATTCATATATTTATGAAGGGTTCTAGGAGACGTACAGATAATAACTAAACCCACAAAGGGATGAAAAGCTTCCAATTAGTGCTCCGTAGGCAGCCCTACTGACCATAACAGAGCCAGCGGTTATCTGTAATTGAAATGCCTACAAAAATCTCCACCTCAGCTGCCTTTAAATTACTGACTGCAACACTACTGTGAAATGCTGCTTTTCTAATAGAGTGACAGAAACTGATACTAGAAAAGTACGGAAATGAAGAAAGTGGAAAAGGTGATGATGCAGAGGTACCATGTCAGTAAATATATATTTGAGGGAAAAAACCCCTGAAACTCTATACGCATCACTTGAACATTAAAAAATAGTACAACTATGACTTTGTACTGCCTTATTTAGGAGATTCACAGCAGCAGGCCTGCATTTCATGCTGCTGAGCATAAAGCCTTCCTGTGATGAGAAATAGTTATTAGAAAGGAATATGAAGGTGTAAGAGGTAGTTTTGGTTTTTTTTTTTTCCTATTGTACAGGGAAATATATTGCCACAGGAGTATGGTCTGGTGAATAAGGTCCTGAAGGGGCTATCATCCCCGCTAAACCACTGATTTGTCACCCTGTACTCTTGGGAAATTGCTTGTCCTTTACATCTTATAGCTCTTCTATTTCTATAATGGATAAAATTATGTTTACATACTTACCTGGAATGTTGTGAAATCAGTTAATATTTATAGAAAACTTTGTGAGCCCTAAGAAAATCTTATAATTTCCATATGGCCCATTAAAACAATTAAAGTCTCCCCTAATAATTTAAAATAAATTTAAACAGTTGGCTATTTCATTCGCGCTTTCAACATCCACTTTATTTTTCCCTAGAGTAGTTTCCTGTCTACTGCAATAGCACAAAGTCCTGAATCTGCGAATAGATACAGATGGGCCGTTTCACACCTGCGATTTGTCCCACTGGAAGGCAGCGGAGCTGCTTGGGCAAGCAATTAGGATGTGTAAGAACACCGGTGGAATCAAGCCCTAGATTTTCTTGTAGGGTATTCCCTCACAGGGGCCACTAACGCCGATTTCAAAGCACTGAAGAATGAGGTCTGGGCTTCATCTGCCATGGCAACAATATACTGCAGATCGGAAATTACAGCTCCTGGGATTCGGATACAGTGAGTATTTCCCCAAACCAGTAATTCCACCTAGAGAGAGTTGTTGTTCTGCCAGGGCATTTCTTGTTTTGCTGTCATTTTCTGACACAGTCTGTACTTCTTTTATGACTCTCCACTTGCCAAAAAAAAGAAAAGCAAAAATTTCCGTAGCAGCTCTGTTGTCCAAAGAAAACTTTAGGGACAAGGCAGGTTTTTTAGCATCAGTCCGCTGTCTTCCCATAGCAGGGGGGTTTATAGCCCCTCTTCTTACACACTGCTTGTTCAGAAATTTCTGTATGTCTATAAATATACCTACTGGAAGACTGGACTCTGAGGAAAGACTCCTCAGAATTGATCACTTCCCAGCAGTTAACAAGAAGGAAAAAATGGATTTGGCTGATGTGTGCTCCTTTTTTGCAGCTGCGGAGAGACTGGAGACACCAGAGAAAGCAGCACGGGCATCGCTTCCACTGCTGGAGCCAGATTTGCTTTCTTACCTCAGCGAGGGTCTGTGGCTCTCACAGACACGAGTGCTTCCCGTTGGATAGGGTGCCCTTTGGCAAAGGCTCTTTCCTCAAAAATCCTTATTGGGCTACTAAAGGCAATAGCCTAATATGTTTATATCATGCAATGGTACAAGTGAAAAAAGAAATCAGAGCTTGCCCTGAAGTTAGCACTGAGATCCAAACCTTTCAAAGCCAAGGGTAGGCAAGAGGGATCATTTCTAAGCATGAGGCATAGCACTCAATATAAAACCATTAAAAGGATTTCAGGAGGTGTGTAAAGAAACCCATTATAATCCATACCCTGCCCACGTGACAACTGAAGAAAACCAACCCCAGATAACAACGTATCGCTTCTTCCCATCCCATGCTCCTGGTTTTGGGAAAAAGGGACAGGCAGACAGTCCCTTCTTCCATTGCTACTCTCCCCCACCTGAGCCTTGGCCATTTTATCAGTTACAGCTACATAAATATGCTTCTGGTTTTTGTTCTTATCATCTTGGAGTCAAGATGATAAGGTGATCACCTGGAGTCAAATGGGTGGAGGAGGAGGTTAAACACGCAGACACCCCTTGCACATGTGCAGGTGTGTGCATGCAGGCTATTGCCTTCACTCCTTTGGGTAGGACCTGGTTTTGGGGTAAGGGTGAGGGGAAGTTGTTTTGTGAGTATCCCACTGCATCCCACAGTTTTCTGTTCAGCACATAAATACAGAACACCAGAAACTCTCCTAAGAAAACAAGCACCGCTTTCTTTTCCAGTCTTCACACAGCCAGTCCAGTTCTTCATTGCGCACTACAATTTCAAATTAAAAACATGTCTGCTCACCATCATTTGAAAGTATATTGCCTCCTTGCTCCACTCTCAAACAAAAGATGAATCAAACACTGAAAACTTGGAAGTTTTCCCCACTGCACGTTTATGCACGTAGCATTTTTGGAAAACCACCGAAGATTCAGACTTCTTACAAATACAAGTTTACAAATTAATTCTGATTAACTGACTGTATTTGGACAAAGATTCATATCAGAAAGTGCATCCTCAGGTGTGCTATGGGGAAACTTTATGTCAGTAGGACCATTATCAGAGCAATGCTCCGTGGGCATTCACAAAATAGGATTTCCAAGCAAATATGCTAAAATGCTGACTAGTAACCGCATTCTTGAGTAGATAGTGGACAGAGGTGAAAGCTTCAGCCTGAGGCTCACCCAGCAGGTATATGTTTAAAGTTGAGGCTGCCCTGTCTATAGCAAGTTCTGAATATGTTACAGTCAAGGAGATATCATTATTTAGCTAGTCCAGGCAAAGACAGGGGCTCAGAAAGCTCAGCGTACTTATGAAAAACAAAGATTGTTTCATAGTGAGCTGCGTTGAAGGCTGATTTCATTTCACACAGAAACGTATCTCCCTCTGCATATAATAGCAGTCTGTAAATTCTCCTCTAGCTAACCAGGAGCAAATGCATCTGAGTGGCTTGATAAGCTAATGGGAGATAAGAAATATCCATACCTTCCAGGCTGAGCTTCTGAAACACCTAATGATGTTTGGAGGAAAACATTAAGCAAAAGCAAACAAATCACAAGCTTTCCTGACCCTAGACACCCAAAATCAAGGAAGTTGCACCTGAGTAAAGGCAGAAATTGGGCTCCTTATTACAGTGTATGCAAGACAATTAGAAGAAATCATTTTCTATACTCTTATATGAAATCCAGGCTTTACTTTGACCTATAATTTGAAATAAGCTTCATTTTAATGACTTAAATTTCACTGCTAATAAGAGCAGTCCAATCAACCTACAGGCAGAGTGTGAAATAATTTACAGGTTTTGTCTGAAAAGGTCAAGGTCTTAAACAAAGAAAAGTGACTTTTGCTACCAAAGTGCTTGCCCCTCGCTGTGTAATACTAATAGACCGCTATGAAAAATAATACCTGTCTTTTGTGCTCAAAGTATCTTGTTTACCCAACGCACACACACACATTACTTACCAATCAGCTGCTGCCAAAATGAACAACACGTGGCTGACAAAGGCCCCCGCCACCAAACAGTGAAAATGAACTTAGTTCTTTCCACTGAAGTTAATGAAGCCATGGCAATTTAAATTAGCTGTGAACCTACCCCAATTATCTTTTAGCTTGCCTGCACAAGGACACTCAGGTAAGTTAAGCAGAACTAACTAAAATGCCGTGCGAGGCATGTTGAACTTAGCATGGATTCTTTTCACGCCGCAGTTAGGTGTCTAATGGGTTTGTTTATTTTTCTTTGCTAGATAATTCGGTTTGGCTTTGCAGGACCCCCTCCGCTGGCAGTTAGAGCAGCTGTCCCCTCCGGGATGTATATTCACTTGGCATCTCCCTTCTGCGCAACTGTTCTCTCTGTTCTTGCGGCATTCCTTACCCACTCTCTTCTTCCACCCTCGCTAAGCTCTCCACGGACCCAGTATTTTCAGCGACATGCCAGCTCGATGAGACCCCCTCGGCATCGGCAAAGAAAACCCTTGAGCTGCACAGCGGACTTTCTCCTGCTGGCTTATCAGTCGACACATTTTGTGTGTGATATTCTGCCAGAGGAATTCAATTTGGAGCTTTTAAAGGCACCTTCCACTGGAGACCTCTTCTCCGTTACACCTCAGAAATGCTGCTGGGAAGATCAAGTATTTGAGAAGCTTTTTTATTATTTATTTATTTATTAGTTTAAGAGGCATGGCCTGGGTTTTGAGGGAGATAATAAGCTTTATTCTTCAGGACTGCAATGCTGGTATGACTTTGCTAAGGGCCAGATCCAGCAAATTATTGACTCAAATTCGCAAGCTGAGTTGCTGATAGCATATTGCATGGACAAATGCAGATACAGGTATAACGGATGAGTTGTCCTGGCTTGGTGGCTCTTGCAGTACAGCAGCTTGTACCCTGTTGGGTCAGAGCACGAGGGACACACACAAAGTTTCTGCATCCCCCTCTGTGTAAACACCCCGAGCTCCCCATGTAAGGGGTGGGTGGGCAACTCAACGAAGCTGAGACAGAAACACATAAGCACTTTAATGTCTTTCAAGCTCATAAAAGGACCCTTCAAAACTTTTCTCTAGAGCTCTGACTATGTTCTGCTCTCCCAACTAATGATAATCACCTTTGAGTATCAGTAGGATTCCCTGTGCCAGAGTGTATTGGCCTCCCTGGGTGGGATAAGAGATGAGGTTAATACATTTTAATATTAGAAAAGAAAAGGCAGGAAAACCTAATGTATAGTGTTTTAATTCTGTGCAGTGAAAACTGACGGGTTGTGAGAAGCGGTAGTAAGGGGAATAAATGAAGCTAGGAAATCATTCATACTGTTGAAGAGTTTAACATGGCATACCATTCAGAGCAAAGGAAATTAACTGCTGCATGGCACTGGTGAATTCATGATTCCTCAAATCTCTTTTGTAATTCACGTTCTTGTTGAAGAAGTAAAAGACAGACCTCCATCCTACTTTGTAATGTCCCCTAGGCTTACCAACTCCTCCATTTTAACCACATTTTAGCTTTAAAATAATTAGTTCTGATCTTACTAGGGCTTTTCTCTCTTGCTGTGCCTCTACACTAAGCCTTGGTATTTACCAGCTCGCATCTCATGAATAACATTACTGTCAAACTCTCCTAGGTTATAATTATATGAAACAAGATTTGAATGGGGAGACACCCAAGATGAAGACACCATATTCAAGACGAGAAAATGTAACACCCACAAATGACTAGTTTAATCTTCCAAACACTTCAGAAAAACATTGATGATGATCTCATTCAATAGGCAAGTTTTGATTCTTTGTAGGAAGTGAAGCAGAATGTACCTAAAATGCCTAACAGAGAGGCTTTATGTCTGGACACGAAGCTGAGAAGCCCCAGGAACCCATTTTGCCTGGTATCAGATGTGTGGGGATGTGACACGGGCCCTCTGCTTTTTTCTGTGTGTGTGTGCAAGACAGAGGCTGCCGGAAAAGCTAGAACTTGTCCATTGGGAGAAGCTCTCTGTAGCTGACCCCAGCGAAGGTCATCAGCTGGCATAGACCTTGGTACCCTCTCAATGCCACGGGCAAACAAAAATCAAGTCTCGTCTTTCTGGGGGCAAAGCTCAGTGATTTAACAAGTCATATACTTGCCATTAAATTCTAAGTGAATGCACTTTAATGTCAAAGATACATTAGATACATTTGCACACATCTGTAGATCTTCAGACTCGATCAGACACCTCTCACAGATGCACCAAGCTGCAGACCTTGCGAGCCAGGTGAAAGTCACGCGTACGCGTTTCTCACCACAGTATCACGAGTAAGCCAGCAGCGAGTACTGCGCTGCAAAGCAACTCCTATTGTGCGCAGCATACCTCCTCGTGTTGAAAAGCTCCCGAAGCTTTGGAAACTGGAGGTTTCTATAGAGATATGTACTTGGTAATTTATACTAGCAGAGGATCTGCCCTGCAGAGTTTATTATCCTCCTTTAGGGTCACTTTCTTCCTTTTCTTTTTTCTCTCTTAGGCTCTGCCTATTTCTTTTTATCCTCCCAATGAAAATGTCAAATACAGAATCCAGCATAAACGTTGGACCACTTCACCAATATACAGCCAGTGATTGTACAGCAACCTCTATAGCTTTCTGCTTCAAAGTATGAACTGATTGTAAATTCAGGAAGAGAAGAATGGAGCACTAACTGCAGACTTTTTTCTACCCTAACAGAAGCAAAGCTAGTTTAAATTAAAAAAGAAAAAAAAAAAAAAAAGAAGAAAAAGCTTTGGATTACATGTAATATGTTCTCAATATGCTCTGCTGTGCAAACATTCTCATTCTCTTCTGAATATACGTGGGTTTATTGATTAACTATACGGTTAACTACCATAATACAGGGACTTGAAAGATTCATGGGTCTTCATTTTGTTAGTTTACTTTATCCTCTCCACATCCCATCTTTCCTAGACTAACGTCAGTTCACCAGTATAAACACCTGAGCAAGAACTGTAACTGCAGGTTTCAAAGCAGTTTCAACTTCAAGTGTGAAAGCACCAAAAAAAAAATAAAATCCTAATTGCAGCTGTCAATAAGAGTGCTGCAGCTGCTGTTCACATGGTTTGCAGCTTCTGTTGCAGGGAAGCACTTCTGACTCACTCAGTGCATAACACAGAACTTGCTATTTCAAGGCAGCCACTGTTTTAGTGGTCAGACATCTACTCAGCCTTGACTTGACAGTCTAAAATAAATATTCTTGAGCATTTGTACCAAAAAACCTACGCAGAGAGCAAGTAAAGAAACCCCACTGTTTATAGTTTGCAGATGCTTGGGAGAAAACACTCTATATAACATAGCTCTAAACTGCTCTGACAAGGGCTAAACTGGCTGGTGAAGCCTGAAAATGGCTTTTAAAATACAGAACACCACATGATCAAGCCGAGGCCTTATTTATTTTACCTGCAGTTTCCTTTAGCACTTTGACAGATGGGTGCCAAATGATGGACCGTCTCTGTTGTCAATTATTTCAGCCGTCTCAGTTGCTCCCTTCTAAAACTGGCACCACTCTCCTGCTGAAGCCTCTGGCACGCTAACATGTTAAACAATTCCTTTTAATTAGCTGAGTCACATATCCCAGTCTGCAAGCTTTCTTTGAGGAGCTGCCATTCCCAAGAGATGTTTCTCACATCACCTCCACGGTGTAGAAAGTGTCAGGCGGAAGGAACCAACTGGTCAACAACTACATGCTGCTGTCGGCTGCTGCACTTGTATCCCGCTAAGGAGGGCTAAACATCAGGGGAGTCAAGGTTAGGAGCAGGAGAAAATTAGGAAAGTAACCGAGCTGGAGGCAGTTTGTCTTTATAACAAATACAACATGACCAAACTTGATTTCCTGATACCTTTTAGTCACTGCATTAGTTACAGGATGCAAGTAAAACGCCGATATTAACGTTTCTCTGGCGTAACTGCAGGACTGCAAGCAGAGCTGGACCAAGCAGCCTTTTTCACCTCCCTTCTTAAGCTGCCTTGTGCCGTTGCTTCACTTTGTTAAATCAGAGATACGGTCTGCTCCCCAAATGGTTGCACCTAGCTGCCGAGGTAGAGCTCTCTGTTTCCCCGGGATATGGGAAGAGTCATTTCCAGCACTGCTGAGAAGAGAAACCCAAAAGCAAGGCAGGGTGCTGTAAGAGAATGAGTAAGCTTTTCCTGGTGTTTCAAGTTGTATTCCCATGATATTCATCCCTTTCTGATTAAAGTAGTTTGATAAATCTTAAGAAGGTTCCCTTCTATTCTGAGAACAAGTTATTTTTGTTTGCATTACTTTCTCAAAGCAAGACCTCTAATGACTAAATGAAATCTTAGTGAATACTAAGGATGGATTACAAAGCTTGACGCTGGGTTTTAAAACTGTTTTAAATCTTCAAGGGGTAAACTGCCTTAGGTGACTACTGAGTCGCTCCCCCTTTCTCACCCTGTGAGGCAATTAGTAGTTAATACTTTGACACAATTGAACCTAAGTTTCCCATTTGAACTTTTGGCCTCTGCTTTCTCGTGGATTACCTCCAGAGTCGCAAGGCACAGCCATCTACATTTCTCACAGGCATTTCAGTATCTATAAAAAAAAATGCCAAGAATACTTCTATCCGACTCCTCTTCCAGGCAAAGATTGTAAAGCAAAACAGCTAATAACCACAGCCTCCCCTGCAAACACTCAGAGCATGCCAGCTGCAGAGCAAATCTGCAAGGAGCAACGTACAAACGGAGCTGTAACTATCCTCTCGTGAGATTTTTGTCTGTAAGTGAAAAAGTAGCCGTGGCAGCAAGAAGAGTAATGAAAACCCCCTGGTTTCTGATCTCTGCTCTGTTTCCACATAGTAAGTTCAAACTGAAATCCCTCACGGTAAGAGGCTGCCAGCCCTCCCCTCTGCAGCACCCTTGCTAAACCGGATGCCAATCCAACCAGGAGCAAAACCCCGGCTCTTGTACCGTGCCACCGAGCTCACATTCACTGTGCGGCGTAAGCTCTCACTGTCAGGAAACCAACCACAAAGAAAGCCATTACAGCAGCATGTGTCAGTGGCCAACCCGCAAAAATTTAAAAAAAAAAAAAAAAAGTAAATCAGCCATGGCAAAGAGCAGAGAGAATGGTTGTGGAGGGCAATATTTTTACCCTTATCCTGAGTTTTCTTACCAAGTAACAGGGCTGGATGCCACACGCCAGTGTCCCAACTTACGAAACAGCTATAGCAGAGCAGAAACACACGGCAACGGGAGAAGTGCTTAAGGCTTATCAGGCTCCTCTCTCCAAAGCTTTCATCGGCATGTTATTGAACATCTAAAAAGGCACTAGGAAAGGACACTAGGATAGCTTAGGAAAGCTATCGAGAGCACATAAGAGAAGGTGAAGAGCTCTAAGTGTACTGAAAAAACCCCCCTCCTTCACGCCAAACAAACCAGACCGCATCCAGCACTCCCAGAATGAGCTCTTAAGTGAAAAAAGTACCTTGTAGGAGGTGTACTTAGCAAGAAGTCTGTGCTTGCATCCCGTATGAGGTCCTTAGACACCGTGGCCATCAATGCTTGAGTTGCTACACTGATTTTAAAACCCTTTTGACTCATTGAGGCTTTTTGGAGCAACATAAACCAAGCTTTTTCTGTTACCAACATTGCATCTGCAACTGCACCTGGAGAAGTAAAATCTCTTTTAGTCACCTGAATCACCCCTCTGGGCACTCAGCAGACACACGCATGGGAAGGCACCTTTCTAGAGTCACCCTTTGACCGTGAAGGAAAAACCAAAATTTATCTGTCACTTAATAGCTTTTCAGCTAACGTATCTGGATTTAATAACATTAACATTTGGTATATTCAAAGCAACTCTACCGAGTTTTCATGGACAAATTCACAAGCCATGCTGAAATCAATCCCAGGTCTATACTGATTTAATGGGATCAGAATTACCTCCCAAGGAGCCAAAAATTGGTGTAAGTGAGAAGAGAGTCAAGTTGAGAGATTCTACCTCCAGTATTTGTATGATGCTGCCAGGAGAAAGGATTCACTCGCTGGTTTTGGTCAGACTAGTGTTGTAGTCAGCCTGTTTCAGAGAATACACACTCATGCTGAGGAACCTGCAAATTAGCATCCTCAGCAAACCCTCTCGAAGTCAACAAGGATCTGCTGCAAACAAATCCCATTTTACTAACAGGTGCTTTTTGGCGATATAAACCTCTACTTCTTTGTAGGAATAATTATGAACCGCTTTTGCTTAATCCCTAGAAGGCAGAGCTTAACTGTGTAATCTAAAGAAACAATCAAAGCAAAATTAAACAAAATTAGCAGCGTATGCCTGGAGCACAGTTCACTTAGGATTTAGATGACCCAAATCACAGATACATTATTTTTCCCTCTAGTTGCGAGAATGATTTAAACTTTTACTGACCTTCTGTGGTTAATTCAGACATTTTTCTCAAGTTTTCACCACAGTCTACTTGTTCAGTAAGCATGACAGCTCCTCCTTCTGAACAAAATATCACTTCTGCCCTAGGAAAACTGTGGGCTAGTATCCGCAGATATACTGTGGTGTGTAAAATTGGGATAGGGGTATATTTTTCCAACTAGTGACATATCATTCTTCCTTGTATCCTCTCTACAAACTTGCCACTCACTTATTAATCAAAAGGTTTATCCAGGACTACTCCTTTCATTTTCCCTTCAGGTCATAACGATGTCAGACACCTGTGGGTGTAGGCAAGGGGTGATATGACTTGCTTTAAAAAACCCTAAAATTAAAACAATCACTTACACAGTGGCGTACTCGCTACTGCGTAAGGTTTTTGCTTGCCTGTGCTACTGACACAGAAAACAGCTGTCAGACAGGATTGCTCAGGTTACTTGATGGAAAACAAAGAGAAGCTTTAAGACAGATAAACCCCTTCCTTGAGTAACGCGGTACGGTATCTTTACGTTGTTCGCTCTTCTCTCCAACTGCAATCGTGCTGCTCCTCAGACAGAGGAGGATCGCTCTCTGAACGTTTACCAGAGTCCTTTCTGTAATGCCTTTAGTGATTTCAAGAAGAAAACATTAAGTTGCTTCTTGGCAAACAAGCGCAAACCTTTGGAAAGCTCCCGCAGTACAAACACAAACGCTCATCATCAAGTTGTTTGGGGCAGACAAGTTACACTACACGTTTCGACAACGCTAAAGCAAGCTGTAAAGAAAGCTTAGACTTTATGCTTCAAATTACTGTCACAGCACCAAGGAAGCTTGTTTAAAATTTAGTCGGCGCTTTGCATTATAACGTACCATATCTTTTCTTAACAGAGATCTGAAAACGAGCGCTATCAGAGTAACGCAGAAGAGCTTCTAGATGTAATTAAGCGAGTGTCAGAGGAAAGGCTGTGCTTTCCAAACAGCTGGCGTAAGTCTCCCGAGCGACTGACTCCCTACAAGCCCGACCCTTGGCTTGCCAAGCAGCAGCTTGCTCTGTTTGAGCCAGCGACGACTTCTCCCTCACCCCACTTACAGTTCGGTGGTGTTGGCGGGGATGTCCCAGGGAACCTGGACCACCTTGCTCTCCTGACAAATGAAGACCCTGCCCGTACAGTGGCAGGCATGGTGCTGGCATCCCCAGCAGCCCGCCAGGAAAACCAGCAAACCGGCGAGGACTGGAGACATCTCTGCCTTCACATCTGTGCCTGTCTCCTTCATCTTAAAGGGAGGAATGCAGAGATCTCCCAGCCCAACTCCCCGAATGGAAGATCCGCCCCAAAAGCTGGGATGAACCACGTGGCTCTTGGGGGATGACTTCTCAGTGAGTTTCAGTTCACAGCCCCAGATCCTTTATGGCCTTAGAGCAGGGATGGAGATGAGCAAAGCTGATTTTTCCATGGCTAAAGTATTTTATATTTCAAGTGGTGTTGAAATCACAGGCCCCAGCTGAACTAACCAGGGCGCATTTGATGCACCAGGTATCTGCACTGGGACAGGGTCCTTCCTTCTCAGCTACGCTGTTTTGCATGTCTTGCTTGCTAAGACCAAGGAACAACAAAGCATTTTTACTTTCTGCAGCCCAGGCACTGTTGTCCCTGAAGGAGAGGCACTATTTATGCTTCCCTTCGTGGGCCCAAGAGCCCCTGCTTTTGTGTTGCTCCTAGGCAAAAGAAATGTGTTATTTTTGTATTTTATAGGATATATAATCTATTTGATAGGTTAAAAACTATACAGTCCTAAAGCCAGAGCTAAATAACATGCCTTTATTTTCAACTGTGATTATTCTTCGTGCGCTTGCTGATTCATCTCTTTTCCTTGGCACCTTTATAGGAACCCCAACAGGAGAAAATGCCACAATGCCAGTGGTCCCCAGGGACTGGTAACCTAATTTCATCATCTGGGAAAAAACCCAGAAATATACAGAATGACTATTTGTGACACAACAGGAGGAAAACAGCTTCAGGATTATCATCATGAGGCCTGGTTTTGAGTCCTTATTTGTTTTGTTTACTTTTTGAGCTAAAATATCTTTCTTGTTACAAATATTAATCCTTGGGGAAGTGACCTTGCTAACTTTCCTGGCACTCAGTCATGCGGCACCATGCTATCATCTGGAACCAGGGTTTGTCTACAAGAAACCTAAAATAAGAATTTTGAGATACGAAGGTGAGGGTTTTGTTAGGGCTTTTCTGTTTGTTTGGTTTGTTTGTGGTGTTTGGGTTCTCCCTCCCCCTTTTAAACTCTTAATAGTTCTTTCAGACAGAGCTTTTAAACCACGTACATTTTAAGTGAGTGCTGGAGCTGGATTGCCACAGGTAATTCTGCTGGATTTGATTCACATTCAATCTTTTACATTGCCCAGAAGGATTTTAAACTTGTTAAAAGCAGCTGTTAGGTTGTTTATTGAGGCGTGGGGTTAATTGTTGGTTTTTTCTTCTCACATAATCAAAAAGCATAAGCAAATGTAATAAGACACAAGACAGCATCTTTTCTCAGAAATGTGCTGGCTGAAAGAGTCTACCATTCTCGCCCTTAAAATAACTATCAAACCGTAATTGTTTCTGAAAGGAGCTATTTATGATTTTAAAAACTAATTCAACTGATTCTTTAAGTTACCCTAAGAGTTACCCTTATTTTACCAAATCCCACCAAATATTATTTTTCACCACTCACTTAAACCTACTCAAGATGAGAACAGTGATATTTACATAAAAGAGGTAAAAAAAAAAAAAAAAATCATGACAATGTCTAACAATGGTAGGCTTGCAATGAATTGTAAGATTTAGCTGTATCTGTAAAACAGAGATTGTTTTGCTAAGGTGTTAAATAAGTTTCATGAGAATGACAGTGATTGCCAGAAACAAAAGGTTTTCTAAAATACTAGTGACTTTTTCTTCATATATATACACACATATTCTTCCCTTTGAAAGATCTTAGACCTACAAGATCTTCTCACCTTTACTTTCCTTCATACTCAATGGGATGAAAATGGCAGAAGTCTATCCTATGGTCAAAGAAATTCCCATACAGTAAAAAATTGCTGTAGTCCACTGCCAGTTGGATGAACTAGACACTTCAGGGTTTAAACAAATGCTAGGAAGACAACTCATTTGAAGGTCTTCTGTTTTTGTCTTTTCAATAGCAAGTCTCTAGTTTCTACAGCTGTAGACTGAAAGTAGGCTGGAAAAACATCCCCCAAAACCAAAAGCTGAAACCTGAGGAATATATAGGGCACAAGAACTTTTGGTGACAAATGAATGTAAATCATATCTCTTCATCCTGAAATACACCAATATAAATGGTCATCTTATACTGATGAAATGGATAGTAATTTTTATGACATAGTTTAAAAAGTGATAACATTCTCTGAATGTCAAAATAATTTGCACCAATATGAAGACATTGCAATTTGATTAACTTTGGGTTTCATATATCAAACTACAAAATTTGTTTCAGATGATAGCATCAATTCTTCTATATGCAAAAGTCAGAAGATTAAAAAAGATCACTAGGGCTACAAAGGATCTTTCCAATTATTAGTGACTCACAAAACTATACCAAGTGTGCTTCATGGACCTGTTGGATGATCTTTAAGGTCCATTCTGACCCAAACCATACCATGATTCTATGATTTTAACACAATTAGTGAAACATAGACATTTTAAAACATCAAGTCAGGCCCAGCAGCAAATCATGAGCATAATGATGAAAAATTGGAGGGAGGTAACTCCTTCCCGTTTTTGTTTGGTGAGGCCATTTTATCCGTACAGTACACATTGCTCTGTTTTTATTTACCACAGTTAAAAGTGAGATGCTGATTATTAAAAAAAAAAACCAACCCAAACCCCAAGATTCTCTTGAAATACTATGGAGATCAGACTTTTAGGGAAATATCCAGTTAAATCCATTAAAGTAAATAACATTAGAAGTATGCAAAATTGAACTGACATTTCATTCGTATTAGAGCAAGCACTAATTCAAGACCACACTAAAACTATCTGAGGATAAATGGAGATTCAAAAGGATTTCCAAGTTGTTTTATATTTGCCATTTAAGTTCTTGAAGAATAGACTCTGGTGTCTATTAATTTTGTGAGCTGGGAATGTCTCTCCTGATTTCTGTTCATGGCTGCCAAATGACACAGTCACATCACTACAGCCCCCTGGATGAATTAATCAGCTCATGATCCTCTCTTAACAGTTTTGTTCCCAGTTCAGGAACACAGTTATCTCCTCTCAGGAAGAAAATCTACGTAAAGGAGGAGGGAGGGGGAACTGCCAAGATACCTCCTGGTCTTTCCAGGAGGTTGCACTCACAAGCCCTTCTTGAGCACCAGGTTGGAGCTAATACCATGCCTGAAAACCCAGGAGGACCTGTTGCAGGGGGATCCCTGAGACCTACTTAAAGCTATTCTTAAGTACGCCCCACAGCTTTGTGCCATCGTAGGTTTGCATACTTTTTGCTCAGTAGCTTGTTCAAAGCAATGCAGGGAGAAAATTCATCCCTCCATAGACCTGCTCCAGCTATGCACTCTGCCGCCTTCACCGCATCACGTGCTAGGAGCAAGGACCTATCTCGTGGAGATGGCTGACTGTAATACACCGTCATTGACATACATACTGTTGAAAGTACATATGCAGAGATGATGATGATGCTTTCAGATATTAATGAGAGCCCTTTCTTTGTGTCTCTTTGCAAAAGAACTACTCTCCAGCTGGCAAATTGGCCCTGAGAGTGTAAACTGTTTTCCTGAGTAAGGAAACAGAAATTTCCCCAAACTGAGACACTGCAGCAACAGACATGCAATTAAGTGAATTATGACAGAAACTCAATGACGATATCATACATTATGTAATTAGATGGCTCCTGGGACAGACAGTTAATTCAAGGTTATATGGTCACTGAGGGATCTTTTCAAAGACAGTAGTAAAGGAGTCTGGTTGATAGGACTGGCCTCTAAAGTTAGCACTGGCTTCTAACGTTAGCATTGGTCTAATTCTACAGGCATCGAGCCGGAGGAACCGAGATGTTTTGCAGATCCCATCCTCTGACCAAGCAGCAGTGCCTGTCCCCGGCCATGCCGTTGCCTGGTTTGATGAGGATACAGTGGGAAGCAAAATCAACCACCCCAGCTCCCTCCCTCTTGCCCTCACTAAACTTGCTCCAAATATCCTGAATCCACCTAAGTCCTTCCACCGCGGTGCAGACACGGTTGGCTCAGCATCTACATCCAGCTGTTGGAGCTGTGGGAACAGCTCTTTTCCATACTTCAGGAAGTTACCGGGTGTTGGAGAGTATCAACCTACAGGCAAGAGAGTTTGCTTGCAGTAGTTTCTGCTTGTGTTTCTCTCTCTTGAAGCAAAACATGACAGCTAATTAAGTAAATATTCTTTCTGCTGATGTTTCCCACCCTCAGAATAGTGTTTAATTACTGAATGCCACTATACCACTGGCTTTGCTTAAACATAAGCATTCTATAAAAATGCATAGGCAAATAAATTGCCTGTGTGCATGGATGACGCACAGACAACATCCAAAAGAAGTTTATCCTTCAAAGAGGGAAGATTTCTCACTCTGTTGGTGATTTTCAGCACATAGGTTCTTCCTATGGGTTTACAGACAGCAATAGCATCTACTGTCCTGACTATGAGAAAAAAGGTGTTTTCTGTCTGGAAAAGCTTTCCATGTGAGACATAACAGATAGACGCCTAAGAGGAAATTAGTAAGAAGGAGTTTGACCCATCATTGATTTACCATTTTGAATGACCAACTTGGGTTTTAAAACAGCAGATCACTGAGGCCAACAGACCATTTACCTGATAAAAATATGTTTTAGGCTTCTTTCCAGAAATATGTTTTCTGAAAAGATTTTTTTTTTTTTACTTCATCTTTTTCCATGAATGGGGATTATTTTTAAATATATTTGAATGGTCAGACTTTATCTGTGCCCTCAGTGCTGAGAACATAAAACATTAAACTAGTCTAATAAAAGCAGTAGCTTATTGCTCTCTCAGTTCTTTTAGCCAGCTGCTGGCATGCAACCTTAACTTTAAAAAAAGAGTGAATTGGAGATAGTAAATTAGCCACCAGAGGGAGCGCATTCACTCGAGGAGAGAAAACGCTGGTGTAAGGAAAGGATTAGAAATTGTATGGAATTATCCTCTATGCAGACTTCCTGTGTCTGTCTGGCTTTTGACTTCAAAACTTGGCTGTGATTAGTTTCCTTATTAAATAGCACCTCTGCAGAGCGCAGAGCAGCATGCTGCATGGCATCGTGTTTAACGCAGCAATAACCGACCGCACTCCGTCTCTTGCTTCCCTCCTGTTATCCACTCCCTCCCTCCTTAAAACCTAATTAGCATCCGATGTAAATGGCCCTGCCTAGCTGTCCGACTAGGGAAGGACACTGCCCACTGGCAGTGGACTCTTGTAACGCTTTTGCTGACACTTCTCAGCAGTGAGCTTGTGTTACAATCTGGGGGAGAAGCAGAATTATGGCTGTATTTCACTCTGCCTCGATACTTTTGTGGCTTTGATGGCTGACAAGCTCCCAGAACTTTTTCTATATGATTTTTCAGAGGCAATCTGAGGATACAAGCACCTCACATATTTTGGGACCATAGGAGACATATGCAAGAGACAACACTGAAGTCAGAGAATAGTCTTTGCCACCCCACCTAGTACTGCTCCCCAGGTTCGGGTCTCTTCTTCCCCAGTTGATAATAACAGACGTAGCCCATCTGCTAGGTTTCTATCACATGTCTGTAGAAGCACAGTTATAGCAGTACTTTTTCTTTGCACTGTCCGTGAGTGGGTTTGACTAGACCAAAATAATGCACAAGAGACACTGAAGCCTGCATAGAGTCGCAGTTTGCATCATATAGTCTTCCCCGATGCCTTTCCCAGCCCGCAAAGCGTATCTGAAGGCCAGAGATGTGAGGCGAGAGAAACCTTGCTTGACTGTAGTGTCAAGTAGACCTGCCTACGGACACCAATAAGCATACACTCTTCACGTTAGCACCAGTAGAACCTCCCAAAATCCAACAGGGACAAATGCAAAGCCCCAAACCTGGGGAGGACGAACCCCTGCAGCTGGGGAGGAGCTCTGGCGGTAGATTGAGAGGCGGTTAGCCCCCTTTACTCAGCACTTGTTAAACCACATCGATGTACTGCATCCAGTCTAGGACCCCCTGTAGAAGACAGACGTTATTTAACCAGGGGCCGTTCAGGGAAGGCCACCAAGATAGTCAGGGCAGGAGCTGTTGCCCTGTGGGCTTTAGCTGCGAGACCAGGGCTTGTTCAGCCTGGGGAAAGGATGGCCCGTGGGGACCTAACAGGGGTCCCCGGTGCTTATGAGGACGTGATCAAGAGGTGAACCCAGACTCATTGCAGAAACGCAGGGTGGGAGAACAAGAGGCAGCAGGCATGAGTTGAAACAAGAGACATTCAGACTAGCTGTGAAGAGGTAATTTTCACCTTGAGGACAGTCAAGCAGTGGCACAGGTTGCTAGAGAGTCTGTGCTGCCTCCTTCCATGGAGGTTTAAAAGACCAGACTGAATAAGCCCCTGAGCAACCTGGTCTGACCTCACAGATGACCTTACCTTTCAGCAGGAGATGAGACCAGAGCCCTCCCGAGGTCCCTTTTCCACCTGAATACTTTTGTGGTTCTACTTATGGCTCAGAAAAAAAATCACTGCAGGATGTTTAAAATAGAGACTGACTATTCACGCTTTTCCTCAAACCTACGCTGTCAGTTGCTTTTGAGCATGGTTACAATATACTGCTCAGCTAATAGTCTTTAATCCATAAATAAAGGAGAAGTGTTCATCAGCATGAAAAAATAGGCTGGCAATACTTTCTGTCCACCGTTTCCAAGTTCATGAGCTTGCCATCCAGGAAGCTATGCAGTTTAGCAGCAAACCTAAACTTCTTAGCCATTGAAATTCAAGAGACCATTAATACTTTCAAGTACAATTTATTATGAAATAAAATGAATTAAAGAAACTTTGCCCTAATGATGCCTCCACAACATGTCACGTAATTAGCATCTCCTATTAAAGAGAGAGAGCAGCCTGGCAGAGCATACATGAGAAATTTCAAGGACTGAAGTACAGATATATCTAAAAAGAGAAAGCTTGCTTAACTCCTCTAGTACTTACAACCTGCCCATAGACGGTGCTAACAACCTGTTGCTTGGCCAGAGCAACTAAGTTTGCTGAAATTCATTCAGATTAGATGAGCATTTCAGGCATTGAAGTACATTAAAGAGGTCTAAAATGGAAATACCTGTACTGCCTACCTTAGGTCACTTAACTTTCTACTTCTTATGTCTTTATTTTCAAGGTATTCTGCAATGCATAAAACTATATTGTCTCTTTTCTTGACCTCATACAGCTTAGGAGAAACCATCTCTGCGTGAGAAAAGGAAGAGCTCAGTCCTGATTGATACATGAAAGACACTAAATATCCTTCCGGGAAATTCATTTCATTCTGACACTTAATATTAAAAAAAAAAAAAGAGAGGTAAGAATGACAAATTAACATTTGTTAAGGCCTCTAAAGAAGATGCAAATGACTAACTAATCCCTGTAGCAGATTGAAGAAAAAGGAGAAAAAAAATGAAAGCACTGTGCAATTAGTGTAGGTTTATTAATATTGATAGAGGAAGACTAAAGAAGTGGCTCAATTACTTTGCAAGAGTTACAGTGTGTTGTATACTTCCTCCCTTCATGACAGGTAGGCTAAATAAGCTGCCTGAGGTGATAATTAGGAGCCAAAGAGTCACCGAGTCTTTTTTTAACACTATAACATGAGAGTGAATATTGCACCTTTGTTTTAAAGCACCCCTAGAAGGGCATCCAAGGTTTTTCCTACTCTTGCTGAAGCTTTTACAGCAAATTAAAAAAATTAATTTTACTGCATTCAGTGACTGATGTGGAGCTACATCAAATCCTAAATATTGATCTGATCTCTGGCAGCCATTTTCCTCTTTCACTCTTCCCTGCTTTTCCCGCTGGGACTCCTCAGCTGCTGCTGAACAGTACTATTTTCCACAAACAGATCCACTGAAGTTAATAAGATTATTTATGGAACAAGGTTCTGCCAAACATGACTAAAAAATTCAGAATCTGCCCCTTGGCGTATAAAATAATGAAAAATGACACATGCACTTAAATGTAAGCAAATGAACACTGAAAGGAAAGCTGGGCACATCTAAGTGTGCAACTGCAGTCCTGGCGAAATAAAAAAGGAGCAGCTTCCAGTTGGTTCAGCAAGCTTGAACTGGTGCTGTAGCACTGTCCAGTGATACATTCCTCCTTGCAATACTTTTCCTTTGGCACTGTTTCTGCCGGGAAGCAGGTTATTGCGTGGAAGGTGACAGGCAGGAGCCAGCCTCCGATCCTTGATCTGCCTGCAAGTGCTCTCAGCGCACAGGGAGCAGGTCAGTCACAGCTCCCTGCAAGAGCAGGAGAAGAATAAGGTCCTGCCATTACTCTTAAGGCAAAGGAAGAAAAGGTAGGTAGACTAATGAGATTCTGCAGATGATGAAAAAGAACCTTCTCCATCTCTCTCAGGTACTTTATAGTCCTCATTACCATGTTATCAAAGCACAGACAGACATCTAGCAACGTTTTACAGATGGTGCTGTTAAGCGTCAGGGAAACTAATGGCACACCCACAGCCCGGTGGCGGGTGGATCCGCCGGGATGCAGAGCAGAGATCCCTGGAGGCAGATCCCAGGGAGGCGCAGGTGCTATGCAAGCACGTCCCACAGTGATATGACCAAGCCAGGAAGCCGTGCTTTGGGGCCCCGCACCGCCAACCCAGACACAGGAGTCCTCCAAACCACCTGCACCCACTTGTGGCACCTGCACTGTGCTTGTCCACGCACCCGGCTGCGACCTGGCAATGGGGAAGCAGTGCTGCTGCCTGCACCCTGGGGAGCTCACCGGCTCATCATGACCAAAGCAGTTTCCGTCTTCTCAGAATATGGGGCTACTGTCGGGACCAGTTTAAGCTGTCCATCCTTTCCATAGAATCATAGAATCTTTAAGGTTGGAAAAGGCCTCTAAGTTCATCAAGTCCAATCGTCAACCCAACACCACCATGTCTACTAAACCATGTCCTGAAGTGTCACATCTACAGGTTTTTTGAACGCCTCCAGGGGTGGTCACTCAACCACTTCCTTGGCCAGCCTGCTCCAATGCCTGACCACTCTTTCGGTGAAGAATTTTTTCCTAATATCCAATCTAAATGTCCCTTGGTGCAACTTGGGGCCGTTTCCTCTCATCCTATCCCTTGTTACTTGGGAGAAGAGACCAACACCCACCTGGATACAACCTCCTTTCAGGTAGTTGTAGGGAGTGATAAGGTCTCCTCTCAGCCTCCTTTTCTCCAGGCTAAACATCTCCAGTTCCTCAGCGGCTCGTCATCAGACTTGTGCTCCAGACCCTCCACCAGTTTTGTTGCCCTTCTCTGGACACGCTCCAGCCTCAATGTCTCCCTTGCAGTGAGGGGCCCAAAACTGAACACAGCACTGAAGGTGTGACCTCACCACTGCTGAGTACAGGGGCACAAATGCACGGCAGTGTAACCTTAATGGTCAGATTTATTCACAAACTGTATCTACATTCACCAAACTCTCAAGGTTTTCTATTTTTGTGCTATCTCCTACAGTCCCTATAAACGTTTCATCATCTATGCAAAACCCGTGAAGCAGACCTGATTCCAACAACCGATCCATTGAGTTAATGCTGACATACTATTTACAGCAGTTGAAGATGAATGTGACAATAAAAGAGACAGAAAATTGCCAAGAGGATACAACTAACATTATGGGGTATGAAGTGCTATAAGCGAGAAAGAGCCAGGCCATATTTCCCCTGACTTCAGTGCAGCCATGCCAGAGCATCACTGATGAAGATTTGGCCTGCAGCAGTCTGGATAAACAGCTTGCCTCTGGACCAGAGAAGCAACAGTGGGACATCAAAAAGGCAACAAATCTTGGAGAATGGTGGTACAGATGCGCTGCTGGACTCTAAGATAATCAGCTTTTATGGAGAGCTTTCCATCGCTTGCTCTTAAGGCCTAATTGCAAGGCATTATCTGGCCAAACAGTGTATGGAAGTAGCACGTAATAATGATTGCCTGCAGGAACCTCAGGTAGTGCAGCACACAAGATGAGGAGCTATTCTTACCTCACTTATTACCCAGGAGCTGATTCAAGGAGTAGTTACAGTCGAGCCATTAAGCCACTGGTCACCCTAATATATCTCAATTCAAATTCATTATAGGAGTGATTTTACCAAATGCTAGTAGTGACACCGAACTGTGGGAATAGGATTGAATTTTGAATAAAGAAGAAAATGACTGAAAAGACTCTCTGGGGAAAAAGAACACTTTAAGAAATTAAAACCTTTAGCCTCTGCGTGGTTTTTACGCAACCCTGCCGTACTGGCTTAACAGGAGGTACATCTATGCCTAAAGAAAAATGATGAATAACAATCAAGGTATACAAGCCACTATAAAGGTGTATAAAGTTTTAGGGGCAACAGAAACCCAGCCCAAATGTACCCACCAGATAGGATACTCGGCCAAATCTAAAGCTAGCATCAGCTGACAGAGCACCAGAAAGTCATCCAGCTTCTGGGCAGAAGGCATGCCAGCTCCAGCAGGAAAGAGTTCCCAAGGCTGATCATAGCCAATATTCACACTTTCGCATCCTACCACAAACTCTGGCTTTCGTCACTGACAGACCACAGCTGTTGTAGGGAGCATTCTCCAATGTGTGTAGGAGAAGGTGACATTTCTGCCATGTATGAAGGTGACAGCACCAAAGTTAAGCCTTGCATCTGTAAATAGCTTCTGTTTCATCCCTTTTCTTCTTCTTTGTCTCCAACTGATCTGTCAGAGGGCAACGTGGCACATTTCTGGCAGCAGGACAAGACAGAGGAGTAAACACTGTTTGCTCCTGCTTAGTCTTCAGATCCTGTGATGAGATTAGAGTGCTAGATTCATTAAAAAAAAATCAAACGTTTGTCAGATACAAAACTCTGAATCCACCTCATTCTGCAAAAAGCTTGAAACAATAGATCCCACAGTCCCAACTGTACTTGGCTTCTCAGCTCAACCTAATTCTGAAGCCAGATGCCACCTTCAGAATGCCACCTTCAACTATGGCACAGCATGGGACAGGATCAGGCCTGATGCAGAGAGAGATCCAATGTTCAACTTTTCTTCCATTTATTTTTAAATGCTTCTTCCCAGGAAGAAGATAGGGAGAGGCTTGTAGAGGATGATTAGCTCCAGAAACATCATTAGAAAAGGCAGAAAGAGAAATGATCACACTGGGCCATGTCCGTGGACCCTCTAGCAATAAGGACATCCCTTAGGATGCATCTCTGTTACGCACAGCCCTGCGAGGATGCTGACAGTGACTGCTCTGTGCTGAGAGGAATCAGAGAGGCAGTGAGGGCAGAAAATACAATTGCACTGGTTAACCTCAGCTCCAGGTGAGCAGTAACCTATTGCAAAAACAAAATGTCAGTCATGCAGGAGGTCTAAGAGAACCCAGGAGTCAAGTAATTGAGTTACTGATGGCAATATGTAAGCATATTGACCACTTAAAACATCCTCTGATCTAAAGAATGGGTGTAATGTCAATCTTTAAGAAAAGATCCCAGGGAGACCTGGGTAATTACAGGCCTGTAATCCCGATGGCAACACTGAGCAAATTAGCAGAAATTGTAATAAAGGATGCAGCTACAGAGCATGGAAAAATGCCAGAGTTATGAGAAACTGCAAAGGGAAATCCTGCCTTACAGATCCTTGCAGAAAAAAGGGCAATCTACTTGATATAATCTATTTGTATTTCCAAAAGGCTTTTAAGGAAGCCAGATAGCTGTGGGAGAAATGGAAAAATTCTGACCTGGACAAAAAACTAGGTAGGATACAAGGGCAAAGTGAAGAGGCTGGAAAAAAGAGCTGGTCTAGAAGAATTTGGTACAAGTCTACAAAACAAGGAGTGGCATGGAAGTGATGGATGGGAATCAACTTTTTTTACCATCTCTCTCATTCTGAGAACTAAGGGGAACCCAATGAAGCCAGGAGAGCTGTGTTTTTAACACAAGAGACAGCAGACCTGTGTAATTCCTTCTTAAAGTACATTGTGGGTGCAAAAGTGGACGCTGATTCAAGGAAAGATTGGATGATTACCTGGAAGAGAGATGATTTAGAGTTACTAAATGGACAAGCAACAATAGACTTAGCAAATCCCCAGAGCTGTATGAAGTTGGAGGCTGAGAAAATATTAGGGGAAAGTATCACACAAATTTGCCTGTTCTTCCTCTTCTTTAGGTGTCCATTTATGACCAGAGAGAACAGCAGATCCCTGGTGTGAACATTGTCACCAGTTTTAGGCATGTGAGACCCTACAATGGCCAATCCTGCCTTAAAGATAATTAGCTTTCTACAATAGCTGAGGACCTTCTACTATGTTAATTGGAATACTTTACATTAATCTCCTAAATTTTCTCCCTGACGTACTCACTATCTTATATAGAGGTTATAGCACTGAAATATGCCAGTACTGATAATTCTAGAAATGGGAAAAACTTTCTAGTAGTTAGCTCTTGAGTCATATATCCCTACTGCCTCCAGATTCACGTAAGGACAGTGGTTCATTACTAGGAGCTGAAGTCATTTCTTGCCAAGTACACGTCTAATTTTATGCATTTGAATTGTCTCATGCATATCAAAATGACAACTCATGCTTAAACTTGGATACTTGCGTGAAGAATATTCTGCAATTAGGGGCTTCCACTGGCAAGGGACGGCTTCCCCTGTTTTGAAGAAATGCATCAAAGTATTTTCTTTTTCCTTCTCCTTTGTTAAACTAATCTACTTCAGAGCAGCTATAACTGAAAGACCACCTCCGGTCTCTCGGTGCATGGAGTAAACAAGGGAAAAAAGATGTTTCTCTGATCATTCACTTCAAGTTTGCTTGCAGAAGAAGGAAGCAAGACCACCTGAACTAAGATGTGGAACAACCACAGCCCTGCCTTAAGCAATATTACTAGCAAATTATCACGAGCATAGAAATCATCAGAGCAAACTTCAGCTATGAAACACATCGTTATATGTGTCCCTTGCCCTAGGTTCTCTTGCAGAAGCACAGTGCCACAGGACATGGCATGCTCTTTTGATGATTTCTTTTTTATCAGACTGATAGAGAAATTAATTTACAAATTGTCTTTGCTTTGGAGGCTTTAACAAAATTTCTCTGTTCAGTGAAATATTGAGATAAAATGCAAAAAAGATGGGGTTTTTTTGACAGAACTATTTTGTCCTAAAAGCTGTATGCGGTCATGAAAAGGAGAGAGATGTTTTTAGGAACTGCAGAGTTCCCTGAAAGAAAAAGGCTTAGCAAGTAAAATGTTCAGAGGCAAATGTCTCGATTCGATACTTCTGATGTATTTTAACTTCATGCTTTTTATCCTTTGATAATGATTCACTGAATCTTAGTGGTTCCACAAAGTAATGTACTGATAGCAGTCTGTACAGAAACAGTATATAAACTACTACATTTCCCTACAGATCTCTGCAATTGCCTCTGAGTCCTGCTATGAACATGTTGTTCATGCCATTTGCCAAGCCTAAACAAGGACCAACCATTGTGCTAGACTATGGATTTTTTGTTTGTTATTATTTACCCTGGGTTTTTTGGTTTTGTTTTAGCCTAATTTTTACTTAGTCCATTGAGTCTCTGAGACGTTTTGTCAAAAAATGATGATGGTACTTTGCATTATGTGACACTCTCTGCCTTTGTGTGTCTAACAACTGTATTAGCAGAACACTATCTGGCCATAGCCTCTGGCAACCTCTGTAAAAACACGTTTGCATATAAAATCCTACCCTTTCTAAGGATGCCTCAACTTTTAGAAGACTCCTTGGACTTGAATACATCAAGCTCGTACTAATGAGGTGGTTTCACTCCCTGAAACCAAGGTACTCAGAACTTGCCATTGGGAATGAGAAGTTCCAGTTGAGTACAGCTGTACAACCTCCTAAGGGGGCATTAAATTATTTTGCATAGGATTACACTTATTTTTCCTAGGACTGTAATGCCCACTGCCACAATCTGGCTCACTTACATTAGAGCATGCCAGATACCGCAAGCAATGTCACTGTTGGTGGGAGATATCAGCAAAAAAAGCTGGTGCAGACCACATAGTACATTGGTTGGTGAGCATCTGTCTTGTTGTTTTCAGTTACGTTTTATGATCTTGTAAGGAGACAGGACTTGAAGAGACCTTTGAAGGGAGAAGAGATGATGTCTCTCCTGGGGAAGGTCTGTGTATGCTCCAGGAGAGAAGGCTGCGACCATGCGGGGGACGGCAGCAGCAGCAGCGAAGCAGCAGCTGGAGGCCTGCAGCACATGTAGGAGCTGTAGCAGGAGATGGGAAGCAACCTGTCCAGCTCAGAGGGGACAGAAAGACCCCTACAAAACAGAAGAGGCTGGGCAGAGTTTGCTGCCATTTATAAAGTAACAGAAACCAAGCCTGGAAATATGGATTAATTTGTAAGGGCATAGGGAGTGAAAGAACTGCATATAAAACTTTTTAAATGTCTTTTCTGTCTATCCTATTTAGTTTGATGTTTGTCTATTAAAAAAATAAATCATAGTTTAATTTCTAATAAAATCTACCTTTTACATCTTTAATTTGTTTTGTTTCCACGTCCTTTGAGACCTTCTCACTGTCACAGAGGTTCGAAACCCCGGCCAGCTGGGGCTCCTGTCTCCCAGCGGCTGCAGGTTCTCTGTCTCAGGAGGTAACCCATGAATGCACGCACAGCCTCTGCCTTTCTCACCTCTCCATCTTCTGCTTATGGAAAAGCCTGGGGCTAAGCAGCACAAAAAGAATCGAAGCTCCATGTTGCCAGCTCCATTTTGAGGCATTTTGCTCCCGAGCTTTGCGTACTCCACATTTTTGCTCCTATGTGGTGCCTGTCCAGAGCTGCCTTAGACATGTGCCAGCTAATGAAGTCGATGTGAACATGAAGCGAAGCACAGTTTCTGCATGCTGGAGGCAGGGCTTGATGAACAATCACATAATGAGGTGAACAAGTGATCAAAAAGGGAACACATTTGATAGAGAGGCAGAAAGAAAAGGAAGGATGGTGGCAAAGAGTTAATGTTCAGACTCCTCAAAATAAATACAACATCAGGGTTAGCAGTTTCTAATGAATTCGGTGATTCTATTTAGCAGTGGAAATGCTGTTTGCTGCTTGGCATTTCAGTGCTTACATAATTTATAGTCCATTATTTGATAATGTATTGAAGCAGGTTGTTGTCTTTGGCACCATCAAAGCTGTCTGCTAATTCACTGCTTGACCTTCTCTGCATGCATGTAAAATGGAAAAGAAGTGGTGCAGGGCACGCTGTGGCAGTTCCAAAAATGGCTTAGTGTTCAGCCAGTTTGATATGGATGAACTTCACCACCAAACTGTAGTTTTATTTGTATATGTTTGGAAAAAAGTAACAAACAGGTGGTAAAGCAATATTTTAAAAGACTGACACAATTCTGTTTCATTTGGCTTCTCAGCCAAATATCATTTTATAACCCAGGTAGTGAAAACATCCTGAAATTAGGGTGCAACTCGACACGTCGTGCTTCTCCCCAGTGTCTACGAGTCACCTGTCCTGGGTGTTCAAAGGTGTTCATCCCTGAGAGCAAGAGGATATATGCTAATAGACAGCTCACACATGGGAAGAAGGACTCTGCTTGTATATAGAAACATTTACAGAATTATTTCAGCTTCTGGATGCAGAACGTAAACAGTTTTCATCTGGTTTTCAGAGAGGTTAAAAGTGTTAGATTGAGGGGCTATGCAGATGACCCAGAAGTCACCAAAGCATCATGAAAAACAGACAGAAGTATCGATTCTGGAGAACGCTTTGGTTCATACATTCCCCGTAACAGGGAGAACAGAAAGAGTTGCTAGAACATGACAAATGGAAGCAAGCTGCAAGGCTGTCCATTGCCTGGGGCTCCCCAGTAGTGACGAGCTCCTCAGCGTACCCTACAGTAAGCAGCCGGGGGACAATCTGTGTGTGCCACAAAGTCACAGTTCTTCAGACAAGAAGAACGGATTTTTAAGCACCAGCAGATTCCCTTTGACTTCATTTTGAACTGCAAGACTAGGGACTCTATCTACAGATACAGCCAAAAAAAAAAAAAAAAAAAATAAATACCCACTTTTCTCTGCAAGAGCAGGCTCACAGAAGGGAGCACACGGAAGTTTGCAGGAGGTGACAGAGCTGTCACCGGTCCGTGCCAGGCTTCACCCTGCAGTCCACACTACACCCACCGCTCTTCGACTGCCCCAAATCAAAAGCACATTCCAATATTTCTTGTCCTTTTTAATTTTAATTCTGTGTCTAATCTGGTAGAAAAATAAGTAGAGCAACGCATTGAGAGAGGCAAGGAAAATTTAAATAACTTGTTAGTGCCAAAGTCATTGAAAGGGTTATTTAATCAGAGATGCCTGGTAGGGGCATAAGACAGAGAAGGCTACATTGTGGCAGGGTTGTCTTGATGCTTTTTTCCCCAAGCGTGACTTTTCTTTTCCCCCGTGAGTCACTTTTATGTTTTAGAGAAACAGTTGTGAGCCACAAATACATGTTAACCGGAATTGATCAAGGACAAAATGAATAATTTACTTTCTGAAGAAGAGATCATCTATATTGCTACAGACTTTTTAGCAAAGATTTTTTTTCCCTGATGTTACAGCCATCCTGTTTCAGCTGCATTTACATGTAGCAAGAGTGCCGCTTTGTTTCTAAACTGGCATATCCCAGCAGAATTCCCCACCTTTTTTTTGTTCCAATGCTTCTGATCTTAAAGAGCATGAATTATTCACAAAGAATTCCATACGTCTTCAAAACATTTCCGTTAAATAAAACTGCATATTTAATTTTCCCCCCCTTGATTACCCACAATGAGGAATAACGATGTGAATTGTTGAAGATGATGAATCCCAAGCAGGTCTCTACATATGGCTATGCACACCCACCCCCACACCCCATCTTTTGTCAGACCCGGGAACAGGTCTGACGGTTTGCACTGTTTGGCACTACAACTTACATTTCTATAGATTGCTATATTGCATCTATCTCTGTGATAGCAGTATCAAAGGTTTTTTAATAGTCAAACCCAAAAATACAGAGTAAAAGGTTAAGACGTGACAACCCTCCGAGCAATCAAAGAAAAGTTGCAAATAACTAAACACAGACAACTTAACAGAACACAAAATATATATAAGTATAGTCAAAAAGTCAACGTGAACTCTGCCATTTTTGTTGACCTTCTTTTATGGTTCTCATTTTAAGATATACATAAACTCTACAACTGCAATTTAAAAAAAATGCATGTATGGTATAAGCAAACTCACCATTTCTTTTTTTTAAAAAAAAGTTTGAAATTCTTAAATATTTGGTTTCTATTAACAGTGCTCAAGCCATCATACTGTGGTTTTGCTTCATCCTTTCCCTCCTGTTTGGTTTCGCTTTCTGAGTAAGATGCAGAATAATAAATCTGTCATAGACCTTCTGCATAACCTCCATACCCGGGTACATCTTAACTTCTGTGCCTTAAAATGGGGAGAAGAGCACTTCTCATTAGTGCAAAAGAACATTTTTTGTTTCTGTGGCACTTATCAACTGAGGCTCTGAGATGTGTGAAAACTGCATTGCGTACAAAACATAAATATTATAGTTGTGTATTAGCTGCTTCCTTGAAACTTGTGGCTTAAAAGTTCAATACGTCAGAGCTCTTCAAACATTTTTGGGCTTGTGGATCTCACAAGCTTTGCTATATTCTCTGGTATATCAAAAGTGCATTTTACGATTACTGTTTCAGACTTTCAGCATTCACCTTTGAAGCTGAGGAGAGCAGTACTGATGTGCACAAAAGAAACAAGGTCAAATGAGCAGTCATCATTTTTTTGCACAACCTGTGCGTAAAGAAAGATTTCTCCATGGGGCAAGCTCAGTCCCTTGAGGTCTATCAAGCTCCAACCTCATCTGGAAAACATGTTCCCTCCTCAGTCTGGGCAGACTTTTTGTTCAGTTTGGGCACATTTTATACAAAGCTGGAGGGGCCAGTATTGAGACTTCACTACTCTAGCAGCCAAAGAATACCACCACCTAATCCAAGCCTCTTAGAATAGATAAGGCAGACAACGATGCCTAGGAATCGCTTCACAGAGGAGATCTAGGAAGTGGTGGGTATACACGTCTTGGACTTGGTCACTAGTTCCGCAGCAGCTCTGGGGACAGAACCCAGGCTTCCTACATCCCTGTCCAGCATCCAGACTCCCTCTCACCAAACAGATTTTAAAATCCTATTCCTGTTAAAAAGGTGGGGNGTGTGGGAAAAGAGAAGGAAAATTTTCCCGGAACAGAAAAATGATACACAACAGTCATACAACTCTAGGAGCACACTCGCACTGATGTGATATTCATCAGGATGACTGCCTGACTCAGACTGTTGTCCGGGTGCATAGTGAACAGCCTTTCCTAGAAAGAGTAAGCATACTGTTTGCAAAAGTACTAAATGCTCATGGCAAATAGAGCTTAAACTACTGTCTCTGCTCTAGAGATATTCTCCCTGTTAAGACCTGAAGTGCATAAAATGCAAAAAGGAGGAAGAATCTGATGGAAGAACCATGTTATCAACCTGTATATCGTAGGTGGAGTCTCTGCTGCATTTGCAGCACCTCTGAGGTAAGCCACTAAATAAAGAACAACTCAGATTTACCAGCATGAAACCCTCTTGTTTTATGAGCCAACATGTGGTATGTGAAATGTGGTGGAGGCAGTCTGGTGAGATACACAGCGCGGCAGAGAAGGTGGTTAGCATAGAGTGACTCAGACCATTGGCCGTGCTAACAAATTTCTAACAAAGAATCTGGCACAAACATAAATTCAGGGAAAAGAAAGTCTGTATACAGAACTAGTGATGGCAGCTAAAAGATAAAGAACTGAAAGGGAGGGGCTTTAGCCATCATATTGAGAAGAAAAAAAGGAAAAGATAAACACCATTGCCACGAACAATAACTGAAATACCAGAAATCCAGTAGAAGTGTTGAATAAGCATTGTGATCCCAAACAAATTAAGCCAGAAGGGACCTACCATATGCTTGCACGAAAATAATTAGCAAGAATTTTAAACTTCAGAAGTTAAAACTTTCTCATTTGAGTGTGGCTTTGGAGGTGACTCCCTGCCAGCCAAGGATCCCAGCTACAGGAGGGTTTGCTGAGAGAGCAACGCTTTCCCTCCGGAGAGGCACCTCCAAACACTGCCACCCCACTTGAGCCATCCAAGTGATTAGAGTATACAGCACAAACCACAGTTTGGGGGGGCTGGGACACCACAGAAAGCCAACTCCCCCCCACAAAGAAATAGATCTAAGCTAAAGACAACCACCAAGAATGAGAGAGGGAGAGGTGCAAGGAGGATGTGAAATAGAGCCATCTGTAATCCCCAACGCTGCAGCTATTTCAGGAAGAAAGGAGGGAGCAGTGCGTACGCAGACCAAGGATGCAGAGGGCTTCGGTTCAGAGGATGATATCTGCAGTGCAATTTCAGTAAAAGCCAGGACTCTCAAAGCATACGCACAGCCAAAGTCAGGCACCTATCATTCAGCTGCCATATTTGCAGCTATGCTGTTAAATGAATGACTGTTTCGATTCCAGCTGGATTGTGGTGCCAGATGCAAATATCATTAAAACAACAATGATAAGCAGCAATCTTAGAATGGGTAAGTGTGACCAACTGCAGGTGATGGAAAATAAGGTTTCTGAGGCCAGCTGGCAGGAGCAAAAGCTGCAGAAAATAAAATACGATCCTGTTTAGAGTTTACATCAGCTTACAAAAGTATTGTGTAAAGCAAGCAGCTTGCTACAGAGGCGTCGGTTACGGGGAGACACTGCGTGCAGAGGTCAGTTCTGGTCCAAACAGCTGCTCAGGACGATGGCATAAGGTAAACTGCAATGGGACTGGTCTGTATGAGGCAGCTATGGCCTCTGAGCAGCAGTGGAGACTTGAGGACTCTAGTCTCCCTTAGCTGTGCATTTAAGGAAATGTCACCAGTGACAGGAAAACATGGAAGAACTGTAGCTTGGGTATAAGAGTTACTAAAGAAGGATGCGAATCAGAGGCTTAAGAGATACCGGGATGCAGCAGCGTGCCAAAAAAGGCTGTGTCCATAGAGCAGCCTAGGAACTAGTCATCTTCATCTCAGCAATTAGGAAAAGGCAGGGAACAACTCCCTCCACATTTATGAAGGTTTCTATTGTGAAAAAAGATGTAGCACAGTAAGGCGAGCGTTACAACTGTTTGCTGTAGAAAAGTTTCCTGGAGGCACCAGGAAAGGCATCAGAGCTGTTCCTAGGCTGACTTACTACAGTTGTGGCACCTTTACAAACAGATTTCTTCACAAACAACCCGTTTAGTTTTACAAGCCTACAGACCATTTGACACCTAAACAGTGTGGGAGTGCTCACTGCTGATATTGCACATCCATCTTGCACGAAGGCGGCATCGTTTTGCAGTGTATCTTTCACCGGGACTAAATCCCTTTTATAATGGAAAGGGATGTAATCTCAGCAGGATTCCAGAGATTTAAAAGTTTTATTGTTATATTTATTGACAATTCATGATAAAGTGTCTTCTGGCATTCGTTGGCTTTTTGACTGCCTCACTTTCAGATTATAATTGCAGAAATTTTTGATCTTTTTCTTTTTATTTATTTTCAGATGTATTTCTTAGTTGCTTAATAACCACAGGGACTGCCTACATTAGAAACAAATAAACTTCAGGCGTTTGATAAAATGATTAAGACAACCATTATTTAAATCACAAATGCATGTGGGATCTAGTATGGAGTCATAGAAAGAGGATGGTGAAAGTACTTCACTGATTTACTTAGGTTAAAGAGGCTGCAAAACTTAAAAATAATGATAAAAGACTATGTGGAACCATAAGCCAGTAAGTACAAGCATACCAGTTTGCTATAGCGTCTTTGCAATTTCTGAAGCAAGATTCAGCCCATTCTGCTGTCACTACGTGGATAGTTCATAAACTTGCAAGTATTTTTCAAGGTATACAGATAAGTGCCTTCAAGAAGAATACTTAGGAGTTTTCTTCGTGAATATGTATTTGAATTAAAATCCTTTTTACTTTGGCTTTACATCACATTTTATGTTTGCACACTAGAGATTTGTTTTACAAGTTTACCAAATCGCAGACTCCTGAACTTAATCATTACATCATCACAATGAAGTAATGCTGGATGTGTGTCATGCCATCTTTTTTTTGCTTGACAGGAGACATTTCAGCGAACATGTGAAGCCAAGAGTCTCAAAGAAATCTGCTTCACTCTGCACTGACTTTGAACTCCTCCTCATGGTGTAATGTGTGGTTCTCATTACCATGCAGTAACTTGTTTCTAGTAGTTATAACAGAAACATCTTTAAAATTCAATTCCCAAGAGCTATCCTTCCTAGCTGAACATAGTAACTCCAATAAACAAGAATTTGCACAATGCAGACTTCAAACATAAACAACAATATGAAAAAAATTATATTCTATTATCCATGGAGATGTTCTGCATGGAGACCTATGGACTTCTCCTGGGTCATGAGTACTAAGGATGTCATTGACATTTACTCTCATACTGTTCCTTGGAGCTCAATATGTCTCATTAACCATCAGAGCAAAGCAGGTAAAGAATAAGCCATGTTATCCATTAAAAAAAAAAAAAGAAAAAAAAAATTAAGCTCTCTGACTTTGCCCAACCATTATATTTCTTTCCTGCCATGAATGCATTTAACTGGTTATCTGAAAATGTCTCTTATTACAGAAATAGGAACAGGGTCAGATGGAATGAAGAGGGGTACAATCAGCTTTCTTTTGTGCTAATGTAATCCATGACCATTAAAAAAAAAAAAGTGCTAAAGGTCTGGGTCATCAAACAAACCTGCTAGATATCTGGGCCATATCTGTATTGCATTTCCCAACCCATAACCATGGCACGTCAGAGTCTGGACACGACTGGTTTTCCTAATCAAGCCTGATTGTCCTTGAATGTGTTTGCAAATATTTGACAGATATGTTGGAAGAAAACATATTAGAAGAGGACTTGTGCTTGATCTGTGAAGCCTTTTGCTTTGACTGTTTGCTACTCCCTGCTGTTGGGGTGGTATGACACAACGGCCATCGGGGAAAAGAAAACATCATCTGTGTGAATTGAGATAGATAATGTGGCTCCCAGTATAAATAAACATTTAGTATGAGATCTCCTGTGTTTGATAATATTTATAAATGTTTCGACTGGACAAGGCTATGGAAGGAGTGACATAACACAAATACTGTAATTCACGCTGACTGTTAGGAAAAAACCACTGAAAAATCAGGTATCAGAAAAAAAAAAGAAAACTTAGATATTTTTGTTTTCTGGTTAATGAAAAGATAGAGAATATACTGATGCATTTCTTTATATTGACAGAACCTTGTACTGATCACAACCTTTTTCAGACAAGAGAAACCAGATCTCTTCCTGGGGACAACAAAATAGGAGATAAAAAATTTAAGTCTTCTACCTCAAGAACAAAATGTTTTATTCCCTTTCACTTCAGGAACACTAACAGTATATTCAATTTGAGGTATTTTTTTCCCCCAAGTGCTAGGTGAGCACATTACAAAAGAGTTTGTTCGTTAGGCTGTGGAAAGTAGCATTTTTTTCAACTGAGGGGCACTGCCTCCCACCGAGCTACGAAACAAGGTGACACGGAGCCGCTGAACTATTATCTCCCCCACGCTTGAGAGTCCTGCTACATGAAATTTTCCCCCCAGGTAAAATAAAAAAAAAGATAGGGTTATTTTTTTCAGTCCGTTTCTTTCGGCAATGCGTTTAGCGTCAGCGAAATGCTTTCAGTAACCGCAGGTTGTAAAGCAGAGCCTCGTGGCTCACCCGTGCTGGTAACAACTGGTCGTCGGGCTCTATCACAGAAACCATTTTCCCAGAGCGAAGACCGGCTCCAGGCTCTGACAAACGAACCTCACTCGCTGAAGGTCTCACACAAACGTCCCCCTACTAAAAGTGACTGACCAGAAGCGGGGATGGCTCACTGGGACGCGCGTCCACACCACAGCAGCGCTGGTTTATTGACTTACTGATGAATTTCAGGTCCCAACACAAAGCTGTCCAGTGGTGCAAGAAATGCGGGTGTGAGATGATGCTTAAGCCGCGTTGCCCTGGCACCGCAGCTACACAGCATCAGCGGATGCCGGGAGCACCTCACGCAGACACAGCTAGATTTGCTGGAGGATGTTTTTCGGGGACCTCACTCACCATATACTCCAAAACTACCCTCTTCTCCTTCCTCCTTCTCCCATTAAAGTAAATGGTGCCTGGCTGCCAGGACAAGCGCAAATAACGAGAAGGTAATGGACTTCGCGGAGACTATGGGTGAGCAGTTGGCTACAGCCGTGCGAAAGGTAAATGTGCTCTTAAACTCCATTAACAGAGATGTTCCAATACAGATATAATATAAAAGCTATTCTGGAGGTCATTCTGCAAGATAGGGCGTATATATACATCTATTACTTTGCTTATCCCTGTATTTTCACTCGATAATTAATTTGCTCTGAATCTTGTCAATATTTTGGTAAATCTTTGCAATTTACTGATTCAAATTCAAATATATTTGTAATACATACCAAATGCCCAGTCCTCACTGTATTCTTACGGGAGAAATGAAGGCATAACTTGAGATTATTGGCAAGTGGGGGAATCTTACAAGTGAAAGACTTTTAACTTTTAATCAAAACAGCAAACAAAATGATGAAATGTAAGTTTTGGTTGTTGTTTTTTTTTCCAGCAAGTTATGGGAAGTATGCTTTTAATAGCTGTTTACATACTTCTACCCCATCCTCTACCAAAAAAAAAAAAAATAAATAAAAAAAGTCAAGTTTTGAACACCATATGCTGAGCTGACAAAATGGAAAATCTGTTTGATAAACTGCTGGTGAGTAGTGACACAGAATGCATTCCTAACAAAAAGAAAGGGTTTTTTTTTCATGGGTTTTTTTGTTTTTATTATTATCGTTATATGACTGCAGTACGGCACTCTGGTGGTTTCAATGGCAAGATATTAAAAATCCAGGACAATTTAAAGAACCTCTCATTCTCTTCCTGGAAGATCATCTTTGCTGTGCGGTTACTCACTATACCTTAATAGACAAGTGTGAAATAAAATTGCCTTAATAACCTAGTCAGAGTGTAATCATTGCTTTGGTCTTTGTGACAAGATGTTATTTCGCATTGTGCTGCATGTACTCTAGGGCAGGTGTCAAAGACAAAGGAAAAGCACATGTGAGAGTTATAAAAATTGGATGTGCTTCTCCTCCTCCTCCCTCACCACCGTTATACTGGTCTTTGTCCTTGTCCGCGGAGATGCACTTTCTCTGAGGAGCAGAGGACGTTTCAGCAGCCAGCATCTCTGCTGGCCCGAGCCCCGCGGCGCTGCTGACGCTAGCTGTGTCACAAGTCGCGCCGCACACTGCCGCTCTGATGGTGGCGGTGGCCCGTAAGGAGAGAAAATGTGAACAAATAACTAATTCTAGCTAAATTTCAGATGCTGCCCACTGCCTTTTTTTTTTTTTTTTTTTTAATCCTCTCTCCATCTGCTGATGGTACTGGCATTTTTTTCTCCCCCCACCCCCCCGTTTTACAGCATGCCTTCAAATTCAACTTGCCATAATGAGCCAAATCTGCCCAGTCTTCTCTGAGCCACATGCAGCAATACTGAATGATGCATTGCAGGGATCGCCAGGGTTTGTTACAGTTTTCAAGCTGGATGACAGGAACTGTGCGGTCTCAGTCTTTCATTTTTCATTTCTTGCAGCCATGAGCAAGACCAGAAGGACTTTGGGAGGCAAACTTTGGGGTCAACTTCCAATATTTGTGCTATTAACAAGTTAGGAGACCTTCAAAAATTCTGCAGCAGCTTTGAAAGGAAACAGACACAATTGTTAAGGTTGCTATAGAAATGTTTATAGAGATGGCAAAGATACGCTGCAGAGCCAGTTTTACCAAGAAACAAATATTGATTGGGATGGAGCTTATGTACTTAACTATTTCATTGCATGGATTTTATAGGTGACATTTTTAAAAGGTTAATATATTCATCCTTCCCTGAGTCAAGGCAGACCACAGACTATCAGGTAATAAGTCTCCTCATATATACTGAATGAAAGTAATTTTGATAGACAACTTTAAAACTATTTAAAATGTTAGTACCTATGTAAAGACACACATTTTAAATCAATACGTTGTGCCATATTCTTGTTAAGATTAAGAGGATGATAACAGGAATATTGAAGTGTGATGTCTAGAAATTTTAAAATTAAGAGTAGGAAAGCAAATTTCATTACAACTTAACTCCTTGCCTCATTCATGCAATCCTTTCAAGCAGATGTTCTCAGACACAGTACACAGTGATGTTTTCCAAAGCTACAGTACTTAAGTACTACTATAGTACAATCTCATAATTTAGGTATTGAAAGTACACAAAGTAATTGCTTCACCTTTAAAAAAAAGCATTACACCACCCCTCAGACAGAGTTAGAACCCTATAAAGAATTATCAGCTGAATGCAATTTTTAAAGTTTATCTACTCATTTTCATCACTCATTTTCTTATTGTTCTTTGCAGTTTTTGCAAGGTATGCAACAGCATATCCAGAAAAATGCTCTATGGATATTATTGTTCCCCATGGAGAGATTGCCTCTTAAATAGTCTGTGTCTCTACCAACTGAAATTCCATGTAGCCTAGTCAAAATTAGAGAGCCCCAAACTGATTCAGATTAAAGTGAAATTTCATCTTAACTGGAGGAAACCAAATTACATTTGCCAGTCTGTGGAGAGGACTCTAAAGCAGTGTGCTCACCTCATCGCTTGCAGAATTGTTTGATGTCGGCCCTGACTTGAACACTAACTACTTCGCCAGAGGCCATTGGCATTGCATTTCAGATGAGGCTGGGATGAGGGGACACCTAAGCCTGCTCTCCCACAGCTTTTAGTCCAAGTTTTAGGCAACAGAGGAGAGGGCTGGTGGAAAACCTGATCCTGTCTTCTCCCTTCAAGAGCAGGAGCGATAGCAGCATGACATGGAGAGGGAGCACCAACTGATCCATGATGCTCAAGTACCCCACCGCCAGCAGGGAAGGAAGCTCAGTCTCCAGGCCATGCTCCCAACCCCATTCTGACCATTTTGAAGCTGACTCGATGAACAAGGATGATGTATGAACCAGACAAAACAGGGCACAAAGACGTAAATTTCTAGGTGAGAGTATGGGAGGTGATAAAAGGCACACGCTCTGCTTTGCAAGGCACCGGTGTGCCAAGAAATTCCTGGAAAAGGTTGTGAGGTTGAACGTACAGACATGTGCAGAGTTTGAAGGGTGGGGTATAATCAGCTAAATGAATCACCATTAGAGGAAAGAAACCAGTTCTCACTGATGACAGCACAAATGGTCCCCTGCATCTAATACTAACTCCAAGAAAATTCAACTTTTTCACAAAAGCTCTGTGAATTCTACCTTTTACAAACTTTAACTCACAGGCAGTCAATTCGATACAGGACAGTAGTCTGCTTTACTGCCTGTTTTCTGAGCAATTGCTGAGGTTTTCCAGAACCAAATTGAAGATGGTTATCTCAACTGATCTCTTAATAACCCTTACACAACAAATATCCCGCAATGTTCTGAAAGTCATCAATTCAAAAGTGTTTGCTGCAGATATTACTTTCGGAATAAGTATCAACAACTTATGCCTCCCTCAAAGTCAGTGCAGGGTCTCCATCATAGTTCACCTTCATCAAAAAACAGAGCATTTCTTGACACGTTCTGGCGTCTGCTTCATAACTCAAATTGACTACTAGCATTTTCTATATTCTGATCTAAATATGACATAAAAAATAATTTATAGTCAAACATTTCACTTTTACCATTCCTTAGTGACATTCAGCTTTTCTAGTTCTAACTGCCCATATGTCCAGTGAGACCAATCAGTCTCTACTGACAGATCCATTTTTAGAAAGAAATGAGAAAATCTTTCATATGCCATGCAATATAACCACATTGAAAAAGTTTCATCTCCATGACAGTCTTTCTGTCTTCAGCAGGCAAGTGCTCAAAGAAACAGATCCCATGTTAAATTGCTACCTTGGACTGAGCCGGGTACAGAAGCAAATCAAAACTGGATCTTGTTTCCAGAGGAGGCTTGGTGCACGGCACAGCACAGGAGCTGACACGGGGAACCCATGCAACCCCACCTCCTTAGCTGGGTGACCTCTCCAGGTTAGTGGTGCAGAAAAGGCCACTGGCCATGATTTTCATACTTATGTCAGTGAAAGAAAGATTAGCAATGTAACAGTTCACGTATATCTTTAGAAGGTCTCGTTTTGCTTAATATAGCCATTAAAGGCAGGGCCCTGTATCTTGAAGTAACTTACACTGTACCTCTAAGCATCCGCCAATGCAGATGTGATACGTGTTTCCTGCTTCCTCAGCCAGAGTTCTTCCTTTCAACCTCTGGGACTATACTTGGAAAAAACCCCACTACAGATCCTCCTCCTTCTCGTTGCACATATGCGGAAAAGAGCAATTCCTGCTGATAGCAAACTTCCTACAACGTGAGACACAAACAAATCAAGTCCAACCAAGTAGAGGCTCAGGGCACGTGAATGGCAAGAGGGCTCAGTGCAGAGGATCCACAGCCACCTGGATTTCCAGCTGTTTTCTTATAACCTACCTGGATAATATGTTACCTGAATTATGTTCAAAAATTATGCCCTGGGAACTCCTCAGAGTACTTTAAGAGTCTGATAGAGTGTGTGCGCATGGGTGCAGCAGAGGAAGAAATGCAGAGGAAAATGTTTTAGTACTCTAAATTTCGTCTTTAGACAAAAAGAAAAAAGAAAAAAAATATTTCAGTCTTGTCAATCTTTAGATAAAAAGCGTCTTACCTAATAAAAATACATGATAATTTCATGTCTTTGGGAGGTGTCTTGCCTTTCATAATTTCCAGGGAGTGTATAATTGACTTGCAGGGATTGGTACTTTGATGCTTGCCCAAAATTTGATAACAAAACACACACACACACGAACATATCTATGACAAGAGAGAGAAATAGGTAGATACAGATGTATACTTCTAAAATAAGATCTGATGCTCCCCAAAGTCTTTGTTTGCCTGCCAGGACTGGCATTCCCCACAGCCCTGATGATGGCAGAACAGAGAGAAGACAATGGCTGCTGGCTGAGTTGCGTTTTAGCAATGTTATTGACTGCTCATTCGAGAGCCAGCACAGGAGCCTCAACTCAATTCTGGCTGATCAAATGCTTAACTTCACTGTTTAACCTGCAAGCCAAATTATAGACCTTATTAGCCTAGAGGCATTACTAGCAAGGTGAAAAACCAGGAATGCTACCATTATCCTTGAAGTTTTGAAAAAAATACACCATCTGTAGAAACTTACTCAGAAGATGAAACTTCTTCAGATGCAGTGAAAAATAATATAAAAATTCTACCTTTTATACCTGAGAATGAATCTGGCTCTGTAAGACAAGTGATGTATCACAACAGCAGACGCAGCAGAAAACAAAACTAAGTGAAAAACATGATTGGACAAAACAAGATCTCAACAACTATATGTATTAGTTGCTGGTGGATGCTGAATCCTGCCATATCACTGTGTTTAAGAATAAGTCCGTATACACACTCTGTAATTGAATGTCAAGAAAAATGAAAATATATTGTTTTATTGCTACTGTTCATTGATTTATCGAAGTGATTTATTGTCATTGGACATGAGGACCAACAAATCATTTTGCTGACACCATCAGCTGCCTTAACTAGGTTGTCAGTTCACGACATTAAAGGTAATGGATGGTGATTATTTTACTGTAATGGGTTTAATCAGTGCTTTGAATGACTTAGCAGTCATGTCATAGTATAGCCAACTCATCATTCATCAAGGCGGCATTTTGTTTACCAACATCATCTATAATTCATTTGATTGTTGACAATCATCAGCAAATACCTCTCAGGCTAAGTTTTATCAGAAATGAAAATCTGCACAGCTGCAGCATACTAACTAACTCCACAGTTTACAACCAGAGGAGAAACACTGGAAGCTGCTCGCTCCTTCTCTCCGAGAAGAGGAACTGTTGGCCCAAAGAGGCACCATCGGCCGAGGTGACGTTCCCATGGGCTGCTGTTCAGTCCAGCACTAGGATTTACAGCTTTCTGAAATACGTAATGCTTATTCTGTTGTATACGATTGCTCCAAGCAACACTTGAATTCAGCGCTAAACAGAAATTTTGGCTTGTTTTAGAAAAAAAGAAGTGCAACTGACCTGCTCTGTATTTCCAGTAGAGGAACAAGTGTAAGCTTAACCTGTCTGATTTTCTCTCCCTGAATAGAGGTGAATCCTACACTTATTTATAATATAAGGAAATCAATTGTGGAGAACTCCAGATTCATAAAAGTACCTGTTAACTTTATGGAAAAGGGTACAGTACTAGAAACATGGTGGTATCATCTTAAGACAGGCCTTTAAATCATTACTTGTAGTATGTCTTCTAGGAGTAAGGGACAAGGTGCAAATTGCTAAAAATGTTTCATATTAAGCTGACAGGTTAACAGCGTAATTAGGCACAAGGGTAGATTATTAATACAAATCGGTGGAAACTTTCCAGATCTCCAGTAGCTTTTGTACTAGCTTTTAGTGCAATTTTTTCTCTGACATTTGCATCACAGATCTCAACATTGATATTCTTCTACTGATCTACCGGTGCGCGGATGGAGAGCTACTTTAGATGTAGCAAAAGAAGACTATCAAAGTTCTGCCTTTCAGACCTGAGAAAGACCCTGGCTGAGTAAACCAACAAGCGATGGCTGTTCCGGATACCTTAATGTAAAAGGAAATAATTTCAAAGTTTTGCAAGAATCTTTTACATTTCAAAACCATATTTGATTATTGTATATAAATATGTAAGAGACCTGCAGAAATAGAGTTTAAAGGAAAGACATTTGAAAAGAATATTAAATCAAAGTAAGAATAATCTCCCCTCCCTTACTCCATACTTAACGTTTGGCCTACAAATCTTAAAACTATGAGAAATGAATGCATTTTGCAAATAGGTGGACCAAATTTTGAAGGTGCAAATAGGATGCAGTAGTTCACAAGGAGTAAAAGTTATCTTCAAGGTCAACAACAAACACAAACCAGTGTTCCAGTCCAAATACTAGACTTGAAGCGGCTGATGGGGGGGGAAGTATTTAAAACACTATAGAAAATATTAAATTACACCCTGCTTGTTCAGAAGAAAACATAAGACCAGATTTATAAGCACCCATACTCTGTCATCAAATTAAAGAGAAGATATAGTGAAATAACGACAGCAACATACAGCATTAGGAATAAGGTATCATGCATATTAGTAATATCCTGGCAATATCCTAGACTGGGATATCCATGGATTAGAGATGATCTACAGTCGGGAAATTACTAGTATTGCAGGTAAAAGGAGATTAAATAACCTATTAGAGATTTCTTCCAATTCTAATAGTTTTTCACATGTAAAAGTGAAACTGAAGTGCATAGGAAGAACTGGTAAAGACTGATACAGAGCCTAACAAATATCGTTACTATAAAGTGGAAAAATACCAATGTCAGTGCAAAAACCAAGACTACAGGAAGCCATACTTTTTTAGTACGGACTGTTTAACCATTTTAAAAGCGATTGATATGAGCGCCAGACAGAAAGTAGAAGTTAAAACCCTAAAAAGCTTTGGAAAACTCCAAATCCACAGTCATGAAGTATAGAGTATTTTCACAGAAAGATATCTTGCAATCTGAAATATTACACTTATTAGCATCATGGTGGTTATGTATGATTTCATTAGGACAAAGTCCTAATTCAGTCAGAACTTATGTTTTTACAAGCTTTACAAAATTGTGTCCTATTATGTTCAACATTGCAAGATTCTGAAACTAGATGCCTCCATGGAAAGGTTTTTTCCCCAAAATTTAGTTTGCATGAATAACGCCCTATACATTTCTTCATGAACTTAGCAATGCCTGTGTTTACTGAACCTGAGGCATATTTACCTACACAGATATAGTCCCTGTATTTAGTATACAAACCTGAAGTTTAAATGCTGTGAGGTAAAAACCTGGCTCTCACAGTCCAGGCTTGGACTGACTTGGCAGGCAGTACAGTACCTCATCAACAAGATGTTATGACATTCACCAGAAGATCCTATCTAAAAAGCAGTTGCTAGCTTTTACAGTAGATGAAGCAAACCTTAAATACCTGCACTGAGAACATCCCGTTCAGAGAAGCTCAGTATTTGGTCTATCCTTAAATATTTTCTTGGTGAAACCTGGTTTGGGGTGGAGACTTTTTCATTTTGCTTTGGGTTTTTTTGTAAGGTGGCTGTAGGACCGAACTCAAGTCTGCTTCGGGTCAGCACAACCTTCCCTTATAGAAACATTAACTTTCCTCCCTTCCTCCTGTCATTACCCTTGCACACTCTGACCAAAATATTCATAAAGGATCACCTTCTCAAAATTGAACAACAATCTGTCTGTACAGTTAGACAGCACGTACCTACAGCTTTCCCTCTCATTATGTCCAAGATTGTGAACCAGCACACAAAGTCTCCTTTTAAAGAGACATTTTCTTTGAAAGATGTCTTACTGATGTCAATAGCAGCAGTGGGCATATTAATAGCAAAACAGATGAAGCAAGTGCCTTCACACAGTTGCTTTCATGGCACACTGGTTTCAGAACATGCATGGGTATTTGGTCAAAACCATCTACACACAAAGTGAAGTACGAACACTACACTTGGGTTTGAAATTAATGTCCATCTAAGATGACATACCTCAGACACATGAGGTGGTAAAAAGCTCTGTTTGTAGGCAATGCTGAGTAATGCCTGAGCTGCAGGCAGGGGAGGAATCAGCAAAGCTACGGAGCTTCAATCTACCCATCTCCAGGAGTGCTAGACCCAAAGATAGAGCAGTACTGACTGCAGCCAGCAACGCATTAGCAGCATACTGAAGCCCACGCTGCTGTGTCTTCATTTATCCTCACATTTCATCAAGTCTCCAGAGAGTGGTGGGGGAGGTGAAATCCCTCAGCACAGGATTGATTAGAGTGCCTTGCTAGAGATAATTCACATGTCAATATTGTTAACCATTTCATTTTTTCTTGTGAAAAAAGGGAAAGAGGATAACAAATCACATTGGAAGCTATGCCCAAGCTTCCAGCAAATCAACAACTGGAAGCTATATTCAGCTGAAAAAAATGGGAAAGGGCACGTTAGGACGTCATATCTGAAAATCATAATATAGAATTGTAGAATTGTTTGGGTTGGAAAAGACCTTTAAGATCATCAAGTCCAACTGTTAACCTTGCACTGCCAAGTCCACCACTAAACCATGTCCCTAAGCACCACATCTGCACATCTTGTAAATACCTCCAGGGATGGGCACTCAACTACTGCCTTGGGCAGCCTGCTCCAATGATTGACAACCCTTTTGGTGAAGAAATTTTTCCTAATATCCAATCTAAACCTCCCCTGGCACAACTTGAGGCCATTTCCTCTCATCCTATCACTTCTTTCTTAGGAGAAGAGACCAACACCCACCTGGCTACAACCTCCTTTCAGGGAGTTGTAGGGAGTGATAAGGCCTCCTCTCAGCCTCCTTTTCTCCAGGCTAAACAACCCCAGTTCCTTCAGTGGCTCGTCATCAGACTTGTGCTCTAGACCCTTCACGGGTTTTGTTGCCCTTCTCTGGACACACTCCAACACCCCAATGTATTCCTTGTAGTGAGGGGCCCAAAACTGAACACAGCACTGAAGGTGTGACCTCACCAGTGCCACATACAGGTGGACAATCACTTCCCTACTCCTGCTGAGCACACTATTCCTGATACAAGCCAGGATGCTGTTGGCCATCTTGGCCACACTGCTGGCTCATATTCTGTTAACGAACAGCCCTGGGTCCTTTTCCACTGGGCAGTGTTCTAGCCACTCTTCCCCAAGCCTGTAGCATTGCCTGGGGTTGTTGTGACCCAAGTGCAGGACCCAGCACTGAGCCTTGTTGAACCTCATACAATTGGTCATACAATCCAGCCTGTTCAGATCCCTCGGTAGACCCTTCCTACCTTCAACACTCCTGCCCAACTTGGTGTCATCTGAAAACTTACTGAGGGTGCATGTGATCCACTTGTCTGGATCTTTGATAAAGATATTAAAGAGAACTGGCCCCAGTACCTGGGGAACACCACTTGTGACCGGCCGCCAGCTGGATTTAACTCCATTCACCACAACTCTTTTGGTCTGGCCCTCCAGCCAGTTTGTTACCCAAAGTGAAGCGTATGCCTGTCCAAGCCATAACCTGCCAGTTTCTCAAGGAGAATGCTGTGGGAAATGGTGTNCAGGCTGGGTCCCTGGAGAATAAATGGTCTTACTATTAAAGACTGAGGTAAAGAAGGCATTAAGTACCTCAGCCTTTTCCTCATCCTTTGTCGCTATGTTTCCCCTCACATCCAATAAAGAATGATATTCTCCTCAACCCTCCTTTTGTTGCTAATGTATTTATAGAAACATTTTTTATGGACAGGCAAAACAGATTTTAAGGATCAAATTACAAAAAGTAAAGATTTTCTTTTTTTTTTTTTTTCCTCAAAAGAATATATCAATAGTAGAATGTCTTCTGAAGAGTTTCTAGAAGCAACAACTGCTCAAAAGGATTGTGCTTTATCAGAGAACTGAAATAAATTATTTCACTGTTTGTCAGGAAATAATTAAGAGCGGTGGCACATAATTTCTTTACAGGATAAAAGTCAGAGCAAATGCCTGAAACTGAAATGTAAACAAAGAAGTTTTAAGATCAGAAAAGAGTAGGTAGCAATATTCCAGTGAGAGTCCTAAAAGAAATCACACATGAAAGTACCCCTCACTTAAACAGTAGAGAAACAAGGAGTTTTGAGTTTTTCTTTAAGGGACTAATGCAAAATCGGGGAAAGTTCAGACCAGCAAATCTGACTTTTTATACCAAGTGAATTGATAAAAACTGTAATAAAGAAAGAAGTAGCAGACAGACAAATAAATATAACACAGAAAAGCCGAGACACAAAGTCACGTCTCATGAGGGTATTCAGGCTCTCTGAAAGAGATGATAAATGGGGATGAGGCCATTTCAATTGATCTTCTATACTTGGATTTCCAATAAGGTTTTGACAAGGCTTCTCACCAAAGGCTCTTAAAAAAATTAAACTGTATGGAACAACAAGAAAGGTCCTTTACAGGATAAATGACTTAGTAAAAGGTAGAATGTAAAACATAAGAATAAATAGTCATTTTTTGTAACATAGAAAATTTAAACTGTAGGTCCATATGAATCCTCTTCAACATATTTAAAGCTCAGGAAAGGAATGAATAGTGAGGTGACAAAGTTCCTTCATGATTCAAAATTATTCAGGGTACTAAAAATTAAAACAGACTGTGACAAATAGCAGAATGATCTCACAATACTGAATGACGAGACAATGTCAGATGAAATTTAAAGCATAACATTTTGGGAAAAAAACAGTCTATATATTTATTAATGTACTCTAAATTATCTCTCAACATTCAAGAAAGATCTTGGAGTCATTATTTTCTTTGAAAATGTCAGCTCACAGCTCAGGGGCAGTGAGCAAGGAAAACAGAATGGTAAGAATCATTAAAGGATGAAAAACAACAGCAAAAACATCATTATGCTCCTTTATAAACCCATAGCATTGCTACAGCTGGACTACTGCATGCCTTTCAAGGCACCCCACCTCTAAAAGGATAGACCAGCAGAAGAAAACAGATAAGGAGGACCAAATAATCCAAGAAACAATACAGCACCCGTACAAGGAAAGAACATACGCATTAAGGCTTTCTAAACTTAGAAAACAACAACCAAGGAAAAATAAGATGGAATCATGCAAAAATAAGAAATGTCCTTGCAAAGGAGTTTAGAGAACAAATTATTCATTATGCCCCAGTTTGATTTGAAGTTTCTTAATTTCTGTATTATCAGTCAGCAGTTTGAAAACTAGGAAAAGAAAACAGGTTTATCTTTTTGACCACAATCTATAACTAAAATGTCAAAGCTCATTGCCAAGGACACTGCGAGAGGTCTAGAAAAGAGAAAGAAATCAGAAAAACAATAGATAAATTAACGGATGGAATGACCTATAACAGCCAGAGAGATGTGACTGCAACAGCGGGCTTGATCTGTAAGTCAGAAGTTGGGGAAACGCCGGGAGAAGCGTAACCACGTACTTGCTCCGCTCTTTATGTTCTTTTCACAAATATCTGCTCCTGGCCAGTATCAGAAACAAGACCTGTGGAACTCTGGTCACCCCCCGTAGGAGACATTCTTGTGTTCCTGGTCTGAAAAGCACTTAGAAATAAGAAATACTTAGAGAATGGACATGGACTTAATTAAAAAAAGTAATCAGGTCCTGGTTTTTGGATCTTTTTTCTCTTTTTACTAAGTTTGCCTGGTTTTGTCTCCTGTCTATTTAGACATTTCTCACTCATTTTGCACTCTGGATCTGTAAAATATAACAGTATTCTTCTTTGCCACTTTTGTCCATGTTTTGACGGCTTCCCTAATGTATTTAGGTCTCATACTTCTGAGAAGTTGTACCTTCTTACGCTAAGTCTGAATTTGGCTGAGTATGCACTGGGCAGGTGGATACAGTCTTTAGGAAAAAGGTCCCTAGTAAGTAAGAGTTTTTAATGGTCCATCTCTCAGGTTTACAAAAATCTGCTCAGAATTGCTGAGTTTGGTGAGGACTTGGGATCTGAAATTTCTCACATTAGCATCCTACCATGGCATTGTAAAACACCTGCTTTCTCTATAATAAGCCTTAACCACTTCGCTCTCACTTAGATCTTCCATTTTCCAATTATCAAAGACTGTTATAAGCTGCCCAGTCTATTTAAAATATGATTGCACAATGCAAGACATATAGGGATTGAAGCCCTGACTGGAACCTCTAAATGTAATTAAAATAATAAATCAGGTTTGACAAAAAAATTATGTCAAAATGATACTCGCCTACAACAGTCTCTGCACGTTGCTATATTTACCTGAAGCTATCCATAAAATATATATATAAAATACAAAAAGAAACAGAATAAATACTCTTTTGCATCCTTTGGTGTCTCGCACGTGCAACAAGGATCTTAACCTTGTTGAGGAGATATGCCTGAAAATTGAATCATAAGTTTGACTCTGTTCCTCTGTATCAATATATGTCACTAGATTGATATACAACATCTTGCACTCTTTACTTGACTACATTGATGAGAAGAGAGCATGTAGGTCCAGCAGGACCCCAAAAACGTCCATTACAGTGTAACACATGCTAATGTACACAGAGGGGCAGAGGTTCTTTAATTATCCCAGTCCCTTCAGAAACTGCATTGCACTTCAGAATATTGTTTTTGTGCCTAGCTTGAGAGAGGAGAATGACGGTATTTTTTCCTCCCCAGAGAACTTAATCCATTCAAGTTCAGTGAAGGCTCAAACAGAATGAGGACAAATTGAACCGAAAAAGCAAAGGATACCTGTAAAACAGCTGGAGGAAGCTCCAGCTCCATCCTTCATGGAAATTGCTCTTTTTCCTCATTTACCTGAATTTGGTGACAGTGACTGCACCAAGTTAGTAAGCAGCTCTGCCTGGCTTAATAAGAATACACTGGCAAAAAGAAACACATTCCTCCTCTGGCTTTTATTGCCTGCAAAATGTCATGAGAGTTTCAAATTCAAGCAATCAATGTGAAGGAGAATAGACCATAAAACCAAGGATTATTGCCTCAGAAATAGCTCTACTTTCCCTACCGTTCAATAATGAAGCAAGAACTTTATGGAAGATACCACAGTGATCAGCATGGTATAAAGGAGAAAGAAATACATACAGGGTTTGATACCACACCAACACCCCCCACCCCCCCAAAAAAAACAAACCAAAAACCAAAAAACCAAAAAACCAAAAAAACCCCCAAAAACAGATTAGATTTTACACAGTGTGCAAGAAAGAGCTAGAAAGAGGGGCCTCTGTCCTTTGCAAATAGCACTCAAGTCTATGTATGCAAAGAATGTAGGATCTGTTTTTAAAATCTGATCTTAACATTTCTATTCTCCACTGAGAAAATTAAATGCAACTACTGGAGAAAAGTGCAAAAAGTCAAACATATTCCTGCAAAAATGCAGTGTGTAAATTGTATGCAAATAAGTTGTCATTTTCTAAGAGCACATCTCCTCCCGTTGGAAACGGAAAACTTTAAAGCATGCTGTTCACATGCTGTTTATAAGCTATTAAGGTAAACCGAAAGACATGCTCTGCAAATTCTATTTTCACCTGTTTCTTGCTGATGAAATACAGCCGAAGACCTACTTTTAAAACACACACAAAGTTAATTTATTCTTCAGTAAGAAGCAGAGAGAAATTCTGGGGTGTCTTTGATCATGAAGACATATCTTGTTGTGAAATATATGCCAGATGCTTAGATTCAGAGGGACTGGGGTTTTTGGTCAAACCCTGCCACTTAAATGTGTTTTCTTTATATCAAACATTTTTAAATGTCTGTTATCAAATTCCTTTGGAAATAATTTCAAATGTATTGGTGCTAGTTCAGATATTTTCTTTTTACTTTTACATTATTACGCATAAGTCAAATTTATATCGAACTCAGCTACACTACTAATATGAATTTCTCATCTCATCTACATTAGAAATGCTTAAACAGCAGGTATTTAAAATCTCAAAGTTATAGCACAAACAGAGACTGCTTAACATAAAAAAAACAACCTCCAATCCCCAAACCAAAATCACAGCTAACCTTCCGTGATAGCTGAAGCTCCAGCATCCTTAATGATATTAAAACAAAACTCAAAAGAAAATTGGTGCTTTCTGCCTGTTCAGGTAATGCATAGCGTCCATACTCAGAGCGACATGCCATGAAATGACACAAGAAACTTCCATGTTTCAGGACATCAATTTTTCTCAAAACTAATATTTTTGGGGGAATGAACTTCATGGGAAGTTTTAAAGATTTACTACTTTTTTTTTTTTTAAAGAGAATGAAAATAGTTATTGGCATGTCAACATTCACCAGGAAGAGAAACACACACTGAAAACAGCTCTGCCTAGCAATGCAAGCCCCTTCAGAGGCTCCTCATGGTCTAACCCAATTTTTAGAAGAGATTCAGCGTTTGAACTCATTTAGATCCTGTGACAACGAGGGGCGCGAGGCTTTAATGGCTTGAAAAATCTGGGATGTACAGTGTACGGGCTACCATTCTCCATCTGCACAGCCGGAGTGACAGGAGGGGAATATTCTGAAAAGCAATATAGCTGTGTGAGTAAACTCAGATGCTATGTTAAAAAGTCACCTGACAGCTAACCTCACAGGATATTAATTAGAGTCCACATTAGAAACAAATATGATAAATGTGCAACTCGCCTAAAAATTCTCTCTCTTTTCAAATATGGTTTTCATGCTATATTTTGGGACACAAACATAATAGCACTCTCAAAATATCCTTGTTCCCTTCTTAATGTAACATTTATTCTGTTATGTTGATTTTGTTCATCTCTGAGCTGGAATTTAACAGTAGATTAGATCACTTTAGAGCTTTTGTTACTATGGTAACACTGAGCTGCAGTTATATTTCTTCACCTCCAATTTTGATTTTGAGGTGACTGGTTATATTTATTCCTGTCCTTTACGGGATCTCAGTGTGATGGAAAAGCATTTAGTAGAAGAAAAATGTTAGCATAAGCTCCCACCATAAGGTGGGCAGTCCATACTGGTTAATTCGTGCTGAAGGTTAAGTGCGCTGTGAGTTAAATGCATTCACTTAACTTTTCAGGGCTATAAGTTCTAAATTAAATTACAGGTGAGTAAAGATTGTGCTGGTCCCCCTTGGATCTCCTCTCTGAATAGCTTAGAAACAGTATGGCACTGCAGAGGTATTCTGAGAAGACACCAGCTCCTCTGAGGGATGAAGAGATTTATCATGCAACACAAAGACGCAGAGAACCAACCAAGCAGCACCAACCAGATCTCACTCTATGCTTTACAAAACCTTCTTCCTCACCAAAGCTGGCGTCCGGGCTACAGAAATGTCTTTCACATTAGGACTACAAGACCTGGAGACTGTCCCCACCCCAGACAGCCCAACTGTCCCACAGGGAGCTCAAGCTACCCGGGCAGAGGGCTACAGCACTACTGCTCTGCGGAAGGTTTCTTCTGTACTCAGCTGCACTCTACCTGGCTTTATTGGCCTATAATAGTGGGCACTTTTCATGAACACTAAGTTCACAAAAATAGAGATCAGATTAGCAGCCAGGCTTGTTAAAAACATCACCCGACACTGTCCACTATAGGCTTCTATTTCATGTCGCTTATAATTTTGTTAAACTGAGCTGAAGTTTTAAGATAAGAAGATGCTCATATAAGATGGTTTAAGAGTAGGGGACTTAATCTTCTCACTCTTCCTCTGCAAAAGACTTTTCAGCCAAAGTAGCCTACATACAGATAGCCTCCTGCACAAAATTGTCCTTGGGAAGCAGGGATTTCTCTCAGAAAACTGCTAAGGAAGTGCAAGGCTATTTTCTTCTTAAACTATGACTAATATTGTGGATAGTCCCCTCCAGGCATTTTTACCAGCCTGATTTTTTTTCATGGGAAATTTCAGGAAAAATGTTTGGGCAATTTCTAGTGTAGAATTACAGAAAAACACACTTTTCCCATACGGCTTTTGTTTGCGATGTGTCTTTTATCACCCTATGAAAATCAAGTCAAATTCTGAAAACTCAGGAACCTGTAAAATATATAGCTCACACACAGAGGTAAGACTCATTTTTGGAAGCTAAACATCTCCAAAATAAATCCCCTCTCCCCAGTCACGCTAGAGCCTCAGCTCTCAGCCTCCACTCCCAAGGGAGCAACCAGCGTTGTTCCATCTCCTCCAAGCTCCCAGCAGCATCCAAAAGCGCATGCAAAAACCTTTGCTGCAGACAGCAGGAAGGATTAATTAGTTTTTAATTAGGGAACACATTACATTAGCCTAATTCTACCAGCAACCACAGGGTGGCGATCATGTTCTGTGCTATCAAATTAATGGCTTTTGGATTGCAAGGTCACTCTGCACAAATAAACATCATGTACATCCTCTCAAAGGAGATTCTTCTGATTCCTTCTCCTAATGCTGAAGAATTGCAGAATTCATCACATCCCACATACACCTGATTTTCTTTACCATAAATCTAAATTCCCACCCGTAGCTTATTTAGTCAGTTGGTCTTGCTGCATTTTTTCCCCCCCCTTCTGTCAGAGTCCAGTGAAAATTATGGCATGATGTCATGCTAGCATTCATTTCGACCCAACAATCGGTTTAAGGTTTTCAGGCTACCTCTAATAAAGATATCTGATTGAATAGTAACTGGTAAACACTAAACCGCATATCAAGTAGCATAACTCACTCCAGTGGCTCACTAAAGCTTCATTGCGTTTGTCCTTGAGGCAACAAAAGTAACTGCTTAGTATTTCACCACCTCTTTGATCATTTTTATAACATTTAGTTACCAAAGAACATTAGCTGAAATGTAACATGTGCTTGTCAGAAAAAAGCACATTTTCATTTTATTTTTTTTTAACTACTCCTTCCAATGAGATTGATTGAGACATAAAGATGACAGGTATTCACACAGAAACCAGGGGCAATTCCACAGGATCTCGTTAATCTGCATTAGTACGAACAGCACAATAATGAAAATAAAGAAATGATTCAGAGCACAATAACAGCCATGGTTGCATTTAACAATTAACAGGGGGTGGACGCGCTAAGCATTGATCACCTCTGGGCAGGGGGACAGGAAGGCAACATTCTTTGGGGATTAAAGTACATTAGCAATTTCTTGCTAAAAAGACAACTTGATTTGCCTGGAACTTGTGTGATCATTCAGCCAGCGTGGCTGCAAATGCCCCCAGATCAGACTGGCAGAACTCATCCCTACGTTGTACAGGACCAAGTAAGCACACAAAAAAGGAGGAAAGGAGAAAAGGAGAAAAGGAGCATCAGACTCTGCAATATTCACTCTGCCTAGATGTTCACAGGTTTTCCAATTTGGTTTTAAAATAAAAAGATATTAGCATCTAGCTCGGCAAATGAAAGTTTGGATGTAAAGTAGGCCAGGTTGATCTTGATGGATTGAGAGAACCTGTCTGGAATAAAGATGATTATGCCCTACAGGAAAAAATAAGAATGGGCAGCTTATTTAGGATGCAAATATTTTGACATTTATTCAGTGCTTTACTTGGCAGCAGCGGCAGAAATAGCACATACACTTTTTGTACCACTTGACAGAGACCTCAGCAGGAAAAGGCAAACCTCCTGAAAACGTACAGGCTTGATGTAGTAGCACTGGGCCGACCTTTGGGCACAGAATGATGGTACCTGGGTCTTCACAACTCTGAATCAACACAAAATTCCGCTCACTTGGTGGACATACACAATTTTGTCACAAAACCAGGCAAAAAAGAATTCAGCCTTTCCTGCTCTCTGCTTTGAAGCACTGGATTTGCATTTTTGATGAGTGGTAACTGGCTCTTGGGGAAGACCTGTTATAAACAACATCACTGGCTTCTATCCATATGTGAATTAAACATTCCAGCAACATTGGTGGAAATTGTCTCCCAAATTTCCTGGTGTACAAAAGCCATAGCACATCTCACTTCACTCAGGTGAAGTACAAACCAATCCTGCCATATTAGGTGTCATGGCTACTGACCTTCAGCAAGTAAAGAGACAGAAGGTTGCTGGCCCAGAGAAGGGAAGACCTGTCACTTGGCTACATCTCCAGGAGAGCTCTGGCTCACAGGAGGGTCCAGCAAGTGGAAGCAGCTAGAATTAGGAAGCTTGCTAGATGTGGTGGCTGAATCAGCCGGTAAGCTGTCAGGACTGGAGGATCTTTCCAAACATGCTAGCACCGGAAGGAACTGAGGAAACATCAGGAAAAGTTGGGCTGAGGAACTGAAAAAACAATTGTTGCAGGCATTTCAGAAGGTATTCATGCATGCACGGAGTACAAGTCATGTGGTAGCCCTGCAAGGAAATTCAGTGGAGTGGCTGAGAAACAGAATAAACATGAACAAACTTTCATCTGTGGGCAACTGTTCTCTTTTGTAAATTACATTCAGCCTGTACTCAGTGAGTCAGATGCTCTTGAAGAGAGAGAACATCATCTCCAGACAGAGGCCTTTAGCTGTTTAAAGGACTCTGCCTTGCTCTTATGGATAAGCAAACACACTTGGTGGTTAAGTGTCGACGGATGGATGTATCAGACATAACTTCCCTGTGTCTCTGTCAGCTGAGTTTGAGCTTGCTATCAGTGGGCAGAGGTGGACACAGAAATCCTCCCAAGGCGAGGAGCCTCTGAATTGTGGGATTAATACCAGGTGACGCTGTGAGAGGGAGGCCAGACTCTCACAGCTCTCCTCCAGAATAGGTAAGATACAAACTGAGACTTTGTCTCCCCATTTAGCAGAACTGGTACAGAAGTACGAGTGTCGTGCTGCTTCTCTTCCTCCCCTTTGGGAGCGTAGCAGTTGCTTTGCATCACCCTGTAATGGCTTTTCAAGCAGACAGCACCATCTTACTGGGAGAATGGGAGCAGCCCTCTGCTCTTGGATATGAGAGACGAGATCCGAAGGGCAAGACTAAGACGTATGCAATCCTGCCTTAGCAGAAAGGCACAGCGATGCTTTGGGCTTCACAGCAAAAGAGACAGCTTGCTCTCACCAACACAAGTGCATCTTAGCTACCTCTGTAAAATCCTAATGGCAATGGAGTATCTTGTGGATCTTACCTGGAGATGGAAAGATGAAGTGAAGTGTACTTGTGGATCATCTCATCCAGCTGTCTCCTTGTTAAAAAAGATAGTGACTTGTACTCTCTAGGACTTGGCAGTGAGTTATGTGAGACATGCTAGCTATATCACATCTCCTCATGTCCCAAGAGAAACACACTCTAGCCAACAAAGATGGTCTGAAGAGACACCTGTTAGCTTGGATGTCTGCTGAAAAATTTCGTTTTCACTAAGGAAAATGTATGATTTTACCATAGAGTTGGTTGAAGATGACTGTAGCCTCCTTAGAAGGCTTTAAATCAAGCAGTTTGATACACACAAAAAGGTACCTACCTGGTCTTGATTAGGCTTTTAGAAAGGACTAATTAGACAGACTAGTTGGCAACATCCTTGTACTGAAACCTCAAATTCGGCAAAACACTTTTATGAGAGATTGGCAGCCAGAGCCCATAGCCAGAAGCGAACAGAATCAGGTTCAAATTAGCAAAGCACAAATGGAAACTTTGAGGCCCACTAAAAGGACAATCATGATTTGGTATCTGCAGAGAAATGATAAAGTGAGAGCAGATAGAGGTTCTGAAATTCCTAAACTTTTATGCTGCTTAGTGTTTCAGGTGTTTAAATGCAGCACTTTCCCAGGTGAGAGAGCAAAATCTGCAATTTTCCTAATTACTTTTGATTTTCAGAACAGGCCATTCTTTCTCACTGTAACATTTTTCTAAGTTGAAGTAGACAATGACAACAAAAAGGCATCACCCATGTTTCTGGTCACAGGTAACAATGGGTCCCCCTGCTGACACATTTTGGTTACATAAATTTAGCTGTTTTCACACATTTTCCTGATGGGTTTTTTTGCATTTTACTTTAAAAAGAGACTAATTCCTTTGAGGAATTAATAGAGAATTATGCATAACATGTCAGAACCTCATCTGGAGTAGCGGAAGTCAGGATGGTTCTAAGTTGGCCAAGCAAAAACCAAGACGCTTTATAGGAGTAGTAGTGTAAAAGCGATCTAACGTACCTTTCATTTAAACACATGCTTTTCAGTAGATAAGTAAAATTCTTCTTGACATGTATTTGAATGTGGTCCATAAATATTCTGTATATTTAATCTATTTTTGCTTTATTAAGGTGTGGAAGGGATTTGCCTTCCAATATTTATTCTTTTCCTAAGTCTGTTTCAGTTTTGTACTGTGTGTTCCCTAATTGAGGACACTAGATTTCTATTCATGTTTTGTTCTTCATTTTTTTGTGTCCTTGCAGCTGATTCAAAACAAAGATGGTGAAGAAAGAATAGAGGATTTTTTATTACTCCTTAGCTGATAACAATATTTAAACGGGCAGCTGGTCACATGATTTAAAAAAAATAAATCTCAAAATCAAAGATAATCTCAATGTTACATATTTGAATTTAAACTGTAAATGTGGCGTGCTGATTTAATGATGCTTGTTCTGATCTACATACAGCTTTCAATGAAGGATCACACTCAATCAATCAGGCACCAAAATGCGAAACATTTAGCTTAGAGGCCTATTTATATAGCAATTAGGCTGACCAAACTAGTGAGAGCTATATTAGTTCGTCTCCTGAGTTTCAGAAGTGAAGAGGTTAAGGCAATTTCATGCTGCTTTGTTTCTGACAGCGTGAGTCCAGGGGCTGTGAAGTCCATCTGCAGAAAACCACTTAGCCACAGGCAATGTGGTCGTCTTGCTTTTTACATTGTTTAGATGCTCCACAAGAGTGATAATAAGATTAGCTGCAAGAAGATAACGCTTGACCCTATACTTGTGTTGCTATATTTTATACACCAGAGAAGCGTTAATTATATGTAGAAATCTAGTAGCCTCTAAAGGCTAAAGTATCAGACAAAGATGCTCCACCTCTGAGACCAACTTTTGTTCTTCAATAAACGTGCGCTGTTGTGCCACTGAAAAGAATGAGATGCGATCTTCAAGAGGAACCCTATCAACTTATGTATGGAGTTGCCCTGACTTAATGAAAGATTCTCTCCTACTGAATTGTAGGTGTGATTCAATGTGCGAGTTTTATGCTCGCTTCACATAAATTACCATGCTTTGAGTCAAGCTAATTATTATTACAGGCTTCCTTTCATAATCTTTGAATTCAGAGTAAAACTGGATCTCACTATGGTTTTAAAAGAAAACCTCAGAGCCCTAATTTACGGTTAAAATCTTTGCCTCCCTCCTACTAGTGCCTCCAGGTATAAGCCCTCGCCTCTCTTGCTAGGATCACCTCTCTCCTTTCCCCCCAGGACTACGATTTTGGGCTTCGGAGACCATGGTGATTTGCTGTGATTGCCCCCAAGGACCTAACCTCAGCACAAATACTTGCCTTGATGTTCTCTCTTAAGGGAAACAATGGGGGGAAACTGGACACCCATTTGCTTTCAGAAAGCTCTGTATTATTTTGTGTTACAGACAAAGTGTTAGAAGAAAAATGTACATCATAAAAAACAACAAATCCACATACATGCTACATTTACCAGCTATCATCATCCATCATCCGTGAGGTACCCTGATATACACAGACACAAATTCAGCTCGCTCTCTGCATTCCAGCCTGCACCTCCTTGTTAGCCTTCACTCATCACATATCAGGGCAGGCTCTTCATACCCTTTTCTTGTTTGCTTGTCTGGTCCCTTGAACTGAGCAAACCCATACATGCCGTTTTCTCCTAGAGGAATAGCTTTCACTAGATAACCTGATCCCCAGACTGATTTAACTATTCATTTGTCTTAACAGCCAAGAGCAAACAAATAACATAGATATGCACGTTACACAGAACACTGACAAAAGCTTTTTTTTTCCCCATATCTTCTATCATATATCATTACGTTTATCTCCTTAAGCCACATAACTCAAGATGAAGACCTTTCAAAAACAGTGTCTAGGGTGTTAAAGCCCATCCTTGTGTGCCAGGTTTGTTATGATATTTTCAAGAGTCTTCTGCATTTATACAGAGATGTTCACAGTATAGCTGAAAGAAACCTGGCTTTATTTCTAAAAAAATGCAAGACTTTGTTGTCATAGTCTGTTCATCTTTGCTTGACATAGGTGAGTTTTAATCTGTCTGAAATGTGTATGAATGCAAAACTTCAAATCAAAACTGCATCTATAGTTTAGGTTTCAGTGAAGCTGCTCGCAGAGAGTTGGTGAATTTTCAGAGGATATTTGACAAGCTTTGTCTGAAATTGATGCTGGTGCTGAAACTTAGAGGTCTGCATATAAACTTTAGCAGCATTCCCTCTTTTCCATTCTCTTTTCTGGGCCAGTTTCTTTATTACTAAAAATGCAAGAACATCATTCAAGAGACACTTACATTGCTGCTTTTATATCAAGCAATGTAGCTGTCTCCTGAATTACCCACTTCAGAGGATATTTTAGTAATAGAGGATAAGCACTGATTTACTAAATGTCTGATGTTCTTTTGGCACAGATGCTCTGGTGAAATGAAAGAGGCTTCATCGGCTCTGGAAACTTTGAGGTTCAGTCAATTCAGCAAGTATTGGTAGGTTATGTGCAGCAGAAAATGGAGGAGATGACTGGTCCAGGAACCTACTTTTTTTCATATCCGCTAAGGTCAACCAATGTAGACCTTCCAATACAGACCTACCCCCATCAACCCCTGTTTAAACTCAAATAATGTCAATAAGCAGTGCTCTTCATCCACTAGGTACAACCATGTTTCATCCAAATCAGCTTTTAATATCAATCTGATAATCTAACTATTTGGCAGTGAGCATGCCTTCTCACAATCAAGCCTTTTTCTGGGCAAACACCTCCTTCCAGAAAGCATCAAGAAGTTCCTAAATCGTCTTGGCTTCTTGAAGCACCACATGCCTTGAAAGCCCGATCAGCACACAGACAAGCACAGGTACGACTAGCAGTGGGGCTACGTACAGCCCCGGGCATTAGCTGCTAATCTTCTTGGGAAGGCACAATTTTGCCTTGAAGATGTGACCCACGACACTGCCTCCCATCTGATCAACCTTTTGCAGGATGCTTTTCCCTCCTCTCCTTTCTCTTTAGTTTTTTTCCTCCTTTCCTATTAATGCATTCCCTTCTTATTCAGGTTTAGAAAAAGGATAGGAGATGAACCCAGCCGTGACCCTGGAGGTAGTGTGTTGCTTATGAAAAGTTATGGCATTAGTATAGACACTGACCGTACCTTTACTCCTCCTTGAGATATACTGTGTGCTGGAGGGAACTAATGGGCACTTCTTTGGTTCTTATTGAGGCAGAACTCTTACTGGATCCATGGGATTTTTATCCAAATAATGAAAATATCACAGCAAGGTCATGATATTATATTTCACAAGTAGCACTTTCAGAGGTCAGAAGATTTCAGTTACTGTAACATATGCATTGCTAGATCAAAGAGCTTGCACTAAGGGGAATAAGAGATTGACATCCAAAAAAAAAGAAGAGAAAAAAAAAAGCATGTCTAGGATAAAGAAAAGTTGCTTGATAGAGAGCAGACCTTTCAAAATGCTACATTAATACTAAAAATATACACTGGAGGCTACCATGGCAGCCTAGGTTTCTACAAAAGCAGCCATTTATTTAACTGCGTATACCTTATCATGGGGAGCGTGCTACACTCAACTGTGTAAAGACTCGCTTTCATCTTCAGTGCCTCTCCTACAAGCAAGACAGTATTATAGTCACGAACAAATGCGAGTTACCTAGCTCAGGGCGCTACGCAGGGTAGGGAGCCTTCATATGGATATTTAGTCATAAATACTATCATTACAGAGAGGCAGAGGCGCTTGTGCTTTTGCGATGAATGCATCTGCTGCGAGTCAGTACAGTCGTTCAAAGGTCATGCCACAACAATCCAGTCTTGACCCAGCTGATATCTGCCCCGTAGAGCAGGAGCGTAACTGAAATCTGTCTGCACATTGCAGGCGCATAATGGGAAAGAGCAAGGAGTCTGTTCATACGGCTATGACATATATTCTGTATTTAAATACAGCAATAAGTGCTTACAACTGATAATGAACCAGGCACAGCTTATATTTTCAGTACTGTACACAAAACAGGCTATTTACCACTACTTTCCTTAATTTGTTTCAGGAATGTTAACATATTTATCTGTTTGATATGTTTTGGCCCTTAAAAAAAGACACTGAGTTCTGGTATAGTCCAGTAAAGTGCAGCACAAAGCCAAATTGTACAGCCAGCCGAAGCTGCGTAGGGGCAGCAAGTTATTAACAATCTGCTCATTACCGTAAAGGTGCCGCAGCTGGAGATGGCTCGCTGCTGTGAACCTTCATAATGGCTTTCTTCTATCAATATTCCTAGATCTGGTAAGTGTCTGAAGAAAAGAAAGATTTCAATAAACTGCCACTCACTAATGAAAAAAGGGGGGTGGAGGGGGGAAGGGATAAGGGTAAAGAAAGTATTTTGAGCGTGACTACTTCAATGCAAACCAAACCGAACACAGTCAATACCTCTGCTGAACCTCCAGGACTTTTAGGAGCCACGCAGCAACAGACCATTAGTAGCAGTAGATTTTGAAAAATCATTACTGTCGTCCCATGATACAAATATTGACTTTCATCTGTTCTCTCTGTGGGCTAATCCCTCTTGTCATTTTCGTAATCCTCATTCTCGCACCTTGTAAGCTTGACTCGTGTTCTCCATGTAGTAGCATGTTATGTCAGATCAAGATATTCAAAAGGCTCCTGAAGTCTGGTGAAAGGCCTTACCTTTACTCAGAGTTTCTTAAGTAGCATTTAATTTCTCAAAGGAAAAAATGCAACATATCTTAGAAAACACTGTATAGCAGTGACTGCCTGGTGGGCTGTGGATAGGAATGAAGTATTGTCATTCCAGGTAACTAGGGGACACGGTAAAGAAAAAAACAGCATATTTTAGTAAAAGTATCTTTTTATATTGATCAATGAATGATGTGCCTCACTTGCATTTTACAGTGCCTGTCGAATTTCCATTCTAACGTCATTTGACATTGCTCACAATTTTCTGATAGTGTCAAGCCTCTTCTGCCCCCTCCCTCCCTTTAAATGAGGTAAGATTTTTATGCAAAAGATGGAAAAATCCTATTCACTTATACAGAAATTTAACACCTTATCCCATCCCAAGCAAGCAGATTGGTGAGCAGGGGAATTTACAAACCTTGACTTTCTCACAATGCTTATGCCTTTGGATTACAGGGTGTTCTTACTTACTTAATCACAAAACATACCTGACCTGCATTAGTAATTAGATATGGCCTGGCTTTTAAAACAGAAAGTAAGGTTTGAAGTCTTGTTTCTCTAATAAAGATATTAAAGTGATGAAGAGGACAGATGAGCTCTGCTTCCGCTCCAAGACAGGAGAGGCAGTGCTCCCATAGAGTTAGTGTGCATGAGTGAGAGGAGGCAATGTACTAATAAGACTATTCCCCTTTTTAATTTCCATCTTCTTTTCCAATTAAATAAAGCTACAAATCATATGAAGTCTTCCACTCTTAATACTCAAGGTGGAATGATTGGATCAACTATCTTAAGAAAAACCTCTGCTCTTTGTAACACTAACTCTACGTGTATATATAGAACAGAAAAGTAATTAACGTAGGACTAGGTGGAAAATGCATTGTGTTATTCTACACTAAGGCAAAAAAATTGACTTATAGAGCATGTTTTCTTTATTTTGTCAGTAAAGATCCTTAACAATATTGAAGATACGTGTGGAGATAACTTTGTTCTCTAAAGATACTGCTGACTTTGCAATTAATTCCAAATTTGTCAATGAATTTGCACTGCTTGCTTGCAATAATTTGCTGGTCTGTTGTCTCAATGTCACAGCAAATTCCTTCTGAAAGTGGAAATTTACTATACATCAGTTTGTCTCTTTAAAACATTGTGATAAGAATCACTTTGGCCCCATTTTTGACACCCTGTGAAAAGCTAAACCTATTCAAGTCATAAGCATTTACTACTCACCTGAAAATACACCACCGATAACTCCGCTTTGATCTGTTCTCAGTTTGCATTCACTATTCATGTGTCTCCACTGTCAGACTCAGTAACTCATGTATGGATTAACGAACGTTAACAGAAGCAAGAACTGAGAGTCCAAAGTTACTACACCAAATACAAGAACAAGATCCTGTTCTATTAACAAGATGTTTGCACAGGCATTTTGAAGTTTTGTTTTTCATTTTTTTTCCCCTCCCACAGTCCCTTGAAAGGTAAAAAGGAGATTAATACTTCGATTATTTCACAACAGGAGAACTTCTCTAGTGACGCCTATTATTTTGTTGTAGAGAAAGGCCAGTTATCATTGATTTAAGCGCTGCTGCTTTGATTTTTGCATAGAATGGACGCCATTTCTACGGTCATAAAGAAATGCATGTTGTAAAGGTAGGGCACAGAAATGCCGTAACGTCAAGGAATGAATATCCACGTGCATTGCCAGATGAGCAGTCATGGACTACCCTATCTACTGAACACACAGCAGCAGTACTGCAGATCTCTACCCTGTCCTGTCACTCAGACATCCACCCCTATATGCTGATGATACTGAAGTTACTACCCCTGACTATAGACATATCAATAAAAAGAGAATTTGGACGATACAAATCTCGATTTGAGCAGAATTGATGCATATAGTTACTGAGTTTCATTTTCTACCATTACTTGTTATACTACAGATAAAATTGTAATTTAAGCCATCTCATCAAACCAAATCTCACCTTTAAGCACTTATCGGGCCTTTGCAACAAAATACAGAAGCGCTGTTATATGCAAGATATCACTTATCTCCTCATCTGCTTGTTGTCCAGCAACTATCCCTGTTTCGCGTCATTCATAGTGTAGGGCGTATGTTTTATACTCGTATTTAACTGCTGAAAGGCTGGCGTCCCAACTCCAAAGCAGCAGGCTTCAAAACCATTTGTGAAGACGACAAATATTTCTTAGATTAAGTTCTTTTTACCAATGTTATATTTAATTACTGCAATTATAAGACACTTTAATTATAACCAGTCATGCAAGCTTACCACGCATTTAAAAGATAGTCCCAGGTTTAAATGTGTTTTCTTCCTTTGTTCCCAACACAAAGTACAGCAGCACAACCCTGAAGTGTACAACATGGTATTGCTGTGAAGCCTTTTTCTTTGGATGAAAGCTGGTGAGCAGAACTGATGTAGCAACAAAGGGCCGTCCCTTACAACCCCAGAAACAGAGGTTCATAGGAGACGTGGAGAAAAGAGTTGCTGATTCAAGTACGTTTCCAGGTGTTAATCACCTCCGGTTGGAATCTATCAGCCCAGGAGAATACCACAACTTACAGATGCCTTCTTGGCCAAACTGAACGTATTCATGCTATAGTAGCCAGTCTGACTGTGGTACTTCTTTTTGTTAATGTGAGCCCACATTTAAATTATAAAGTTATTTCACAATTCAAAGCTTAGTGCCTAGAGCTACTTTCTGTGCTATAGAAAGCTACACTGTGATTTTCATGAAGAATAATACCTGTATTGTTTACAGAGCAGGGCTAGAGACAGCTCTGTTCACTACCACCTGCAGGCATTGAACATTAGAACAAATGCATGCTTAATCATTTACCAAGGAAATGGAACAGCTACAATAACAACAAAAAAGAAAAAAAATAAAGGTTTCACTAGATTAAAACGATGCTATGAATAATGCAATATGCTACAAGACTGTCAAACATCAGCTCTTTTTGACCAAACTCTCAACAAGCAGTTTCTCAAACAAAACCTTGAGGAGAAGGACTTGGGGGTGTTGGTTGATGAGAAGCTCAACATGACGTGGCGATACACACTTACAGCCCAGAAAGCCAACCACATCCTGGGCTGCATCAAAAGAAGCAGAACCAGCAGGTCGAGGGAGGTGATTCTGCCCCTCTACTCTGGTGAGACCCCACCTGGAGTACTGCATCCAGCTCTGGGGGCCTCACTACAAGAGAGACATGGAGCTGTTAGAATCAGTCCAGAAGAGGCCACGAAGATGATCAGAGGGCTGGAGCACCTCTCTTATGAAGACAGGTTGAGAGATTTGGGGTTGTTCAGCCTGCAGAAGAGAAGGCTCTGGGGAGACCTTACAGCCACCTTCCAGTACCTGAAGGGGCCTACAGGAAAGCTGGAGAGGGACTGTTTACAAGGACATGTAGTGATAGGACAAGGGGTAGTGGCTTTAAACTGAAGGAAGATTGATTTAGATTAGATGTTAGGAAGAACTTCTTTATTGTGAGGGTGGTGAGGTACTGGAACAGGTTGCCCAGAGAAGTTGTGGATGCCCCATCCCTGGAAGTGTTCAAGGCCAGGTTGGATGGGGCTTTGGGCAACCTGGTCTAGTGTGGGGTGTCCCTGCCCATGGCAGGGAGATTGGAACTAGATGGTCTTTGAGGTCACTTGCAACCCAAACCATTCTGTAATTCTATGATTTGCTAGCAGACACCTTTTTGCTTGCTGTCTACTCAGAGGCAGTTGAGAACGTTCAGTGAGAGTCAATCCAACTGCAAGTTGAATCTCAACTTCTAGAAAATAAATACAAATGAAATTTGATTAAAGCACTGTGCTCAATTATAACATTATTTGTATAAGACAGTACTAGGCAGGAAAGTGATTGGTAATTCTTTGGCTTTGATTTAGTACAGTGGATTGATCTCATCTAGCAGCAAAGTACCTGAGAGACCACCAGGTGTATGTCATTCATCACTGGCTGCCTCATACACACAGCTTTCCAGCTGGGCTCCTTTCACTCCCTGATTAGACACACTTACAAAGAAGACACATTTTTAGTCCATTGGTAACATAAGCTGCTTCACTGTGGATTATAATGTTCGTGATCTGGCTAAGTTTTCTTCTGGTGGGGTTTTTTTGAAAGTAGGTGGACATCAGGGTAGCACCTAAAGGAACCTGAGAAGGTCTGAGCAAATGTGATAGAATAATAATAAAAAATGTTTCTTATTGTTTAACTTGTTTGCATCCCTATTAGTTGAGTTGTTAATGAAGATAAAAATAAAATTCATATGAATTAAAATTAATAGGGAACACAAATATACTCAGAGTTTACATGCATCATGTTCTGAAGTAAAGGGTATCTGATGTACCTGCTTCATCTTAAATATACAAGTTGCCACAATTATACTATTAACTATGTAACAACAATTTAGAGATTCCTCTCTTTCTATTTAACCTTAAAGGCAAGATTTGTCTTAGCAGATTAGCATCCTTCAAGAGGTACAATTCTTGTACAGTAATTGTCTCCCAGAACATAAGAGGCGCCTGTAATGCCTCATGTCCAAGAACTTGATGTCACACATGTAAGACACTACAGGGGGACAAGCAAATTATTTTTATTAATTATACCATTTTAGCTTTGAAAGCTATTCTTCACATATTCTTGAGTATCAACACACTGCGCCTGCCAAGCAGCAATCAACCACCTATTGCATTTGCCAATATGCACCTCTCATAGCTGCTTACAGGAGCATTTCTGACTCAGACAACTATCAACACCATGGTTTCAAAACATGTTGGATGAATTGTGCCCAGTAGGATCAAGAGCTTCTGGTAATGCATACTCCCAAAAACATCTCTACAGAGGCAACCAGTTTAGGAATGCTACTGGAATCAGGCAGAGAAGCAGCAAGGGAGCTGGCCTCAGGACCCCCACTGGGTGGGAGATGCTGACCCATGCAGAGAACTTAGCTGGTCACTCCTCACCCATTATCGGCAATGAAAATAAGTCACCTGTCTCAAATCATTTCAGTTGCATATTATAAAGCTGTGATGACAAGGTTTGCTAACCCTTATCCTATTAGGTCTGCCTTGAATTCATGAGCTGCCTGTACTCGTCCCAGGTGACTGCTGGGATCACCTACTTATCAGATAGGACTGTTCTGGGCACCCACAAGCCACGTATTGTAAGAGAGGATGATCTGGGTTTTAAGAACAAGCGCAAATGCTTTAAACTCCAGTGATCGATGATGTATTGATCAACAGCCTTCTTGAAGAAAACAGAGGGAAAAATCTAACCATGAATTTGTTTCATCCATGTTTACATGTCACCCCCAATTACCCCAGGTAGGCTGCCTCTTAATTTCCAAGAGCAGAATAAAAGATAGCACAGCGTCTCTAACCAAAGTCTAGATGCTTGTGCAAATCTGTGGAAAATGCTGTTCACAGTGGTACAGTCCTGGTCTCCCGAGCCGCACCGGCAGAGCTGCTCACCGAGGGTAGAGCCCACCAGCAACGCTAGCAAGCTCCCCACAACAAACCCAGCCAACACAAGCAGTGCTGCACCCGTGTTACAACACCTGCAATGAGAGCTTTTGCTGGCACTGCTTAGCAGGCCAGGATAAGCGGTAGGGATGCTTTCACACCTCTTTGCAGAAGTGCTGAAGCAGCAAAACTGGAGCAGTTCTCCAGCTCCAGTCTTATTCATCTGAACTACTCGACCAAACTAATTTTCGTGCTCCCCTGAAGTGCAGACATCGAGTGTCTCGGCTTGTTTTCTTGCCACACACAGACATCAGCATTAAAGATTCCGAAAACCAAATCTTCCTCTTTCTTGCCCTGTCCTCCCTAGGGACTCATGCCCCCATGGCAGCCAGTCTCCCAGCATCCCTCCCGCTATGGGCACACGAGGCTAACGGCAGACACAGGATTGCTGTAACAGACACAGATTGTCATCTTTGCATGAGCCGTCATAACCACTATACCCTCTTCTATTTGGGAGAGAAAATAAAAATCATATTTTCCTATCCAAAGGAATAAGAAAGGAAAAAACTAGCAGGATTTCTGTATACTATGAAAGACACAAGCATACATTGAGACAATGAATGCTTTTTTTGTTTTTTTTCTTCCTGTTAAATAAAAGCCCTCTGTACTTTGTCTCAAGTGGGCATCCAAATATTGGAATAACCCCAAATTTCTTGTGGTTTGTATATTGTGTATGAAATATTTTGTATATTTTGCCTTCAGCATTCTCTGAGCTACTCACATTTTGCCATTGGGAAGCAGAAGCAGTTTATAAAAAGAGGTCCCCACAGCAGTTAACCTAGTTTAGGGAGTTAATGCTACAATTGTAAAATAAGTTTTTTAAAAAAAATAAAAAATGCTCTGAAGAGACCTGATTTTCATATTCCTCAGGTCAGATGGTTTACCAGAAAAAAATTTTTCTTCACCTGGTTTCACCCTCTAAAAAAATGCAAAAATCTCTACATTACTGATGCATCCATCAAACCCAAAAAGAAGCTTTTGAGACCTAGGTGAGTTTGTGGTGATAAATGCATTAGTCTAGGTACAGAGTAAGGATCTGTGCGCAGCCACTACAGCTTCAGAAGGCTTGGGGAACAAAAAAACCCAACATATAATACAGCCAAATAAAGGCCACTAAGAGCCCTCGCTATTTCCTATGAGAAAGTAAGAGCCTGTGGGGGTAGAAATAAATTAGGTAAAAATTAATAGCTTTTTAAATTCTAACTAGTAAGCATATAACCCAGAGCTAGACAAACTGCTCAAAGAAAAAAAAACCAAACCCTATGATTTTTGTTTTTCAGTAGCTGGGAATGCTAATGCAAGAGCTCAAGGCAAATACATTAATCCCCCCCAGCTATGCAAAAACAAAATGTTATGTTCAGCACTGCCTTCTTCAATGCCATTTTAACAAGGGTTTTTTCCACCAGCTTCCTCTCAACAATAACATTTAATTTCATTTAAATAACAAAATAATACCCTAAAAAAAAAACCACCAAAAAGGTGGACATTAATTAGAAAGCATTCAAGTCCTGCCTTTGAGATAGATTACATATTTTCTATAGTTAAAAATACAGATTATATTTTTTTCTTTGTGTTCGAAGTCACCAGTGAGGTGCTTGGAGTTCAGCGACGCTGAAACAGGAGGGCCCGTGCACAGCCACAATGCAGGCTTTTCCCCCGTCAGTGCTGGAAAATAATCTGGCATATGCACAGGTACGAAAACGATGGTCTACCAGCAGTGCAAATGCAAGGCTGACAACAAAGCAGAAATGCCCTGTAATGTCATGCCTGCGTGCAGAAGAATCCATTTAATTGGCACTCTGATAAACTTGATTTATCTGAGAAATAATAGAAGAGCGTCCTTGAGAAAAGGGGCACCAGGGTTAAGAAATAAAGCTCTTTGAGTCCTTTCCTGTTCAGAAACAGCTGCAATGCTGACACTGCCCTTTCCAGTATCGTTGGAGGACGCTAACATTTTCAGTACAGTAATGATATTAATTTTAAATGCAAAGGCAAGTAATGTTAACACATTTTTCCCAAGCGTTTCTCAGTCACTAGAGTCAAGCAGAACCTAACGAGTAGGTCTAATCAGCTGTCACTTTTCTGTTATCTGAGTTCGACTTGCATGAAATTTCTCATGTAGACGAGAGGATAAAACACATTACAACAATCTGTCCCAACAGTTTTCTAAATGCAAGACAAAGTTAAGAAAAACAAACCAACCAAGAAAGAACACTCCAAAATGCTTCCCATGCTTTCTTTCAGCAAAGCAAGGCTGCAGGAATGCAGCATTTCTCTCTTTATTTGTGTGCCATTCGACTCAGGAGATTTCCACAAGGCATAAATCAGATTCATTTTTTGCAGAGGCCTAGAATAAAGATCAATGCTCTTGATTTTTTTTTTTAAACCTTGTACCATCTGCAAACCTATGCAGACATACAAAGTGGAACTAAAAACCTTCCTGGTGTTGTACTTCATTCATTCCCCATTCCACTATGATTACAAACCATTTCTAATTTAGCATAAAGAGATAACTAGAAACACGTAAGTGCACCGATGAACCTTGCGGTAGCACGGCTTTTAAGAACACATTCATGCTTTCAAAAGCGCAGAGGGAAACAGAGACAGATGAGATCTCTTGAGGCTAATCTGAAGATGGGCGATCTTCAAAAACCTTACTTTAATACAACGTTTCCTGCGGATCAGCAGAGGTGAAGCATCTGACATCAAACAAGCAGGGGATGGGAAAGTTACAGTAGCTGAACGCGGTCTCAAACTTGAAGAAGTGGCACATTTGAGAGGAGTGTTTTTCTTTCCTCCTTTCTAAAGAAAGCCTGTGAGGGACTGTGAGTCCCTGCTGATGTCGAGCTTCCCCCGGGCTAGGCACCAGGTGTGCGGCAGCGAGAAAACCACCCCGGTGAGATTGACAGAAAAATCTTCTGAGGGCCTTCTCTGCTCCAGGTCCCCCCTGGCCGAAGAGAAGCGTCTCTGTGCGGTGGCAGATGGGCACCGGCTCCGCGGGGCACCCACCGACCCAACGGCACAACTGGAGAAGAATCTCCACTTTCCAAAAAATACTGTTAAAAAAAATTTTGGCCGTCATCATTGCAAATAAGCTTGAAAACATGAATTGGAAAGGTCTGAAGGTACTACATGCCCTATGCCTGCAGAGACTTGATAAAAAAATGCCCCCCATAATACCTGTATATCAAACTCTTTTCCAAAACAGCAATACAGGAACAATATCTCTGATGGGAAGGGGTGGGGTGGGGGAAGACACAGGAGAATCACATGGTGCCGAGGGATGTGCTGGGCTTCACTCTGGGGTCTGCCTCTGTCCTGCTCTCCTCCCTGGGACTGGGGTTCGCTCCACACCCAGCATGCCCCAGCACCAGGAACCAACTGGTCATGTTAAAAAACAAAAACAAAACAGAACAAAGAACCCTTTACTGAAACAAAGGAGTTGGGTTTATCCCAGAAAGTGTGACTCTCAGAAATGCTACTGAAGATTCAAATCCCTGCCAAGCCTCCTAGGTGCATCTGGCTTGACAGGTGGTAAGGCTGACCTGGTCTCTGCCATCCCCGCTTTCAGTAAGACCAAGCAGTTCCCCCATGACAGATGTCCACTTTTCAGTCTGGATGACTACAGCTGACCTCGGAGCTGCCCTCCCTATTTCTGCCCTCCCTGGTCACGTTCCTCTGTGCATCATTCCCCCATCTCCCCATGCTCTTGGGACGATGCTCATCACGGACAAGTCCCACAGTGGAAATTGCGAACGCTCTCAGCTATCAGTCACTCCTTTGCTGATTCTCTGCTCTTGGTGCTTCCTTGATATTACCCTCCTCAAAGCTCGTGCAGGTTGTTATGACCACGCATTGCACACCAATCACATTAAAGCAATGTTTCTTGCACTGTCGTGGCTGGTATTTGTTATATCTTAAAATGACTAGCAAGGATTTAGCATTTTAGGAGGAAGAGATTCATTTAGCTGGTAAGTCCAGTGTGGCTGTCACAACAGTGTCGATCAAATGTAGCCCTTAGGTGAATATATGCAAGTACATTTATTCAGTGAATTATGTTTTCCTCTATGGGAGAAGTCTTGTTATTTCTGCAATACGATTGAGGCATATGCCCAACAATACCTGTAACATAAATATTTTTAAAGATGAAGGAAGAAAGACAAAATCAAAAACTCGCTGTCACTGAGTAAGCTGCCTCAGAAATCAGAAGAAACTGAAAATCGTATCATTTTCCCAGGTGAAAAGCAAATGATAAAGAGAACCTGATGAAAAAAAAGCAGAGAGGCAGGAGAACACTTATTGTCACTCAGATATTTCTTACCAAACCTTGAGATCTAGCAAACACTTAGATGATTTCAAAACCTGACAAGGATGATACAGACGGGGTACAAATATTTTTGATTTAGTGCATTCCACTCCAAGTCCTCCAGATGTCAGGAGGACATGACTTGAAAGGGAAGCGTTTAAGTGTGAAGAGACCTCAGGTTTTGCAGCTCTGGGCAGTCACAAGCGTTAGGCTACAAACTGGTGTGATAGGGGTAGAGCTGCAGAAACCAGGGGCCTAACTGGTCTAGGCTGTGCCCCGAGCCTGGCAGGAATATTTGGTACATGATGATTTACATTGACTTTCTCTTATTTTGCATCACAGGTTATGCTTCAGTCAATTCCCTACCCGTGGTCTATAATTCAGAATACAAACACCGAATCTGATGGTTGATAGAAAAATTGATAATGCAGATGGTAAAAACAGCATTCCTTGTTTTTCTTTTTTATTTGTATTGAATAAGTACCCAAAAGCTCCAGCTGGGATTAGGATCTGACTGCTGCTGTCCTTGTGTGCATTATTCAGTGCTATTTCATTCTTGCCAAGATTTCCTATATATATATATGTATATGGAAAAATCTTTGTTCAAGGAAAGAGCTGCAGTGAGGAATCCTTGCTTTTTTTTGGAAAAATGTTAATAGAATTTTAATAGAATTACTTGCAATGAAAATTGGACTTTAAGTGTAAATGGAACAAATTCCTTTCATAACATCCTGTAGTTTGCTTAGAGATTTTTCTTGTTATTATTCTTTTGTTTTATTGTTTTCAAAGAACATTTTAAGTAGCAAAAGCCAGAATCCCTTAAACTAGGAAGATCTTAAGCTGAAACATATATCAACATCGCTTTGCCGAGCCCATTTTCTCTGTAAAAATGGACAGATAATGATGTCTTGAACTCTTCCCCCAACAAAAATTAGGTTTCTAGTTTTCACTCCCAAAAGAAACTGGCACACCACAGCCTCAGTGTTGACATCATTTGGCCTGATACAGTGCCGCAGTAATTTAATTGCTTCACTAAGAGAACTATAAAAGCTTAGGCCTTTTGGGTTTTGCTTTGTTTGTTCTTCTTTTCTGTTTTACTATTAGTGAAGAATGTGCAGCAGGCTGGGAGAGCAGAGAAAAAAATTAAATAAAAAAAATAAAAAAAAAAATCAAGCTTTTTCCTAGAAAGGTCCAGCCACTGTATCATTAACTGTAACATTTTCAGGGAAAAACCAGCCCAAGTCCTCCCTGACCGCACAGTGTTCTGCATGGCAAAAGCCATGATGGATCCAAAAGCCAGAGGGTGAGCTATAGCTGGCTGCGTCGCTTGATAGACACCCTTTCTGCTTCTCACTTTCTAGGGCTTGAGCATGTCCCTGTCAGTCACCGGTGAGAGCAGATCAGGAAGGGGAGCCGAGCAAGAAGCAAAACGCGGTGCTCAGGTTCGGCGGGGTACGCACTGTGTTATGACAGTCACGGGGCTGATCCTCACCGCTGGTGCCATTACATAAACTCTCTTCGCTAGAACACAGGCATTAGATTTGGAGAAAGGCCAGCTGGATAATTACATTGCACCTTATTAAAATTTTAGAGCAATGTCAATTGGAGAAGAGTCTTATTATTGAGCCTACCATGATTAAAATTTGCCACCACATCCCTACTGTTGGTGCTTTTAAAAGGATGCGTACAATAATCCATGCATCATCAGGGCCAGATTACCTATCCCATGAGGAGGAAGGGAGCAGCAGGAGAGGGAGGAGGTAGTTTTGCGCATCGCTGCAGGAGGCAGGCAGAGCACTGGCCCTTGCACCACTTGTGCATGACTTGTAGCTGTCAAATAAAGACCAGGACTTTGCATGGCAAGAGGAACGGAATAGGCACAAAATCAAAGCCACCACCATACCAACCCCATACTGTGTCTGGGAAGACAATAAGGAGCAGCCATGGCCAAGTACCCCCAGAGCGCTGCAGTGTATCTGAGCTCTGGGGTTCTACTACAGTACAGGCTTTATGAACTGGGGAAAAAAATCCAGCCCAGCTTGTGAGCCACCAGAGCACAAAAGCCCTGTAGGCGACATTCGACTGTAATGTTCACTCTCTTACTGCAGTCATCCTTCAACATTATGCCTGACTTTTTCTCTCTCTCCCCAGTTTTCTTCCTCCTCCTGATTTCCAAACCAGAAGACTGTCTTTGCAAACAGCATATTCTCACTCTGCTCCCCAGGTACAGCATCCTGTGAATCTGCTTTCACTGGCTTCCTCTCCTCCAGTAACCAAGCATCCTGGTTAACAACTTGCTGTCACAAGGCTTGCAGGGTATGGAAGGGCTGCAGTGACAGCCAGAATGACACTTCTTGTGCTCCGCTGCTGCAAGGACCACTATGAAAAATGAACTAGTTCATACAGGGACACATTGAGCTCAGAGTAGCAATTCCTACCTCCCAAGATGGGGTGGCCCCCTCATTGCTGCAGCCCTGGCTGGGTAGATTACAGGACTGACTGTGCAAAAGGTTCACGTTTGTTTGAACACGTTGTGCACTTTGGCACAATCACAAGAAAGGTGGCTCTTACCCAAATATGCCTGCATACTGGCTTCACTATGTAGTGAGTAAAATCACGCCACCTCAAGATCCTTATTTAAAAATTCGTAAGCAGTAACCACTACAAGGTGCTGTTCAGAAAACACACCGCATGCTTGTATTTGTGGCAGCCACTAAAAAAAAAAACAACTCACCTCTAAATGCTGGACCTTGCAGTATTGAAACAGCACTGAATTATGTACTAAATCCCACATGAATACTGGAAAAAGTAGCAAAACATTTTATATTTCATTATACAGAGTTGAAATAAAGAAGTTTTGTTCAGAAAATACAGTAGAGGATGGCTTCCTGGAAAGGTGAGCAGGAAAGCAAATCCTATTTCAGCCAACAATACTACTTATCTGAACTGAGCAAAAGTTAAATCAGGTTTTGCCAGAGGAGCAGAAGGAGAATACCTAAGGATCAAAGTGCAGGGGATTAATCCTAATGGAACTGGTGGAGAAATCTCCGTGCATCAACAACAGGCTTCAAACTATCCTAACCAGTTAAGTTTGCACTAGCCCTGCTGCAACACTAACTATTATTAGCCATGTTACACATTTTCAGAGCAGATTATACCCTCATTTCTTGCATAATTTCTATGGCACAGAAGCACTGCAGTCTTGAGTGTGAACTGGGATTGCTTCATACTGAACTTGGCTACCGCTTCATAGACATAGACATTCAACTCTTGTATTACATGTCTTGTGTTGTTCTACTTTCTCCTGTGAATGAGATGCTGTTTCATCTCCCCATGTGATACATCACAGACATGGCTAGGGCCCTTCTGCACATGCCCTAGTCCAAGCAATGGTCTTGACTACTCAAAAAGAAGGAGAGAAAACAACAACAACAAAAAAAGACATCTACTGTTTTTTGGTTCAAGACTCCAGAGCAGCGAGGGCTTTGAGGTCCAGCAGAAAACTATCTAGTAACCGCATCTTGCATTCTGCACTAGCAGGCAAGCATCTCCATAAACAAAAGTTTACTTTAGCATTGGAGCTGGCGCGCTTCTTATCACTGATTTCACAGAGACCAATATCATAGCTCCTCTAGAAACCATTTCTGAGGCCAGGATTACACCTTATTCATAGAATCACCGAATGGTTTGGGTTGCAAGGAACCTCAAAGATCATCTAGTTCTGACCCCCCTGCCATGGGCAGTGACACCCTCCACTAGACCAGGCTGCTCAAAGTCCCATCCAACCTGGCCTTGAACACTTCCAGGGAGGGGGCATCCACAACCTCTCTGGGCGACCTCTTCCAGTGTCTCACCACACTCACATCAAAGAATTTCTTCCTAATGCTCTCTGACAAACAGTCCCTACCCAAACTCTCTCAGCCTGTCCTCACAGGAGAGGTGCNAACTCACTGAGGGTGCACTCAATTTTCTTTTAATTTGTCCCTGAAGTATAGGGAAGCTATACAACCCTAAAGCCAGATGGGTTTGTCAGTCCCCCTCAGCAAGAAAGAATCAGCGATATCACTACTCCTTAGTACAAATGTGAAACATGAGGGTGCTTACATCTAATGATGACCTCAGAAATGGGTCTTCCCAGAGAATCAAGCCAAGTCTACTTATCTTATTTATTAACTTGAATTTAGAATGACACCTTAAAGTCCAGTGGTATAAAATTCCCACTGGTAACCATTTAAAAAGCCATTGAAACTGTTATAAAGGAAAAGCTCTTTCAGTCTTTAAGTGCAGAAAGGGTGCTGCTCTAAGAGGTGGTTTATATAGCTCAAACCAATGTGGTTTTAGAGACTGTTGCTAAAGCTAAGCAAGACCAAGACATATATCCCTGAAGGAGAGAAAGTTTTGAGAGTGACCTCAAAAGCGAAAGCTACCACCAACATAACTTCACTGCCATAGAGTGAATTCTGCACTTGCCCATCCAGAGCAATTCCAACACCATCTTAGAGCTCCTCACTCTACAGCTACCAAAAATGCCTCACTCTGAAGTTACAGAAATATCAACAGAGTCCACTGCAATTTTGTACGCACAGCCCGAGTTGAATTGTCCTGTTAGTTGAATAGGAAAGAAACATGAGGGGTAGAAACATAGGCTGCCTGATGGTTGCCCCACTGATTTCTCATGTGATATCATACTAAGGTTTCATTTGTCCTTTCTGAGTTCAGCTTTTTGGAGCAGATACTTACAGTACTAGTTACAGAAGAGGTCAGGGATATATTCTATATGGATCTGAATGAGAAACACAGTGCCTCAAGTCATTCACACAGTAGTGCAGAACACCACAAAGATGCCCATAAAAGCAACCGTTCTTCATTATTTGAAATAAACCAGGTGTAATTCTCTTTTGAATGGGAAAAAGACTGAAAATGACATGCCAGTTCTTGAGGATTTTCTGTTTATCAGTAGAACAATAACATCAAATGAATAGATAGCAACTGATTTGATTTATAACTTGATTATTTTTACATGCACTTACCAAAGAAGATACCTTTTAGAGATCAGTTGCTTGATGAGATTTTGTTAGAGCTCTTAAGTAATGTATGCTGTTTGAGATCGTATCGTCAGAGCCACCACGCCTATATGAAGGTCTTGAGGGAGAGGGACAATACCGGATGCAAAAAGAAGTATAAGATGTTTTTGACAGTCATAAGTTTAAGTGTGCATGAGTACTAGCCTTGATTTTCCATGTGTTTTCTTAGGCATGAAAGTCTGGAAGTTTCAAGTGGATGAAAGTAAACACGCAGTGATAAGCAAGTGAAAACAGAAGAGATGCAAAATTTAAATGTGAACCCATTCCATGATCAAACACCATGGGACTCAAATCGTAAGCACTTGCAATGAGAATGGGTCAACAAGACAATTCAGAGAGTGTCTATTCCCATGAGCTACAAAGACATTTTTGTTTGCTTGTTTGTTTGGGTTTTTTTGAGAACCTCATTATGGGAAACATAAGTTGTAGCTTCCCTACTGATTATTAAAGGAGACTGAGGAAGGGCATATCTGTTCTCTGTTCAATGATCCATGCAACCAGAGCAATATCCACAGCAGGCAAACCCAGAATGTAAGAAGCTGAAATGTCCAGCACAGCAAACATTTTTAAATGAATGTAGTTAGGGCTGAACCAAGGTGATCTGTGAAGCCTGCTCCGAAATCCTTTCTCTTGGGAAACAGAAAAGCACGTACAAATAAATGAATAAATATTTCTATATACATTACAGCTATAATTTTAATGAGCTAAGCTAGAGAGACTTATGCTATATTGAGTTTCTATAGGCTGTGAAACACAAAAACGGTGCTTAATGGTCTTTAACACATTGCTGAAAACAGAAAGAATACTAAATTTGCGTTTTGTCTTGTTTCTACACACAATACATCAAAAAAGGCCACTTTTCTCAACTGTTACCAAAAAAGGTGCATTATTTCCAGAAACAAGTAACTGATCACGGGGCCAGGCATCTCTGGCACTGGGAACAAGTGCGTGCTCTCCCTGCTAAAGAATTTTTGCAGTAAATTTTCAGCCTGACTGGAGGCTTCTCACCTGTTTTACATACACAGAGGAAATTATACCCTGCAGCAGTCATCCTCCACCGTCTCAGCACTTGCAAGGTACAATATGAAGATTTGAGCTTCATTAGGCCACGGATGCAAATAGGGGCTCATGTGGAAAGATATCCAGGAGTGGTGGTAGCATGTAAAACTTGAGAGGAGGATCACAGGCAATGCCACTCCTCAAGCACAGAGGAACTGCTTTTGGAAAGGGTAAATCTCATTTGTGCAGGAGACAGACTTCCTTGAGGGGCTTTACAAGGCTGTGAAGTACATCCCTGCAGCATCAACACTTTCCACTCTATCACAAGCTTCAACACTTTCTGCATACTTCCAAAAGAAACCCGTAATTCAACCTGCCTTTAATTAATTGGACATATGTATACCATACAGAAATCTAATAAAGCTCAGGCAAGCAGAGAAAAGAGGAGGGCGAGAAGCACATGTAACAGGCGTCAGTGACATCTCTCAACGCGCTGCTGAAGGGCTCAGGCACTGCAGCAGTGGGCACTGTGTCAGAACCAGAAGTCTGAGACAAGAGTATTTCCAGTATTTCCCCGCTTTGGAGGACATGAAAAACATAGCAACACTCATCCATATCTTTTCAGCTATGGTGGGGGGGGAAATGGACATATCAACAGGGAAATCATTCTGCAACAACTTTCTTCTAATGTTTTCAACCTTTGCTGCTTCCAGATAGGTGAGAAGGATGAAGACAACACTGGCCTAGTAAAACCAGATTGTAAATTAAATAGTGAACACTGTAATCTCATCTTTTTCCACTTTTGGAACTCCATATGTTTTTGGTCAACTGAAGATCTGAATTCTTTTTGATTCACACTTGTTTACCTCTATTAGCAGATTCACCCGCCAAGCACTCATGGGCAAGTGTCTCTAAACTGCATTCAACAGGGTATGAATTGGTGTAAATCAGGATTTTTCCGCCGGGTCACAGACAATAATTTATAGAGCAACATCAAGGGGCCTCTGGATCCCAGCCTCTGCTCCAGTGAGAAATGAAGAATAATTCAACCACAGTGTTTGAGAGGGACCCATTGCAGCATACTAGTGTCATAGTTTAGGACACTCTTGATGTAAGAGCATGAAATTCATAGACATAAATTTTTTTAATGCCATTTTATGATTCTAGCCAGCAAACCCACGGAATAATAAAGTGTTTTGCTTTGGAAACACACTACCTGTTTAGATGTTTATCTTACTAACTCACTGCTTTTGCCATGTCTACTGTAAGCTGCATAGCTATGTGTGAAAAAATTTAACTTGCTCAAAACATTGCAGTTTTGTTTGCGGCAAGGTATTTGTGGGAATAACAGACATAATATAAAAGGATCATGGGCATCAATGCACAGATCAGTTTCATTCTGCTACTACTTGTCTGATGCTCATTTATTTTTTTTCTTTGCTACTGCTGCTTATCTGATTATCCCTCCTCACTTCTTTTCGCTGTACACAGACACCTTCTATACCACCTACATTACTTTCTTCTCAGAGAGACAGGTGGCTCTTACTTTGAGGATAGCAGGTCCACAGGATTTTAGGTCCACCCTACCCCTCAGGGCTTTATAACCATATTTCTCCCTCTTGTGCTAACAGCTGACAGTGCTAGCACCAAGCCTGACACCACAAGAGGAAGAACACTGCACCTGTACAACAGCCCACTACGGAGATTTTCCCTGGCTATCCCCAAAGTTGCAGGGACTGACATGTAGCTGTACGTGAAAAGCAACATGTAGGAGAATTACAAGTTTCTTTAGAAGGTAGTGGCCATTTTTTCTTCTTTTTTTGCCCCACATTTAAAAAGTAAAGATGCTTCTCTTTTTAGTATTAACTATCAATGAATAACCTATACTATTGTTTTGTACAATACTGTTTGCTTAAGACTCCACTGCATTATATCCTTGAGTGCATGCACGCACACAAACATACTACTAGGATTTTATTGAGATACATGTTAGCTAAAAACATCAGAACTGCCACTGCTTTGAGAGCTTCAATTCTCTTTCCTTTCCCTCATCTTCTCATTTGCTTCCAGGCACCCTGTAACAAATGTCTTCAGAACTTCATCTATTCCTCAGATATTCTGCAAACATTTTACCTGTATACAAATTTGTCCTCTGCTTTGTGGGATGAAAAATTTCCACCATATTTTTTTCACTAAATGCCAAAAAGCTCACCTATGCTTATCTTGGCAATTGATTCCTTGGAAAGATCTGCTTTTGCAACAGTTAAAAACCCTTTCTAGCAACACAATTCAGCAACAGAATTGAGAAATTAAGAGCCAACGAGCAGGAGCAAAGGACTTGGAATCTGAAAGAAATCCCAAACCCAGAACTCCATTAAACGGTAAAACTCAGGTGAACCCAAAGTAATGATGGAGCGCAAAAAGAGACGATATGAACTGGAAAAAAGACAGACACTGGAAAACAACCATAATTCCCATAATTTTCCAATGGTCTTGATTATTATAATCTGCACCTTCACAGTATTATTCCACTAATGCATTATCAAATACAGCAGTTTTGTCGTGTTTATTTTGGAACACAGCTGTTGCGTTAATTTAGCCTAACAGATAACATAATCATTGGTGTTTCTTAGACCCTAGCTACAGAATACAGTGAGGAAATGAAAGCTGGGATGATATTTATTTTTTATTCCTGCAAAATAATTGCTATAAGCTGCAAAAAAAATAGGTCTTCCCTTTACAGAAGGACAATCCCATAGGAGATAAAAGCAGAGCTTTCACCTTTTGTAAGGAAGTGTGAAACTGAGGACAAAGGGAACATGAATTTTCACACTAAAATCTGAAGTTCCTTCTGCATGGCTTTGTAGTTCTTGACATTTTGCTAATGACATAGCAAGGTTTTCACCTGATCAGTCACTAAAATCTCATTCTGACCAAGAAAGTTCACTCAGGACTCCAGAATGCATCTATATTTTCTTGGTTTGGGCCATTCAGGATGCTTGAAAGGCAGAAGAGACCAGCATCTGACTCTGCTGGCCCCCTTTCCAACACTTCATACCTGATAAACAGGACTGGAAATACACTGCCGGAGATCTGTGCTCCCTCACCCGTAGTCACGGAGCAGTCACCTTGGCTCCTGCTGTTCCTGCAACAGCGATCGAATCTGCTGACAGCAGCTGCCTTCAGACTACAGCACCTTTCTGCTTCTCACACAGCAAATCTGTGCTACTGATACTTGGAAGCACGGACTCTTAGGATACACTGATACCTGAACAACCAAGAGATTACACCCTTCAGGACTTGACTCCCACCTGGGTAACACAGCACACCTTAGATCTTCCCACAGCGGGATCTCCTTTCAATATTATTTAGGAAAAAATCAGCAGACAGGGCAGATGATGCTAGTAGGCAGTCACTTGCAGATATCCCAACACACGAGAGAGCGCAGAGTGAGTGATGGAAAGAAACAATAATCAAGACAGCTGACCTCAGCCGTACTGCGGAAAGACATCTGAAATATCAGCAAAGCTCTTCTAGAGATGATAGGTTGGGGTGGCAGTCTGGATTGTAGCTTCTTAGCCATAAGGCAGAGACAGAGAACAAGATGTCAAAAGGTAGAGAAACAAGGCCAAGAAAACAGAGTTCTGACATGAGGAATACATGAGGAGAGAAGCAGAAATACACAAGAGAACTGCAAAGGAAAATGGGCAGAGAAAGGGACAGAAAAGCAGAAGCATTCAGATCTAGATGGTCCTTGTCCAGCTGTGTAGGCTTTTTCCACCTTCTGCTTCCAGTACTAAGTCTGCAGTTGCACTCAAAGCGCTCTGCAGCCAAGATACAAACCAATCCATAAGGGATTTCCTATAGGCTTTAACGGCAGCATACTTTCCCTAGTGAGTAGGGCTGAACATTCAGAATCAACCTCATTTTGATGCCTTTCTTCAAACAATGATTTATGGGATCTAAACTGTTGGTGCTCTATCAGTATTTTCTTGGGCCAAGGGTGGAACACATCACTTGTAATATCATTAAGAGCACATCACTTGTAATTACCACTACTAATAATAATAATCTTGAAGCCATTTGCATATATAAATTAGCCTCAATCTTAAACTTCTTTCAAGTTATTCTTGGCAATCATGGCTGAACCCAAAGCACAGAGTGGGCAGGAATCACTCCATCAATTCTGTTATGCTTTGGCTCCAGTACAAGCTATAAGGAATGCTATTAATAAACTTCTTAACCTGTAGACAGCTGTCATGCAAAAGAATTTATTATGCTGCTGAAACTGCAGAGATGACAATATATAGGAAGAAAGAATAGGTTGTAAGTATTGCATACGCTTGGAAAAAAAATGTTGTGCCTTCAACAAGTATGAATATCTCAATCTGTAGCCTGGCTCCTGAGTTTTGCAAGATCCCTCACTGTTGGTTTTACAAACAGAAAATGATTGTTGTGGGGTAGAAATCAGATGGAACATAGCATAGGACATATTACAAGACTTAAAATAGCTTTGCACTTAGATATTTTCCATGGATGATAAAGAAGGGTAATGGATTGTGACTGACGTGTCTGTGACCTTCTAAAAGCTTGTCAAGTAGCTTTTAAGACCAAGGGAATATTCTTCTCTGCATACTATCACAGAAAGAACTTCGTTTTGTTAACTAGCTCTCCATTCATTAAAACTAAAACAAAGAAAACACAGGTAGACAAGGGGGGGAAAATTCAGTGATTTAACTACAAGATCTCATTGAAACTTTTGCATGCATGATCTATCACTATTTATTTTGCATACATGGAATTTTTTGCAATAGGTCAAATTGATCAGGAAAAAAGGGAAAGATTACACAAGATATTTGTTGCCAAAACATCTCAGATTCTGGTTGAACCTTTGAATATTGATTTTTATTTTTTTTTTCCCCCTGCAGAGGATTCAAAGAATATTAAGGTGCTGAACAGGATAATGAGATAGAGTGGTAGCAAGGGAGAAGACAACATATGTTCATTTATTTATAACAATATTGCAAAGTGTTCAACATATTTAAATCAGTGAGGCACAGATTCACCATGTAATTTAGTTAGCACTTATGGTAGATACCATAAATGTTTCTAATGCATACTTTCTATTACGTGCAATTATAAATAGCGTGCTTATTTATAACAGCAAACTGACCAGAAGATGGCCCCATAGTGAATACAATGCAACTTAAAATTCACTCATAGGAATAGTCTGATGTCAAAAAGTGCAAGCTCTATTTATCAATCCTGAAAAGTGCATTAGGTAGGTCTGTCTGAAGGAGTAAAGTATTTGTCATTGTAGCACTCCAAATTATTTTAAAATTCATTATGAAGTAGATTGAGCAGATACATAGATAATCACCAATCTACTTTATTTCCTTAAACTTTTAAATCAGAATAACTAATGCTAGTGGAAAGCTGATCTTATTCCCATGTTGTGTTGTTAAAAATTTGGTTTTGCCCAGGAAAAGAAATCTCAGTTTTTGGGGCTGACCCAACGGTCACTGATGAAACCCATAAAAAAACTCCTGATAAATTCACTGGATTTTTCTTCCTGACCTCCTCTGGCGTGTCCTCTGAACAGCAGAGTCACAAACTTGTGCCTTCATTTCCAGTACAATTGACTAGAAAGAATCAAAAAACATTTCACAGCATTTATGAATGTGCTTCTTCCTTTACAACTACTATCCTGGGAAGCAGACTGTACATCTGCTATCACCACTGAAAATAAATAGATGCTCTTTCCTAGCTGGAATGGCACATGCCACTATTCTTCATGCTTTGTGCATGAGCAGGACCACTTTTTTTGTGTGTCAATCATTAACACTGCCCAGAAAACAGGAGTGCTACGTGAATGTGCTCCTATCTGGAAATAGGAGACATAATAAACTATGAATCACAGTAGCTTTATACTTCAAGTAGGTGAAACTGCTGACTACAACAGCAGTGTTTTGGTGGTTTTTGTTTTTTTTTTCTTTCCCAAAAAGCAGACGATTAAAAAAAAAAAAAATTTGAGCAAAAAGAGTTAAATTTGACTGGAATCAATTGTAGCACTCTTTACACCACAAGTCCATAAAGCTCTTTCCTACACATGTACAGAAAAGAAAAACATGAATGGGAAGGGTTCTGACTAAAGGCATGGCACCATAATATCTGATACAGCTTCCTAATATCACTTAAAATTAAATCACTGTGTAAGGATATAATGTAGTTTATTCTGAATATTAATAATGTACATCACTGTTCCACCTTATAGATCCAGACAGAACTGGGAGGAGTACAAGGTTAATCTGGAGAAGTTTGAAAGCAACAAGAAGATGACTTCTCGCAACTGATGAAAGCCAATGGAAAGATGAATTTACTTCCATCATACCATTTCTGTTTAGCAGAGGCGTTTTGCATGGACTGGATGGGTACCAGTGTCCTTGGGAAGCCAGGTAAGTTAGGACAGACTTGCACCAGAGATACAGACATGTTGGAAATAGAGACAACATAGTTTTGGGAGACACTGATGGATAGCAATACAATTTGGAATGGGTCGAGTCAGAGTACAGGGAGATAACTTGTTTTGATAGAGGACCAATTTCTTCTTGGATGCTGACAGCCAATGTAAGGTTCACTTTAACATGTTACTCAATGATATTTGAGTGTTGTTATTTAAAAAGTTGCTGTAAGATGATGATTGTGATTTGTCCTCCTTCTCACACACACGCACCCACCCCTTCATCAAGCTACATAAGATCAGAAGGTCTGAACAGCCCATTTCATCAATGCTGGGAAAAGGAAAGACAATATTTTAGCTAACTCCAGGGGAAAAAAAGCACTAAAACCTCCACAAGCTCTTTACTCGTCAATTCTATATGTTCCATAGAGTAATTGTGTATTTCCATTGAAGCCAGTGGCCATTTGACAATTAGAAACAAAGGATTTCTCAAAGGCTCTTATTCTAGCTCCATCCCCAGCTTTTAAAAATTGGAGCAGAGGTAATTAAGATTAATAGAATGTAGAGTTTCTCCAATTAAGATATACTCTAGACAGGCAATAACATAATGTTTATTCAAACAACAAAGAACAGTGCATCAATAATTATGACTTGAATCATTCATTTTAATTCAAAATCAGATAATGTTAAATATGCTGCACTCACTGCTGGGCACAAGGAATACCCTGCTGTCTAGACAAAAACTGTTCCTGAAGGAGGATGGTGAGTCACCCCAGAGCTTTTGATCAACACATCCGAAGTGTAAACAAATGTTTACTGAAATAGAAAAGTCTTATCACTTGTCACAACATAATTGCAGCTGTTCAGATTTCAGATGACAACATTACCTGCCTTGAAATTTCCTAAGTCCAGATCCCATACTGCCCTGTTTCGCAGCTGGTATGGTAGATTCTAGCAGCTGGCACTGCAATTATCAAAAATACTCCATTGCCACCAAATAGCTCAGATCTAATTGCCACAGCTGCCCTTACCTTGTCATAGCAGAGAGAGAAGAAGAAAAAAAAAAAAGGTCATTTTTTTGCTCCATGGGTTACCACAGAAGGATGACCTTAAAGAAGCAGATGAGGAGACCTCTACAGTGCAGAAGGTGGTAGGTTGGACCTGAATAATTCTGAAAGGAAAAATCTAGTTACTACTAAATTACCCACTCCATTCCATATTTATACAACTTTCCTGAGTGAAAGGCTGAAGAGTAGAGTTTTAGGAAACAACCATATTCTCATGCAAAGGGTTATAAGCATCTTGAAGGAATATAATCTAAAGTCCAACACATGTACTTTGAGGAACAGAAATCCTTCTGCATAGTTACTAGAGGCTTCAGCAGTGAAAATTTTCCCATAGGTGGTTGCTATCATTCTGGACACAAGACCTTCTGGAGGAATGGACCATTGTTGCAAGCCTCACAATCTCTTTGGAGTGAAAAATCAGAATACAATTCCCCTTTGAAATGAATTTTAGAAGAAGTAGCCTGAAATAGTTAGGAGGCAGAAACTGTTAATTTTTTTTTTAAATGAAGAATCATTCAGAAGTCCCCATTATGCTACGCTGTATTTATAAGATAAGGAATATGCTAGCATAAGAGGACTAAAAGAATCATACGGGTAAAATTATAGAATTTCAGATTGCCAAACTGCCTGATTAAAATCATCTTGCTGTAGTTGACTTTGAATGTTTTCCCCCCCCTCCTATTCCCCAATTCAAGAGAGGAAGCCTGACTTCCATATATTTAACTGATAATACTCCAAACCATTTTCCGTGATACTAAAGAAAAATCACATATCTTCAGAAGCTTGAAAAGGAGTTTTGAAGAAGAAAGATGAAGACATGGAATGAAAAGACATTTGAAAGATGAAATTACCATTTAAGGATGTCAAAAAGTGAATATATGTAAAGTGAGTTTCTCGATTTCTTTATGAAGCAGTCAATAAGATCAGCTTCACATTTTCCTCCTTTGATTCTTTGAAATATGGATTATTTTTTTTTTTCCCCTGTGATACAAGTGTTAATTTTAGGGTTCATTTAAAATTCATAAACCTGAAAATGGCAATATTTTTGGTTTGTACACTCATATGAAGAATAAGATATTTCTTGAGCAGTTCAGACAGTCACAGACTTTATTCACTAGATGCAGCTAGTGTTTTTATTCATTCACTATCAATACCTGTAGACACCATACTTATTCTGTCACTGCCACACCTATAGTCATCACTCAACTTTTCGTGGTTATGTTATCCTCCAGATACTAGGTGGCAATGATGGTTTTGTGCCTTTTATTAGCATTTCTTGAAATATATTTGCTCTCATACATTTGTTCTTCAAATGAAGAGATTTAAACAGGATTTAAACAGAGATTAGGCATATATATAACTAACAAGACCCAGTCAATGCTAAGATTTGGAACATGGATAAATATTCAGGGCTTGACCCCACCAGACTGTTATCCTACATCTGATTGCTGCAATCTTGCACCTTCTCTGAAGCATCTGAGGTTAATTACTACTGACGATCCAGCCTGCATACCCAGTTGCAATGCAGTCAGTTTGGCCAAGGAGCCTGAAATTCAAGAAATAGTCTACTCTACCTTGGGCATGCAACACTTGTTGGGGTAAGTGAGTATCTGGGAACATCCTGACCCTAGCCTGTAGCAAGACCTTGGTGCATATCCTATTCCTGCAGGCTATGGTTTCTTCCAGAAAAGCTAATTTGGTGACAGAAAAGCTGTGCATGCGACACGCCCCGCTCCTTATCCAAATTCACCTAATCTCAGAGTGGGTAAAGCCACAGGGCACAGTTACACTTGGATGTAGATTTGAAGTGATGAGCTCATTGCCAAAACAGCTGCAACACCAGGCAGGAGTTTCAAAAGCTCTGCATTAGAAGAACAGATCCTTCTGAAATTTTCTTAAGGAGTTTCATATATATTAAAAAAAAAAACCCAAAAAAACCTGAACCACCAAACAAACAAAAAACCCACAAGCTAACTTTGAATTGGCTTCCTCTGTCACTTGTGCCCATCTAGCCACACTACTGTCAAGCAATGTTTGGTCTAGCATGCCATGTTATTCAGCAGAGAAGCCCTGGGCACAGCCTGTCCTCGGGCATCCAGGGCATCTCTCGATACCTGCCTCACTTTCTGGTACCAAGAGAGTCCTGAGTTTTACCGAGGTAAGTCTATACAATCTCTCACCAACAAACCCTCTAACCATACAAGAGGGGTAGGTGTATGGACAGGTTAGGAGCAGGCCTTGTGTAAACTGTTATGCTTTAGCAAAATCTTTTTTTTTTTTTTTTTTTCTTTTCCTTCCAAGGGTCAGCTGACTCAAGCCAGTACAGCATTCAGAGGGGGTTGCTGCAACTCTCACCTCACTGGCTCCACATGCAACCTCAAGGACCTCTGGACTATTTAATATCCATTTCTTCCTGTTATATGCTCCCCAGTCTCTAGTGCGTGCCTGGTAGTGGTGAAAAAGTACACCGCCAACAGACGACTCCAGCTGAAAAAGACAGATGGGCCTTCAGCAGTTCCACTCCCAGAGACAAAAACCTGCCTTGTTTATACAGAGGTGAAGGACTTGCTTTCCTTTGTTCCCAAAACACCTTTATGAAATTACATCGTGGTAGTATTTTCTTCCACAAAAACAATGGAGAGTTTCCCTGCAAGACAGCAGCATAGCTTTCTTTAAGACCTTCACTTTTCAAAACAATGCTTATGCAAGCATTCACTAAAACTACAGATATCAGAATGGAGTTACTGATAGAGTTTCAAAAGAGGTCACTCAACGATACCTAAGGAACTTTTTTAATTAAATATTGAAGAGTAGGTAGATTACAAGAAGATGGCAGAGCAGATAGAGAGTAGCATTAGCGATGCAAAGAGAAACTTTGAAAACAGAAGTTGAAAGACATGCTAAATACAACACTTTTTCCAATACTACAAATTAAGAGATCAGGGAAGGGGAAAATGAGAACATTACGGGCCAGAATGATAAACTGAATCACTTAGGATGGCAAAATGCCTGAACTATTACATTATTGCATTCTCAATACATTTGCAAGAGGGAATGATAAAAACTGGTCTTTGACCTAGCAGCAGATCCATAGTTACATAAGGCTACAAATAGCAAGATGGGAGTTTACTGAGAAAAACTCACAATTAAATGTGTGCCAGAAACCTAACACGTGCTGCCTGCCTCTGATAAGAGGCAGCAATAAAGTCCTTGTGTTTTGTGCATTATTACTCCTTATTAAGCTGTATTTCTGTTAGTCTCTGATGTAAGGAGACACATACATTGTGCTATGTCAGGTCATGTCAAGTCCTATCAAGTCATATGATGTAACCTGACATAGTGCATATTAGTGCCAATGGAAAAAGCCTAAATGTCAAGCCATTTTCAATAAATACACCCCACGTGCTGGTGCACAGCAAGACCCAGATAGGGCTTTATCCTGCAGCTCTGCAAAAATACCAGTCATGGAAAGCTGTGGAGTTTCAGAGAGATGGAAAAAAAATTTTCATAAAACACATTCTGCAGAAGCAGACATCTATTGGCATTCATGTCCAGAGCTATTAAGCATGATGTAGAGACCCTATGCATTAAGAAAAATTAATTATCTTGGATGAATTTATTTCCAAGGCTGCTAAAATAATCCCATGCAGCTCTGCAATAAATGTGGCAATGGAAACAGCTGATCAGCTGCATTTAAGCTCAAGATGAGCTTTCTCTTCTCCCCCATCCTGGGTTCTGTTACTCGTTGCTGTTGCTCCATTAGCACCAAGGGTTTGAGTACATCCTAGTGACACCTGATCTGCAGAGATACAGACTGTGTTTGAGTATGACCTTTCAACTTGGTCTACCCTTGTGCAGCCTACCCAAAAATCTAGCCTGAGGAACTGCACTGATTCAGTCTCTTTCTGCATTTACAATTCTGAGAGGTGCCCTCTTATTTTTACATGACAGCATCAGGTTCAGATGGAAAGAAGAGTACCAAGAAGTGAAAAGTATGCCAGGGGAGGAAGATAGCTCAACAACATATCAACCTGAAAAACATCTGGGTTCACTGGCCCTGTCAGTGCGTGTACAGACAATTATAGTAACATTGATGTTCTTTTCATCGTGCCAAAAACCTCCAACACACACAAATGAATTGTCAAGACTAGCCAAAGACTTCCCCCACTCCTCATTTGAATGGTTTGATGAAGGGCTCAGCTATGTTCCATTGCTTTCAATCATGTCCTCAATGCCTTATGGCGACATATGTAAGGAGCTGTATGGGGACAGGTGAGGGGCGCTCCATCACACCTGTCCTTGGCCCAGCTGCTGTCTCCTGTGGGAAACAGGGCAGCAATTCAAAGCCCTATAAACAGATAATTTGTAAAAGCAGAAGGTAATTCTCTGAAGGCTAGTACAGATCCTGTGTAAATCAAAAAGGCTCACCCAACCTTGGTTTTTGCATACTTAGAGAAAACATACCCCTCATGCAGTTTGACTATGCAATATTTATACATGAGAACTCTTTGACATTGTTGTGGTTTAACCCGGCAGTCAGGTAAACACCACACAGCTGTTCACTCCCTCTCTGTGGGACGGGGGAGACAATCAGGAAAAAAAAAAGGTAAAACACATGGGTTGAGTTTAAAACAATTGACAGAAAATATGACAGAAAAGGAAAGGATGATGAGTATGATAATGCTGCTGCTGCTAATAATAATGATAGTGGAATATACAAAACAAGTGATGCACAATGCAATTGCCCACCACCCACTGACAGATGCCCAGCCAGTTCCCAAGCAGTAGCTCCCATGCCCCCCAGCCAAATCTCCTTTTTTTTTTTTTTCCCCAGCTTGATATCATATGGCATGAAATATCCCTTTGGCCAGCTGTCCTGGCTGTGTCCCCTCTCAGCTTCTTGTGCATTCCCAGGCTCCTCACTGGCAGGGCGGTATGAGAAGCTGAAAAGTCCTTCACTTAGCATAAGCATTGCTCAGCAACAACTAAAACATCGGTGCATTATCAGCATTATTCTCATCCTAAATCCAAAACACAGCACTATACTTGCTACTGGGAAGAAAATTAACTCTATCCCAGATGAAAACAGGACAGCCATTTAGGTATTTATGTTGACTTAAAGGTGCAGTGAAGAAACAAAGACATCAAAGCTCATCAAACATTGCTTGCGTAACATTGGGGGACTGCAGTGTGCCTCACTTGGAGGATCACAGACAGGTGGAAAGCCTTGGCAGGTACAAGCCTTCAGTCCTTTAAAAGACTGTCAGCACCTTTTCAAAGAGAAAAGGATAGCTAAAATACACCGCACAGAGCCTTCCTCCTCATCCATATTAAAAGCTGCCCCACAGGTCTTCAACCATGTAGTTACTTTTTTATAGAGCATTCAAAGAGAGGAATAATACTTTTGTCCTAAACTTTGTCATGAATGGAATTCAACTACTTCAACAATGCTTTAAATATTTAAATAGTATCACTAAAGAGAATTTTATTGAAGGTAAGCATCTGCTCCTTACAGCAAGTTGCTCACTGCCTAAGCAAGCACCTTTCCCAGCCACTTTTCCAGAACCAGTTGGAAAGGGCCAAAGGTGAATTTTGGTATTAACAATGATTTATTCACACAAAACAGTTTAAATGCGAGCAATATATTCCTGTCACCCGGACAGCTGACAGAATGTCAGTTGCCTTTATCAATTGTTTCAGTACCTCCTGTCAGCTGCCATCAATCTTTGAAATAAACACCATAAATAAAACTGCATAGGCAAATGGCTGCCAAATAAACCAAGGGTTAAGCACATTTCACCTATTATGCAATTTCATGCCAATGGTTATTTGGATCAGAGGCCTAAATTCAAAGTGAATGCAGAGCTTCAGCTGGAGAGGAGGCAAGGCACGTTGTGGTAATCATACATAGGATTTTTTTATTTTACTTTATTTTTTAATATGCCCAGCAGCAAAGTATCCTTTAGCCACCTTGGCCTCACCATCCGGTGGACTGACCACAGCAACATGTTCCTGAAGCATGCCTTGTGCCCATGCTCCAGAGCAAAACCTCACTCTTATCTTGGGCTGAACAAAGAGGGAGAGATGAACGTGAATTAGAAATACAGAGGGTGGCACAGCTGAAGGGGACAGGGCAGCTCGGCTGGGTCTGCAGGACCAGGAAGGTCAGGTGTGATGGGGGAGGCACCAGGCTGTGCCCAGCTGATGGCCTCACCCCACTTGCAGACCCCCAAGACACAGTCCCCAGCTGCTTGGACTTCCACCTCAGACCTCCTGTACCACCCAGGGGTCCTCACCACAGAGAAGACCTGTCCCAAGCCCTCCCTTATATACCCACCCGAAGGGGTGGGGTCAGGGGTGAGGGAATGCCCCTTAATGCTGCAGGGGCCATTTCTCACTTGCCCAGCCAGTCTGCCCAAATTTGTGCATTAGCAAGGTGAGGAAGACCAGCTCCCCATGTGTGGCAGAAGGTCCAGATGGCAATTAATGGGTGTGTGTGTGTGTGTGTGTGTGTAAAAAGATAAAAAAGCATCATTTTAGAAGTGGTTTTTTTTTTTTAAGCCTCTAGGAAAGGTGGTATGAGAACAAGGTGAGGCCATAGCTCTCAAGAACATAAGCAAGGAGATAAGTTTATAGTACAATACAACACATACAATAGAAGCATGTTATGTCTATACACTCACATCCATCAGCAGCCATCAGGTGCTCCTTTCCTAATTCTTTATACAAGAGTCTTGGTACAGAGAAAAATATATCTGTTTTCTTCCTGTCACATCTGCCATCTTTCCACTATCATGTGGTCAACACAGAGACACACAAAAAATAAATGGTGGGATAGCATCTCCTTTCAAAAGCAAGAAGAGCATCACAACAACTACCTACCTCTACAGAGGCAGATTACAAACCTGTCTGCAGAAAGCAAATCCTGAGTGTAGGTTGCCACCATCCTCCTCATTTCAAGCCCCATGCATATTTTGTTTCGACCTTGCAAAGTAATATCTAGTTATTGGCTGAGTTACCAATTGTCTTTTAAATCCTTACAGACGTCATTGCACATCTCTCGACCTAAATAATAAAAACATCCTGCAGAGTATGGCAAGGATCTATTGTTATTGAGAGGATTGATGTAGCAGTGCAGAAACCCTATGATAAAACAGACTTAATATCCAACTTAGTATTATAAGGGATTACCAAACTGTACTGATTTCAGAGGCTTCCCCCCACCCTTCACCTTTTCAGGCTGTGGCCGTAACACTCTCTGGAGCTGTTTAAATGTCAATGGCCCCAGATTTGAAAGTGGCACTGCACAATTGCCCAGCTGCAGCTGGAGGCTGCAAGAAGCAAAAGGAACAATGTTTTTCCCTGGGATGATTAGCTCTTAGATGTTAGGAAGGATGAATAATACTCAGCGCTCACATCTTAGCCCCAGCAGGGTTAAGTACATTATAGTCCTTGAGTGTCTTGGGAGAGAAGTTCACTAAACACTTTTGAAGGTGACTGCACCTATGGGTAGGAGAGGGATAGTTTGAAGGCTAGTCACTGAACAAGACTTTTATTTCATGTGAATGCAGGTGAAATCAAGATCAAGAGTGGCTGTGATAGAAATCAGGAAACAGACTGCCCATTTAAACTGGTCTGGAAATATTTTCCAACGTCCAGATCTGGGAATATTGCATATTCTTTCCCTCCAGCAGGTGGGAAAGTGACCACCAAGCACAGGGGATGCCTGCATTCTGGCAAGTCGCTGAACAACAGGGATAGTAGGACTGCACTGTGGAGCAGACATGCCTTTTGGCTCGGTCACAGCCAAAGAACAACAGTTGTTGTGAGCCCTGTAGACCTGCTCAAGGATGAGATAAAGAAGAATGTTGTGCAATAGTAAAGGACACTGATAACAAAAGGACAGTAAGTATGAGGCTAAAAATGTGTAGCATGGCTCCATTGTACACCAGTCACTGCATTTCAAGCTAGAAGGAGGATTAGCACAGCACCAGGTTTGGTTCAGAGTTGGAGAGATGTGGAAGATAACCCCTGCAGAGCCAGGGAGCCTTCCAGAAGTACAGATTATCCAGTGGATGTCTAAGCTCAAACATGTCCTGGAAAGGATGTTGTAGTCCTCAAAGGGTATACAACTGTTTTTAGGTATTATACCTTCTGGCTTCTCTAGACGTGACCAGTCTGGTCCTTCTGGCAGTTTCTAACCTCCATGAAACCCAGCATCTACTCCAAAGACTGAAATATTGAAACACAATTCACAGAGCTTTTTATGGCAAGCCCAATTCCATCCTTGGCGCAGCTGATGGGACTAACCCAGGGGGCTTGGAAAACACACAGTGCCACAGAAACATTCACCCACGAGTCCTTAACGCACACAGGCACGCTTCTGGTGCCTCTGTCTGACTGCCATTAGGCAGAACCAGGACCTTTCCACCCTGGCTGGAGCTGTGTTTGGCTTGATTTCGCAGCATCACTTTGGCAGGATTCCTTTGGCCCATCTAAGCACAGATTTGGAGAAGAGACACTTACAACATGTGTCTCCTGGTCCAGGGAAAAGCCAAATTCCCTTTTCCATGGATGAGTTCTCTGATTATTATTATTATTTCTATCTTTTGCCTGTAAAAATCAGAGTGAAACCCCAGTCCCACGGAAACCAATAGCAAAACTCTTACTGATGTCACCAGGGCCAAAGTTTCCCCTCTGGTTTTCCAGATGTTTTATACACCAGTCTTGCCAACTTCATTCCCTCAGACCTTTGCAGCATTACCTACATAATAGAGCGGAACTTGCCATATTGCATCTGACAGAGTTTTCCCCCAGTGTCCTGATCATGAATCATCATTCAGTATCCTAGTACCCGTTTGCTAATAGCAAATGAAGTTGCCTGACATAGATTGCATATTATACCACGTTATTTATGTCAGGTCAAAATTTGCTGCGGGAATTGCTAATTGGAAGCATAGCTACTGCCTGTTTTTTCCCTCTAGGCAGACTGGCAGGCAACATAAAATTGAAAAGCGGACTGTCTCACCTATCCATACTTGGTACGACCCTTCCTCCTTTTTTAAAAAACTTCTCCCACTTGCTGGTTCCTTGTGTTCCCTCCTGCAGTACATTGCCATCATACAGTCCTGACACAACTTGTTTCTGCGCCTTGGGAGCACGCAGTGATGAAAGCATTTGGCAGCCTCTCGTGTGTCCTACAAGAAAGGCAATCAGCCAAGCCCGGAGCTCCAAGCCCAGAGAGGAAGTCAGGTGCTTGTGCACATCTGGCACTTGCAGCTGCCAGAACAGCAGGAGGGAAGAACAGGGGTTTCCAGATGTGCACTTCAAAGCCAAGCATGAAGTTTTTTCCTAAGTGTGCAAGAACAGACTTCTCCCTTTAGAGAAGAATCATGGTTCAGATACCAGAGAGGGTGTGCAATCTGTCTCTTGTCCAGAGATTGACTGGTATACCACATTAGCACTTCCTTTTTATGAGTGTATGAGTTACCAGTGAGATTCAAGAGTACCCCAGAGAAAAAAAAAACGGAGCTTCTGATACCAAACGATATTCAAACATTCTGTTCAGCCTCCATCAGGACCACCAGAAGTGAACTCTTGCCAGTTATGTACAATGGGTTTACATGCTGAATGCCGGAAAGAATTAAAATAGTTTACCCATGCATGCTGCCTGGAAGGTATATGATTCCTTCATATGCTTTTAAGAGAAGGGGATAACTAAAAGCTTTGAGATGACAAATATTTTTATGATTGGAGTTTTTATTATTAAAAGGAAAATGGTTAAGAAATAATCTTTGTAAATTTTTTTTTTTTTTGGGCCGTAATACAGCCTCTCTTCCCATGCTGGTAATTGAATTCCACGAAATTAAGGACTTAATCAAATAACTAAACAAATCCTTGTATATTTAACAGACAAGCTATATTCTTCACTTACTAGAAGTACAATTAAAAATACATAAAATTTTAATTCTTATTACATTTAATTGGTAAGGTCAATGTCAATTATAGTATAAGAGCACTTTTACTCCAATTCAAAGTTTTATCTCCTACATTAGTTTTCATTAAGGTGTTAAGTGAAAAGAAATCATTATTAAAGAGTAAGAGAAACTGTCAGCAAACCAAGCAGGCAGTGTCTGTTAGTGTTGTTAAATGCACTTCAGGGAAATTGTTCCCATGGACTCAGCTCTTGTAGCAGCTGTCGGGGGATGGGGAAAAGGGGTCTGGAAAATTCCACACAACACTTAATATATATCTGTTGGACCTAATATCTGATTTAATATGAAAGACAAAAAAATAACATTAACAACAAGATAAAATCCATTCTCACCTTTCAGACAGCATAATTGGTGATCTTAAAGGAAAGGGAAAATAAGTACCTGACATGGAGAAGGTTACAGAATATGACAGCTTTAATCTGTTATTTTATTTCTTCTAGAAATGTTTCATTTACACTTATAAATAAAAATAAAATGGTTTTGCTCAGAGTCTAGGTGGGCCAGAGGAAAGTTAACATGCAGCAGTAGAGAGTCTGGGACCATGCCTGAGACAGAAACAAAGCAATAACAACTTGAAATCATTCCAGCCAGACAGATACTGCATTCCAAGATGAAGAAATTGTGTGCACATCATTAAATATGCATATTAGTTAGTTGAATGAAGGTTGGGAATAAGACCTAGAGCTAGACAGGACCTGTGGAGCCAGGGCTCAGGCAGATGTCACTGCATTGATTATACTTTGGCAATATGTCAAGCTCTATTAAAAATTAAATTAAAGAAAGCTCAACATGTTGCCCAAGTATAATCGCCGCAGTGACACCTGTCCAAACTTGCACGTGCCTGAAGCCACAGTGCCCAAAGTGCTCCCGGTGCGTCACCGGGGACGGGGGGTTAATTCCAAGAGGAATTGCGCTGGCAGGCAGGGCAGGTGAGACAGGCTGTGCGCAGCCGGCAGGGAGGAGCGTAGCCGATCTGAATTTCCAGCCCTCATAGTTAACCGCCTCTCTGCTCGGATAAATACCGGGAGCTGCACTCCAGCCATTCCCACCTCTTGAGGCGGGTGAGGACACAAGCTACCTGGAGGACCTAATCTGTCTCTTCCTCCCTTCCATCCCTGAATCATCCGAATTACTCAATTCCAAGCATGGTGGCTTGGCAAACGTGGCCAACATCATATGATTTAAGGGCTTAAGAATGTGTAGGCTGAAATAATGTTGAGATTTAAGTTTACTCTGAGTAGTTTCACTCTTACACCTTAAATGGCAAAGGCACCTAAAGCAGGCAATATGTGCCCCCACTTATCTTAGTTATACACAGAAAGGAATGCAGTACTGATGCTGCTGCACTTACCTATAATTTAATTTTTAATACTAAACATATACATTTTAAATACATAGCAGTGCTAGGAATATTTCCCTACAGTAGCAAGGAATTTCTTAAAAAGCTGCTGCTCTTTTCATTCCCTGGTTAGAGACAGTGGGAACAGCTACTATGAAGCTGTCATGTCTCTAATGACAACCTGAAGACTTATATGAAATGTATTGTGTTAACTGTGCATATATTTCTGCACAGAACAAAGCTTGCCAGCATAACTGCCCTTATTAAAAAAAAAAAAAAAAGAATTGAATACAAAATGGAAGAGCCATTATAGCTGCCTCTGTTAGGGACTGCTGCTACAAATTAAGGAAAAAAACCCAACCCTCCGAATCACCCATGTCACTTCTAGACAGTAGCACGTGGGAATGCTCAGCTCGGCAAACAGTAAGGCAGCACATTATGTCTAATGGAGAAGAAAAAGGTAGTGAAGCTGCACAGCATCTCCAGGGGAAATAGGAATGATAGGAAAGAGGAGTCATATGGTAGAGAGAGAAAAACAGGAAAGTTCAGGCTGGAGTGGAAGAAAAAAGTGAAAGGTGATGGGAACATGAAATCAGGGCAGATACAGAGATTAAGCAAAGTGAAATAATACTAATTATTAACAAAAATATCCAAGTATGATGTTAGATACAGCTAAAACTAGTGCTTTCCAAAAAGATCTTTTTCAGGCAAATATTTTTTGCAATTGTCATGGAGTATTAGGAAGTTGGACATAAAGATCTTCAAGACCACACTAAAGCTCCCATTAAGAATGACACCACAGTTTTGTGACAAGTGTCATCTCCTGGTATCCTTACTGTCTCCAAATTCTTGGTGCAGACACAATAAAGTAGGCTTTGATGACATGGAGTGCAGAGTTACATTGTGTAAGGTTTTCTGCAGGGCCTGTGTGCTCCCCCCTCCCCGGGGTCTGGGCCAGTTTTGGATCTCTGAGCACAAAGCACCAGGGATGAGCCAAGACCACTGGAAGGAGGGTCATCTCATCGTATGACTACTGTCAGCGTGGGCAGATAAAGTAATTCACAGATGGGATATACCCCACACCTTGTGTAGTACTTCCTTACTGGAAGATCTCAAACATCTGATATTACTTGGAAGGAGTATGACGCACGGAAGAGGACTCCAACATGAGAAAAAAATAGGAAAGTTTAAACAAGCCAAACATAGTATGCATTTGTAGTAAAAGTTACTGACGCAGAGGACTGAATCAAAGCTTTGGCTTATTTACATCATATGTTTGTGACTTTTTCCAATATTTAGGATTTGGGATGATCCTCTCCTTAAAGTCAATTCCATGTCACCATCGCCCTAGTGGCTGTAGCTTTTGTCAATGAGAGGGGACATGCCACATCAGCCTGACAGCTGGGTCACATCCTACAAACACCCCCTGATGATCTCACCCTTTGTGCAGAACAGCAAACGTTGATGCATCACGACAGCTAAAATTGCACTACTGCTGCATAAGCTGTATTTGGCCAGACAAAAACTTTTAGTCTTTGAGACTACCAACTTGACTCAAGTATGGGTATTAAATACCATGAAAAGCAGAAATAAAAGTACTTCCATGTCCTCCCTTCTGCCCAGCCTGTATCGATGGAAAGATACCTCTGCTTTGGTATCATGGCTCTTTTTGAATTAAGACAGAACTTTCTTTCCTGAGTTTTGATTTATGAAGCACTGAACACACAAGCTCTGTGAACTCATCGTGGGTTTTTGCCAAAAGAATTTAAGAACTCCTATCAATTATTGCTTATCCAATTACTCAAGTATTTATCAAGACAACTTCTCCCCAGTCCATGCCTGGACTTTCCTGCACAGAAATAGGAACACTGTTTCCCCTTCTAAGTTTTAGCTCCAAATTTATTTATTTATTTTTTAAATCAAGTTAGGTTTGGAACATGACAAAATTGCCACAGTGGCTGCATTTGAATATTGTCTAAACTCCTAGCCGGTAGGTATCAGGTGCAAGTGCTCCCAGTTTGCTTTCTTGCTTTGTAAGAAGGTTTGCTCATAGCTGCCGCCTCTACCACAAGTGAGAGTTCACACCTGTTTCATCATAAGAAAGAGAGCTACTAATCTACCACTAACTAATCCTATACTCAATATAAGACCTAAAATTTACTAAAAAGAATGTATAACAAATGGGGTCAGGGAAGATGAAGTGCCTCAATGCACTGAGTTCTTTATTCTGCTCTGCATCTTCAACACTGCAAAGTGCTTCAGAGCAATTCAGTTCTCAGAACAGTTCACTTACTGTGATGGTATTAAAAGTTAAAATATAGAGGGCGCAGATGACAATGCATAAGAAAACAAAACCTATAACTGGATGCCAATTTTGAATCTTTGTCTGGCAAAATGAAGTTAAATGATAGAGGACTGAAAAGGTACCATATAAAATATGCCAGTAGGCATTTTACTGCTTGAATCTTAATGGGGTTTCTTTTTTGCATTTATGTAAGTTCTTCAAAGATTTATTCTCTCAATTACCAATCAAAAGAACTCATAAAGGTAAAGTCGGTGGACCATGAAGGATTAGAGCCGTCTGCTAAGAAAGATGCACACTTGGCAGGCCCTGTGCATTAAACAGCCCCATTTGACACCAATCCTTGGCCCACATGATGGCTGACAAAGTTGTTTATCATGAACTATTTTGATTTAAAAAAGTCAATCCTCCCACATACACCCCACCACCCCTAAGAAACCCCCACATAGTCCAGATTTTAGTTAAGACTTTACCTGTGAAGACTGATTCTTAAATCCTGTGTATGGGAACCCAGGAATTCAAGCCAATGAAAACTAAAAGCTAAAGGCTGACTAGATTTTTTTCTTCCCCATTTTTCTTTTTAGTAAAAGCCCAGAAGATTAGTAATGTTATAGCAGCTCCTGCATAAATTTAGTCTGAGAGTTACTTAAATATATATTCAAGCAATGCTTAATATGCACATTTAATTTGGGGAAATTTTATATGTTTTCTATTAAGGAGTTTTTATTTTCTTTCTTGGGTTTCAACAAAGCAATTAAGGATGTTAGATTCAAGCATAAGAGTACCTCATTTACTTAAAGGCTACGTGGCAAGCCTGCTTTATGGGCTACACAACTTGCATTCCTAAATTTAAACATATTTCATTGGACTGGGGCTTGCCCAGGGAAGCAGTCTATATGTGGAGTTATTTTTCTTTTCCTAATGCAAGTCTGCCATCTTCCATGGAGGATGAATTCCTGAAGAATACTGAGTGTCACAGACCGGTTGAGAAATTTCAACCTCTGGAAATCATCTACTCCACCCCCTTGCTCAGAGCAAGGCCAGCTAAAGCTCAGGGCTGTCGGGTTTTGAACATCTCCAAGGATGGAAACTCCACAGCCCAGCCTCTCCAGGCAATGTGCTCCAGTGCTTCCTTACAGACTCTTTGCTCTTACAGGCAATGAATACTTAATCTAACAGGGACAGATCAAAAGCTGTTTGACTGTTACTTATTTAGCTATTATTTTTAATGGTTGTCTAGGAGCTTCGTGGCTGCTGATCATAATTGATTATAGTTAGTTATGAATTCCTATATAAAAATTGCAAGCATATGAAAAGATGGTCCAGTAATAAATACTCTGCATGCTTCTTCCTTCCTTGAATTGCTGCTAATTATGTGTAAACAGCTCCAAGTACTGTGAACCAATTGAAAATTAAAGTAGAAAAGCAGAAAATTCAAGGTGAACCAATTGGGCAGGATATTTTCATACCAGGCAGGAATTTAGCTAGGATTCAAATGTTCAAATTCAGTCACTTTTGGAAATACCTGGAAATGTATAAAACCTCAGTACATCACCTACTTGTCTCATAAAATACAGGATGCCTCAATGAGCAAAAAAAAAAAAAAAAAAAAAAGGCTCTGGCACTACACAGGGTTTTGAATCCAAAAGAAAGAACTANCACTACACAGGGTTTTGAATCCAACAGAAAGTACTACCTTCATGGGTTACAAAATTATTTTCTGTGAACACATCCACAGTGCTGGAAGCAGCACAGCACGGACTCTTCTACTACCAACATCTTTGCTAGCACTTTGCCAGCTATCAGTGCAGCAATCCTGCTTTTTGATCAGAGCAAGCACCTTGGCATGACGTTGCACCATGCTACTGGGCCACTCAGCAGAGGAAAGCTCCAGCTTGAGCGAGTCACCATGATGCGTCATTGAGCAGTGTAGACTTGCCCTTGACCCTGGCATTCGCCCACAGGCCACTAGTCCCATAAACTCTCTTGCCTCCCTTGCTGAAAAGTCTGCCTTTGAATCAAGTTCTTGGCTTTCTGAAGACATTGCTCTTAGCTTGTCACAAGAGAGTGATAATTAGAGAAATTTTCAGGTCACTCTTTGTAGTTCTGCCTATATGACCCTGCCCAGACCCACAGATCCTCGGTTCCTCCTTTGCTGTGCCAGGAACAGAGCTGCGATGAATGTGATTCCAACCTCATTTCATACATCCTTCCGACAGGCAGCAATATAAACTTTCCTCAGAGGTTTTAGTCATAAATCAAGAGGCAGTGTGGTCTGGTAAACGTAGCACTGGACAGACACTCGGGAAATTTGGTTGTCACTTCATTTCCCTATTCCTATCTCCCTTTCCTCATTTATTCAGTTTATAAAGTCATCGGGTCACCCCTATCCGCGTACTATGCATAGCAGCTTTACATATGTAAAATAGTCATAGTTAGCTTTACTTCAATAAGTACAATATTTATCATTAGGATAGTAGAAGGTGCTGAACTATATAACATTAAGAAATAATAAATACCTGAAAAAACACAATTTTATCATAAAGTCCATTCACAGAAATTTCACTCTTGGTAACTGGTGTTATAATATCCTCCCAGTCTAATGATGGTCTTTGCTATGTTGAAAGGATCCACTCCATATTTATGTCCCTTTTTCCCCCCAAGAAGATCTTTAAAGAGCTATTTGTCAAATTGTGCTAGAGAAGAGCAGTACTTTAACTATTTCATCACATTAAGTAGAATTCTAAAGTAATATAATTTTTTAAGATAATGGAGGCTTTTTTCTTTTCCTGGGAAAGAATAGAAACTCGCATAATTTTTTTTTCACTATTTTTTTTGGCCAGCATTTTCCCCCTCTTATTATTTGGAGCATCGTTGCTGATGATATGGCAGGCAACATATTGCTGTATTAACAAGGTCACTCAGACACAAAATCCCATTAGTGGTGAAAATGACAGAACTGAGTTGTGTAGTGACAAATAAGGCAAGTTCTCGCCTTGTGTATAGAAGGTCTCAGGTTCAAATTTATACAATGTGGAAGCAGAAGAAAATGCATCTGCAACTCACATCCACTCTGCACAATACAGAGCTATCCTTAGCTTTCTTACTTAGACAAGGAACATTCAATGATGTCACTAGCTTCTTTTGAGCTATATTTATAAAAACTCTATATGTAACCATAAACACTACAGAATATTGAGCAACAAACCCCTCTTTCAATGTTTGTGTGTTACACCAGTATGGTCACAGATTTTATAGCCGGGAGTGTAGCAAGCAAGAGATCCATAATTTCAATTAAAGCAGGCATTATACAAAAGCTTTGCTACCTAATGGAAAGAGGAGATAACAACAGCCTAGGCACAGTCCCCAGCAGAGGTCTAGTCTGTGCTGCTGGCAAACCTCTCCAAATTACAATTCCTTCCATACTTCCTCCTGGCCTCGTGCACAGCAATACGGCTCCGGCATTTACCGCCGGCTCAGGGCAGCATCCTCCTGCACCGGCTCGAGTACCTGGGTGGCTCCGGGAGGAGGGACGGGAGCCCCACCGAGCCCCACCGTGGAGCGGTGCCCCGAAGGAGCCGCGTCGCCCAGCACCCCCAGCCCTGGGGAAGCTGGAGGGGTAGGATGGGGTGAGCAGCTACACCCGGATACGGGTTTGTAATCAAACGGCATGAAAAAAATAGCAGGCACCACAAAGAATAGTTAAACTGGTAATAATTCAATGGGAAAACACAAAAACAGATTAAACCCTCCTGCAGCCCTGCTCTCTTCTTCAAAATTCGCAAGTTCCACAGATTGACGAGCTAATAAAAAAACCCAAAACAACTTATCAGAGTCTTGATTAGAGCTAGATGAAAAGGCTAGCTGCCTTTCCTGAATTCCTTGTCATTATCTCTACTCCCTACAAATTTTCAAGGAATTCCTCAGCAGATGTGCAATTGCGCTTCCAGAAAGCTTTTTTTCCCCTGCTTTTAAATAATTATCCTTTTTTTTGTCTTTGTTGACAAATGTAATAATTCTTGTTAGAAAAATATGTTACACTAATCCTTTAGTTTGTTTAAAAAGATGTTCTTAAGAAAAATATTTTAATTATAACTGTCACTCAGCTACACATTAATATTTACTGGGTTAAAAACAAAAATAAATAAATAAATCAAGATTACTGTAAAATATGATCCCCAGATGGGAAAGCACTTTGTTACCCTCAACTTCTACTGACTCCCTCTCAAGTCTATTTCAGAGACATGGTCCAGCAAGTCTAGAAGGACCTCACAACTGAAGAAACCTACCTACCTCCCCTCTAGGATGCTCATTTCTCCTATATCTCATGAAGAAATAAGACTATATGGTGCAAGACTTACAGTCGCTCCAAATTCCTACAGAATTTTCCACCACAGGATCTCACTGAACTTTACTTTTAAAGAAAGTAGGCTCAATACGGTCCTGTAAGCTCTCCATTTAGCACAGAAAGAAACCACCTCCAATGGACATTAAGAGATGCACTCTGAAACCTTTCTGTTACCTATAGATTCAGTTGGAAGTTTAAGTGTTCAGCACTTGGTTTTTCTTTCCTAAATGGTGTTGCTTACGTGCTTTATTCAGAAGCAGCCCACTGGGAAATTGGAGAGCTTTCTGCTTGCCAGGATCACCAAGCACGAGCTGCTGTGGGAGTAGCCATGGACAGAAGGGCGCTCATCGGATGTGCCTGACAAGGGCGTAAGTGCAGACACACGTTAAGTCACGTATTGAGCCGGACATCAGGGCACGAGCCCACTGAACACCACCTCACCAAAAGGCATCTAGATGAACACTTCAGTCTTTTTCAGCTACAGCAAAAGCTGCAGAGACTGATCTGTTCCCACTTCTACTTATAGGAGTAGCCAGAATTAGGTGAGGGGAGGAAAGCTGATGTTTGAGGAAGGGCTGGGAATAGAATATAAACCCTCTAGCTCCCCTGAACCTTGTCGCTCCATCCTTTCCTGCCTGGCGTGACTGAAGATTCATTACTAAGGCTGGTCTTTGCACAGGCTGGACGTAGTTGCAGATACTGTAAAAAACCTAGTGAGCCACAGAAAATTCTTTCCCTTTATTAACGCTCTGCTGAAGCTTTTAAGCACCATTATCCATCCCACGCGCAGGCTTCGTAGGCACAGCTGGCCTTTCACTGAGAAAGGAAATATTTCCATCTGAAAGACATTTGCTGCTTATGAACTGTCCCAAAGACATAAGATATTTTTAAGGCACACTCTCATTTCAAAGAAATTTACATAGAAACATTAACACCCTTGTAAATGAATCAGGCATCGTGCATCATCTGTAATGAAAGCAGTTCAGAGTCTTACTGAGCACCTACGCAACCCAAGGAGGGATTGATTTTTCATTAGGTACCTACTTAATGCTTTGGAAAATGGCACCATGAACACAACTTGGCTTTCCAGGCACTGCCCTTTATCTTCTTAAATTATTTACATTGAAAAATATTTCAAGTTTAAAGTAGATTTAACACAGTAAATATTGAGATTTTAAAGAACAAGAAAGAAGCTCTAAGTCTGGTTATACGAGTGTGAGTTTTGGCCCGGGCAATTCCATTGGAATTCCATTGGCACTGGAGCGGGAAAGGCACTGCGCTGATAGCGAGGGTCCCACGCAGGCGGTCAGGCTGCAGATGGAAGTCTTTGTATTACGCACTCTAAAGGGTAGAGGCCATTTTTTGTTGTATACTCATTATGGTCTCTGGTAATTTATATGTACCTGTCTTGCATTGCACATAAAGAGTGATTTTGTCCAGGTTCTGGGAGATACCAGGATCACCCCAGCTCCAGGTGGAGACCCAGGACCAGCAGGTACGTAGAGAAACATCCGTTCCCAGGACACACATCGAGGGGGTTTGCAGAGGGCAGACAGTCTCCTGTCTGCTTGGATACCTGCTGCCCTAGAGGAAGGCAACTGGGGACTCCAATGGGAGACACAGCAGCTCATCACCTTGTGGAAATCAAACCGCCTGATTTGATCTGACTGCTCAGAGCAGAGGTTATGGCTTCCTGCTGCTTCCCTTTTGGCTCGGGATGTGCCAGAGATGCACATAACAGAATAAACGTACTGGTAAAGGGACTTTGGCAAGTCACTCACAGGGGCAGATTTCCACCTTCCTAAGCAAAATCTGCACAAGGGGCAGGTATATTTAGTTAAAAAGCATTCCGCCTAATTGACACAAAGGGTAATAATTCTTCCCTGTGCTACAGTTTAAGGCTGCCAAAATTTTTGGCTGAACTTGTTAAGACAAAAAGTCGAAGATAAAGTAGCTTTTGAAAGAAATGTCCAATTAGCTTCCTTTTCTGATTTTTATTTCTCCTGAAATTAGATTTTATTGCAATTGTATTTACAAAACTTGTGCTGTGGGATATCTTTCCTCCAAGGTCTGTCATTGCTAATGAGCAAAGGACACATAGAAAGTTCTTACAGTTATTTTCTCTCTTATCATTCCTCAAGGTGAACTATGATTTCTTTCAAGAGCTTTGCTTGCAGAAAAGTAAGGATTTTGTGAAAGACAGAGGCAAAAATATTAATTGCTTTTTCCCACTTTACTGACATTTCCAATAGCAGCAAATGTTGTTGCAAAGGAGGAAAAAAGCCTCCCACTGTCAACTGCAAGATCACATCCCTCCTGAAGTCAGCTCAACTTTTGCTGTTCCTCCCACTTTCCTACCCCAGTAACGTCCTGGGAGGGTAAAGAGGCATCCTGTCCAATAGAACCATTATGGAAAAAGTCAGAGAAGATTACAATCACCAGGCAAATTAAGTGAAGCAGTAAAGGTGATTCCTGTGGGAGTGGAATCTTTCAGATCCTGGAAGGGAAGGGAGGGGAGAGCAATAACAGGAAACTAGAATGGAAATGACATTTTCCTCTCTTTCTTCACAAGAGATGAACTTTCCTCCAAAACGTCTGATTTCAAGACAAAGGTTGCACTATTAGATGCTGATTTCATGCCTTAGAAATATTGGGTGAGACAAAACCATATAATATTTGCCATCTAGAATAGAATATTGATTTTTTTTTTCCTCCCAGCGTGCCACACAAAATCTGAGTTAATGCAGACTGTGTGGCAACTTCAGGTCACCATAAGTCTCTTTAGTTCCTCTTCTTGTCAAAAGTCATGATATCAAAGCTGCCCTTTTGTTCCCCTTAATTCTATAAAACTTACTCCCTGTCTCTGAGCTTCCCTACCTCCTCATGCAAAGATGAAGGATAACTCAGAGACTTGGACTCAGACATATCTATAACAGTGGTCTGAACATGAAGATCCAATGGAGATCTCTTTGCACAGCCCTACAGGTAGCCTGCATTTACGGGGGAGATGGAGGAGTGTAATGTGAATGAGAGTCAGGCTCTGCAGTATAATCGATGACAACAGCTAAAAATAATGTGTCAGATTTCACCTTTTTCACACAATATGGTAATTTTGAGGATGGTCTGAATGCTCACCAGCTCCTGCATAAACCTGTAAATATTAAAGGCCATAAGTAACCATACATTTTGCATTCAGTGTCTCCAGGCACATACCCAGAAAAACCTTAGACTAGAAATGAGCCGAGCAGCTCAGCTTTCACTCTTAGTTTTGCAGGTCATCACAAAGTAAAAGGCATCCTGCCTCTGTTCCCTGAGGCCCAGGAACTGCCAGGCTTGCTGCGTGCCTGTTCTCTTGGGCTTTGCAAAAAATCCAACTAACCAACAAACACCAAACCAAAACAACAACGAAAAATCCAAACTCAAAACATATTCAAACACACAGGCAGCTGCAGGGAAAACATTGCCTCCATCCCAGGCTGCGTTGAATGGCTAAAGTGCGTCCTGTGGGTGCTTCATCTCGGTCCCCGCCTCAGACCAACCCAACGGGTATTTAAAGCTGCCCCTCCAAGGGTGCATTGTACTTGCTGTTGGGTGGATGCAGCCCTCTTTCCCGCAGCCACCACTTACTCATATAAAGGCGGAACGTAATTCAGGTTTCTGGATGTTCCCCTGGGAGACAGAGCTAAGTCATTGGTCATTGCTAGAAAGACACAGTGAGATGAGTAGGTAGGTTTTGAGAAGGTTTTTTGTTTGTTTGTTTTATTTTGCTTTTTACATCTCATAAGCTCTAACTATATAACTTCTACCTAGATGTATGATATATTATTTCCTAATAGGCCATTTCTTTTATTACAGACAATGCAAGATAACCATAACGCCAACAGTTACATGGCACATGAATTACAGCACGCTTATCCATCATTCGCCACTCATCAGGCATTTCTGATATAGTGGTGATGATCATAAAGAGCAAGCGGTCACAGTCTCAAATTTCACTATAGGCTTTACTAACAGCTTAGAACAAGCTTACAAGAGAAAGGTTTTAGCCCAGAAAAAACAGAAGAAAAGCAAAGCCACTCTGGTCATTGGGTACTTTTTTTCCTGGAAGGTATATAGGGTACAGCAGCCAGTGGTAAGTCATAGCCCCATAATTGTTTCCAGTATTACAAAGTGTCCTTCCATTTTTTTTTTTTATTTTTTATTTTTTTACAGTTTTTTTTGTCCACCAGTTCCTGTCAGGTTTTTCCTCTAAACTAGAGCCCTATAATTGTAGGCACTGGTCACATTGTGTGTTGTAATCCTGAGAACACAAATACTGATTTCTTGTAGTAGCCACTGGGAAACTGGTAGCACAGGCTGAACTTGAGATCTTTTTCCATGGTCTTGGATCAAACAATGAAAGTTTTCAAATCTCAGAAGGAAGGAAAAGGAGAATGAAGGTAATACCCAGAAATAAGTTTCCTCTGAGAAACATCAGCATTGTCATCATGACGACTACTACCATTACTAAATATTTAATATTCAGAAAATTGCCAAAAGAAAACAGTTCCTAAAGCAGAGGAAGACAAAACCAAACACTGCTTTGGATTTAGTTAGTACAGAAAGATCTGAGTGTAAGCCAGAATCCAGCTTTTGACAGCATGCAGTAGTCATGTTTGGATCCAGTATTGGTTTTGGACCTAGAAACAATTATTTTGTGATTTTTAAATAGCCTTTAGAAAAAAAACCACAACGTTTTCCTAAGTTACTTTTTCCAACTCTTTGCAGCAAGTTGGATAGAAACTGACTTGTTCCTTTGTTCTCCTCTCGTTAACAATGGCAAGCTGAGATGCCCTGTAAAACGACCGTGGGAACCAGCACTTTCAGAATAAAACATCAAACATCATGAGCCTTGTCAACAAGGCACTCTGCATCTTAAGCAAATAACAAATCATTGGTAGAGCAGGGAATAAAACCTACAAGCCCCAACTCCCACTAGCCTTTTTTTATCATCAGATGAACTGCATCTCAAACATAAAAGCTGCTTGCTTCTGGATGTCATCACCAAAACTCTGTCCAACAATGAGATCCCCAACATTACACGAGCTTTTGACACTAAGTGGTCCCACAGAAGAACATAAAGTTGGAGTCAAACTGTCAGGCAATCCAGACTTCAACATCAAAATTAAGATTGTTATCATTGAAACATTAAAAGGCAAACCCATTTTCCAGTGGGAGGACCATTACGTGAGCTAGATGTTTTCACAGAAATGACCAGCTGTGCCATACCTGGGTGCTGGCTGCTGTGCCCTTCACAGTCAACCTGGCTGAGAGGACTGGCCCATCACTCCCCTCGATCCTGAGGGCTCAGAAATGCTGTAAGCCTTGGATCACACAATGTTGTTTTCTAACCATGAGCAGATGACACAAGAAAAATGTTTTCAAGGAAGATCTTCCTAGTGACTAGTAAAGTGTGAATCAGTGGTTCTGGCTGGTAGTTTGTAGCAGTTATCAACCTTTTCAGGCATTATTAAAAGCCTAAAGTGACTTGCGTGTCTTCAATTATGTTGCAATCCAGAAATAGTTTAGAAAAATAGCAAGACTCTTCTTGGTTAGAGTTCTTCAAATATATAAACACAAACATTTCTTATTCTAAATATATAATAATTGCAAAGCGGTTAATTTACTGCAAGCTAAACTATTTGTTTAAAATGCTTAGTGTGTTTTCAAAACAAGAGCTTCTGGCCTAGGAGTTATATAAAGAAGGTGTGTTCTTTATTGTTTTAATATACCTTAACTACATAATTGCTGAACTGTTTCCTTCTCAATATTTAATGCTCCTGTACCCAGAAGATTATACTTAATCAGAACACACGCAAAACAAAGAAAGGGCAACCAAGAAACGGCAAGAGCAGGAAGAGATATTATCTGCTTAAGAGAAAGGCAAAGTAAGTCAGCACCCCCCACACCTCAAACTGACAACATAGGCACAAATGTTTAGACAGTCATTAGTGTCAAAACTGTATTTCCCAGGGTGAAATCCCACCACCCCCACCCCGGAGTCAGCCACGCTGCTCCCCTGACTTTGGTAGGGCCAGCATTTCATTTCCCTTTGCTTTCAGCAAGGGGAGCATCAGGGCACAGTGCAGATAGGCAGGTCATTAAAATTAGCCATTCCTGGTGCCCACCCTCTTATGATCACCAACATTTCTAATCAACTGCACTGAAATTAATTGCTGAAATACCCCATTACATACAAATATTTCCAGATGTATCCATTTAAGAGGAAAACTTAGGAACTGGCATAAATCCACCTCTCTTGACATGCCTTTCCTTTTTTGATTTATTTTTAATCTTGCACTTCTCCTTTTTTCCAATACCTTTCATCCCTTGTTCCATACTCCTCCCTCTCAGGGAAAATGCACAGTGACAGTATAGACTGCATGGCAGCAGGAGGAATGAAAGGTTTATTTCAAAGTTGCTCTGTTCTTTTTTGTGTGTGTGGTTTTGTTAAGTACATACCATATTTCTGAAATCCAGCTAGGAAAACCTAGAAAAGTCTTCCAATTATAATCCTTGATATTTCCCCTGAAGCTAAACCAAAGCCCCTTTGAACTAGAAAAGTGTCTTTCAAAAATGAGAAGGGCAAGACCTGAACTTTTCTACCTGTAGTCTTCTAGCCCAAGATTAGAGTTGGGTGGTTTTTTTTGTGGGTTTTTTTTTTTCCTTCCTCCTCAAGGAAGAAAATACACTGATTTTTAATACAACTATTTTTAGCTAATCCACCTCTCCTTTTTATCCTCTGTAGCCGATGCCTGCACCAGTCATTTGAGTATTATTTAAGTTATATGTCTACATCAAAAGTAACAGCTTCCCTGGTGTATATTTGCTGGCTGTGCAGAGGAAGTAAATAAGATTTTGCAGTGCTTCTTGTCAAAAATCCCATTGTCACAGGCACGTTTATTGATTGATTTTCCCAAGTATGTAAGTTACGGATTAGCCCTTGCTCGTGTTAAAAACAGTTTCCATTAGGAAGTCAGTGCTTCAAAAGGTGTGGATGGATTTAGCGTGTGTGTATTCATCTGGTGCTCTCTTAAACGGCTCCGTGGTGGGGTTGCAGGGGGATTTCAGGGAGGAGAGCATTCATCATTCTTGCTTACACGGTAGCTAATAGGCTTCTCCCCGCTGCTCTAGGTGCTGCTCATAACAAGACCATAAAGATCGAGACTGTGTATACGTTGGTTAGCATAACTACTTTAATGCAGGTGGTTTAGAAAACTTATAGGTAGCATAAATGTGAGTCTTCTAGCATGAAGTATCATAACAAGGTGCAGCAAGGGTTTAATGCACAGAAAGGGAATCATTCCAATTTTTCTAATGGGCTTTCATACCCGTATGAAGAAAAGCAGTTCAGCTTCCTACATCTTTTAAAAGAAGTAGCATGCTTTACATAAAACCTATTGCCTTTCTGCTTGATCTATGGTTTTAAACATAATATTGTGCCCAGAATCTGAACTAAAAAGGTAATAAAGATACTGTCTTCTGGGACCAGGACAGCAATGAAATATCCGTTTTCATAATTCAAGAACCCCAAGTATAGCTTATCAAATTTATTCTCATGGAGTGTTTAACAAATAAACCAAGGGAAACACATTCAAGTGAAATAATGTTCAGTATTTTAATTCGAGGTCTGCGTGAGGACAAGTAATCATGCATTTTGCTTAATTGCTTCACACTTATTCCTGTTTTTAACACCTCTCCAGCAAATTAGACAAGCATCTTCAATGTGTTACTGGAGTTGTGTCAAAGATCTATACTACCCTCTTTGTATGCTTCAGCAAAAGTCCAGAAGATACACAGAAGACATACTGGACCAGTGTGAGGGGAAGAGCTTATGAAAGGAAGTCTCATGGTACATTACCAACATTAAGAATAGATATTCCTACTACAGTAGCACTCAAAGGCCTCAACCAGTGTAAGTTCCTTGTTATATCCAGGAGAGGCTGGATAGTCTATTGGTTAAAGTACAAGTACAAGCTTTGCATTTGAATGCCCCAGGCATCTCAGAGCTTCAAGGTAACCAGCAAAGCTTTGAGCCAACTTCAAGTATTTCAGTATTCTTAGTCAACGCACAATTTTAGCATAAGGACCTCTTACTGATTGAATGCCTTTCCAATACACAAGGAGTACTGCTACGAGGCAGAGTGTGGACACCAATTCTTTAGGCACCAAAGCCCTGAGTGTCACAATTTAGACTGTCATGGTGAAACCAGCACTTCTTCACCTCCCAGACACATTACAAAGATGTGTACACTCAAGATCAAAGGGCAATCAGGTTCTCTGGTTTCCGAGGGCCACTTAGGTGACACAGCTGGTTTGTGCTGGATGCATTTGGGAAAGTAAGAACCTGAAATGTGAGAATTCAAGGGAAAAATGAGGGCACTCATTGGATCACAGGATACTACCCACCCAGAAGAAACCCCATACTTCTCCCTCAGTCTCAAAAGACAGACTGGGAGCTGGGTAGAAAGTTTTTAATGGGTTCTCACAAGGAGCACAAGAAAGTTGTTGGGTGCTGGGCTCTCTCCTTTGCTCCTCTAGCCTTTGGACTGTAAGCTAGCACTGCCTTTGCAATGGTCACCCCAGGGAGATCTGAGGATGAATCATGTCAACCTAATTAGCATGGGAAAAGCCACCAATATGTTCTCTTTAGGATAAGGTATGAGCTATAATTACACTGCAGTAGTCAAAGCCTCTTTTCTGGACATGGTGAATATGATGTGGAACAGCTCAACCATTTTATGGCCACCAAAGGGAGACAAGAGTCTCACTTAGGACTTGAATTACCTACATTTGCAGGTATAGAATAAAAAAGGAGCATTGCCTTATTAGCTTGGCATTGACAAGCTGGACAATTTCCTCCACTTAGCAGGCAGCATCTCAGTGAGAGGTAAGCCTGGTGGCAGCTTTCAAGCTGTCTATTGTAAAGAATGTGTATTTTAGCAAGTACAAATTAAAACATGGGCAACAATTTTATACAGGAAAAAACCCAACACTGTGACAGCAAAAAAAAAAAAAGGGCTAGCATTCAGAAGCACAGCTCTAAGCTGTTATTGATTGACTGATTCATTAGATATATGGAAGTGCTATTAATAGGGCAAGGGCTCCTATCCAGATGGATAGGCACTCTCAACACAACTTCAGAATGCATCTCAAGAGCAACCAGATAAACCAAAGATATCCCATCACAAGTAAACCCAATTACATCAGCTCCATACCCTTTCAATTGCCACTTCCTTACTGTCTCACTAATTTCAGGGGCTGTTGGTAGGGGGAAAGACTGAATTCTATGATGTGCCTTGACAATGTGCCCTGACTCAGACTGTTTTATTCAGACTGAGAAAAGAGAAGGCACTTTCAGACCAGGTGTCAAGAGCTTTTGAAGTATGTCAGCACTTGGCCCATCTTTCTTCACTCATTTTAATCAAGGAGGCTCCAATTCAGATAACCCCTGCTGATCACAGCTAAGACTAACATTGTAAGAAAACCAGGAGAACCTTAGTACTGAGATGTGGATAGGTATATTATTCATATGTGCTAACATATGCACATCTCCTGCAACAGCCTGAAATTGCCTTGAGTTCATGACTTTTTACCAGCCCAAGCAAAGCTTTCACTTAACATTACCAGGAAAGTTGTTTGACTTGAAAGAGCAAGCCTGAATTTCATACATCCACCTAGAAATGCATCTGAATGTGAAATCAATTCCAATAAAGCCATTGAATGTAACTTATCTGAAAATTGCTTGTTGTGCCATAGTTTTCCCTGCAAAACCCTGCAATGCTTGAGCTGATAATGTTGGATCTGAAGTCCCATAACTATTATGCGGTATTACTCTCCAACTGGGACACTTGGCAAGGCAACACATTGACATCTTCATGAACTTAGCACTTCACATCAAGGAGAGGATGTGAACTTGTCAACTTGACACTCGTAGTGAAATCTCTTTCAAATTTGCCCTTAGAAATCATTACAATATGACTGGAAGCTCTTCACAGTCATATAAATAGGATACATTAGATTCAGCTGTTACAAAAAAAAGTCAAAGGGTACTAATCTTGTCCTTTCACCCAAATTAATATTGTCACATTCACTTACTAGTATTTAGAGGATGTTGGTGAAATGTCTTTACCATCTGTTTTGGTTCACATGTACATCATTAGAAGGATTCTTTCATTTTATGTTTACTGAAACTGTCCTTCAATTAACACAGAATTTTTTTCTAACTTGCCAGATATTTTTTAAAGTTACGAGTATATGTCACACTAGTATGCAATCCTTAAGAAATGCTGTCACCTCATTAAATTAAGTGGAGACTTATCCTAGGTTCATTGCAGTGACAGGGCTTTATTTTAAACCTGGAATTTTAAACTTGGAATTCTGGGGGAAATGATCAGAAGTATTTAAAAATATTTGACATGGTTTTAAGGACAAACAGAAATTCTGAGTGCTTCCTCCTCACAGAGTCCACGTGGCTATGTAAATGATTAAAGATAAACCAAAATGAACAAGAATTTGGCACTTAAAATCAGAGCCCACTAAAAGTCTCCTAGTCCTTTGAACTGGTATACTTAACCTATTAATAATCTACCTTTTAGCTCAGGTAGAGGAGATTTTATGTCAGTCATGATCCATATCTCAGAAAATCATGAAAGTCTGGGCATCAAGAGAATGTGCCCTACAGTCAAAAACTATCTGCCAGATATTCCCTGCACCATCACTTTCTCTTAACACCAAGGAGATCTTAATTCCAGTACTTCACACCGCAAAAGTATTGCACAAGGAGTTAAACGTCTTTTGGTATCTAGCACTCAGATCCTTTATGATTTTATAGTTTCATATGCATACCAGCAAAGTGAACCAGCGTTTGCATAACAGGTATGATTTCTTACGTGTGAGATCTGAGCGCACAACAGCATATGGACTAACTGCAATTATAAAACTGCACAAGGATCACTTCTGTGCACAATGCAGCGGCAAAAACCTATAGAACCAAAAATAGAGGGTAATCTTCATGCAAAATACAAACTTTGACAGCATCTCTGGCCACCTGAGACAGTTCCCAAGGGTCTCAGGTGAAAAACAGAAATCTGACATCAAACATCCAGCCATCCTTTCATCTAATTACTTCCTCTCATTTTATTAGCTCTCTGCTAGCTGAGGTACATAAGCCATTCCACTGCATGAAAAGGATCTGTAGCCATGGAAATATTTTTTCTCTGAAAGCATACTTGCTCACTTAATGAAAAATGTATAATCCTCCCTGGCAAAGCAGTGGGGATATTGGGTGTTTGAAGTATGCAGATTGAGCCCAGGGTATAACTTTTACACTGCAGTCCACAGTGTGGGACAAAAAAAAAGTGCTCTAAGTCATGGGGGGAAATCTTGGCACAGCTCTTGTCTGAAGGCAGTCCTACCAGCCAGCTTTGCCTGGAGGGAAGGGGGAGCACCCGGCTTTCCCTTCTCTGCACTTGGCAAGCACTGGGAGCCAAGGTAAAGGATCTGGGGGTGGGGAGGTCCCACTGCTGCTTTTCTGCCTCTTCCCTTTTGGAGGAGCTGACACCTGGAGGCAGGTGAAGAGGGAGCAGTTGCTTCATTCATCCAAAATTCAAGGAGTGGTATCTCCAGAGGAGAACGTGGAAATGGTGCCAGCTGCATTCATGTGAGGAGGAACCTAGTCTAGGGTCTTCATCACTTCATATTTGGTACCCAAATTCACAGAACTACTACAGCTTTAGGTATTAGTCACTTCTTTTCTCCATTTTACCAGCAAAAGAGCTAATGATGCTATCCTTTATTTCAACTATTTTCAAGTAGCAACAAAACACATAATATATCTGATATCTTATTGTTGTGTTGGTAGATTGAGTCTAGCAGGCGATCCCATAATACGAGTTATGTGGCAATAAAGTTGCAAGCCCTCCCCTCCCAAGACCTAGTTCTGCTCTTGAAACTTGAAATCAGGGTGTATAAGCCTCTTTGCAGGACCCTGGGGAAAAAAAAACAAAACAAAAAAGTGACATTTCCTCAGAGTTGAGCCAAAATATCTGTATGCATCCTGCAGAAGATCATTTTTTTCTTGCCTTTCACAAATTGCACTCAACTGCATTTGGCTATATACATTGGGAACAGGACATTTACTGCAGGTGAAGCGATGACTCTGCAGATCACAGTGGATCATGCAGATTCTAAACAGCCATAAATATTTGTTTTGTTTCCATCACTCCAGGTCTCCCACAAATTCAGTGAGGAATTTATGGAATAAGGCACCTATGACTTGTCAGAGTTTACTTTTCATGGCAGGCAACACAAAAAAATCATTCTTGGCTATCATGATTGGATCGCAGTGTAGTGCCGCATCAGGTTGAGCTCAGCTAAATTCAAGTGTCCGTTGAAAAGATGCAGTATTTCACCTTTCAAGAGCAATTGTTAAATTCTGGGGTTGTTGCAAGCTCTAAGGAAGCAACAACTTATTATTTAAACAAGTACTGCAGTGGACCAGGAGTCAAATAGATCCTAGTTATCAATTACCCTGCAGCATGGTGACAGCCAGAAAAAGTGTCAGTACCAAACTGTCTACTTTACACATGTTAGTGAGAAAAGAAGGTATTAGTATCTACCTGCTTCCTCCTTCTGCTCAAGTATCTACTTGAGAATGAAGTGAGGACCTACTTCCAGTGTACCCCCTCTCCCAAACGAACACTCACAGTATTGATGGCCAACCTCCAACAGACAAGGGCTGCCAACAGCCATCTCTAACAGTGGGAGACTTTTATGGACCTGTAGAGTGCACGACAGCTCCCTTCCCGCACTTGTACACAGGTTCCCCTCGCCCTTGGAAGTCACTGTGTGGAAGGGATGTTGCACACCAAGGTCTTGCCCCGATGTAGAGTCAAGCTACAGCCAGGGTGGGCTTCGGGATCCTAGTTTATATATATTAGATGTAGGGAGCAAGTGAGATACTGGGACTGCCACTAGGTCCATGACTTCCTCTGGGTCAGAGTCCTGCAGTGGTGGAGAACACATCAAACGATTAGTGTTTCCATTTAGGCTGGAGGAGGAAGAGGAAGGTCTGTGTCCACTTGAATGCTAAGATAACACGGTTGCTATTTGAGTTTAGCTGCTCTGAGTGAAACACATCATGGCTTCACCTTCTCAGGGGAAGGCACCTGGGGAACTAAGCAGTAGTTTATTACAGACAGTGGGCATTTGGGGTTCAGCCCAGAAATAACCTGTGATTTTCCCAAAAGGACTCAGGCTAGTGCTGGGCAGGGACTAATTCTTCCTTCTGACAGTTGTGCTAGTGAAGAGAAGGGACAGAACCCAGGCTCAGATGTCAACAGCACATCTTCTGGGAACTGTTTTAATTTCCTATAGATCCAAGCAAGCTCACAAGGCTTCTGAACAAGTTGCTGCTGGTGAGCTGTGATTTCTCCTCCCCCAGATAAACAATTATTCAAATAAACACAACTATACAGCCAAAAATAGTTGACCATAGGTAACATCATACTAAATGTATTACCAATAGAAAGGTGGGTTTGTGGGGTTTTGTTTTGGGGGTGGTGGTGGTGGCATTTGGTTTTTAATCTTTCAAAAGAGCTGAGCAAGTGTTCAGAAGGCAACATGCACTTTCCTTTAGTATAATTTTTCCCCATGCTCCCCCAAGCCTTTGCCCTGCTGACAGGGATGCCACCACATGGGGTGAGAGAGCTCCTCCTTTCCCCTAGCTGTAACTCCTGAGAGGCTGCGGTTCTTCCTGCAAAGTAACAGTAAATCTAGATAGGACATGCTAAATCCTTGGCCGAAACAACAAATACTGCTTTGCCACATGCAGAGACTGTGAAAGCAGTAAGGGCTGCTGTCCATTCAAACACAGCACTGAATGGATTGCTTTGTATTCTGTAATCTAGCAAGCATGCAGCAGATGCTGCATTTTGGGAAGAGCAAAACCTCTCGGAGTCTCTCCCTCTTTGACTACTGAGCTAGCAATTGACTGGAAAAAAGCCACAGGAGCAAAAGCAGAGAAGAGGTGCAAGACAGAGTTGAATGTGATGCCATAGGTGGTACTTTTGTAAACAACTCCTGCCCCTGCAAGGCACTTAGCCTTAAGTGTACATAGTTTCTTCCTCAGCAGTATTTTTTTTTCCTGCATTCTTTTGTCCTACTGCATAATATCTGACTCTTTTGTGATAAGCACTACACACTTAATACTAATCGCCATGGATTTTATTCCCTTGTTCTTTTTTGAACTTCCCTTAATTTCTATTCTTGTTTCTGATTGGATCAGCTGTAATTGTTATATTGACTTTATATTTTTCTATCTGCAATTTATCAGCAGTATCTTTTCTATTCCTACTGCTCTCGACTCCAGGAACAGTCTGAATGAATCAGAATTAGGTCTAGTCGCAGCTGAGCTGTGGAAACCTGCTGAGCCATCATAGCTAGAACCCCGGATCCCAGAAACTGTCATAAATAAAAGCTATTATGACTAGTACCTCATGCCATTTCTGACTGTGAGCATATGGCAGCATACTCTGTATGGCCAGGAAAGCAATAACTACTTTATGCACCTATTTGAATGTTAATACAAGGAGCTTTTCCCCCCGATGTTACACAAAAACATCAAAGTTCCTAGTTATTGAATAGTATGATTTCTAAATTCTGCTTCAAAGCTTTAGTGAATCTCCCTCCTCCTGTTCAGGAACTGAAAAGCCAGACCCAGTGTGAAGGAGAAATTCCTTTCTATTAGAAAAGCAGATGACATGGTGAGTATAGCTCCTGCACATGACTCTACAGGGCTGGTGAAGTGCAGGAATCTTTGTCCTCCTTCTGAGGCAAGTTTGTCCCAGAAAAAAATAGCCAAATCACATGCAGAATAAGCAATGCAAATAAAATATATCTGTGCATCTCTGAAGATGGGAAGAAACAAGCAGGGAGCAGTGAAGCGGAGGGAACGGAAATCTCCAGAACGAAGCTTGGAGCACAGGAGTGAGAGGGATATCTGCAATCATCTGCCTCATGCTGTCCTAGGCAATAAGGTTTAATAACTCTTAATTAACACATCAATTCCTATCCTAAAAACAAGTTACAGGAGTTGTGCTACCTTTACTACAGGAAATCTCTCATAAATGCTCTGCATCTTTTCTAATGTGAAAATGCTGTCGTGTCAACCCTGTCATTTCTGCTCAAAGAGCTCTTGTCCCCTCCTGCCCCCTTCCTGAGAGTCATCTCCTCTAACTCTGTAGAGGACAGTCATATCCCCTTCTCAACCTTTGCTTTTTCTCACCTGAAGAAGGGGCACTTACAATTTTCTTTCATAAGATATGCTAAGATCATTGTATCCTCCCTTTCACTCCTTACAACTTAAATCAATTTTTGAGAGATTATACACAGAGATCCACACAGTATTTCAGATAAGGTCGTACTGGAGCCTTGTACACAGCATGGAAATCACTGCCCTAAAACCAGAACATAAGAGCTTATGACCCCAGTGAGCTTTTCTCAGTGACATCTGTAGCTGACTAAAACACATGACCTGGCTTCTCCTCCGCTCCCAGCTCAAGCACCAGTTAATGCCTGAACTTCTTGTTCATGGTCCCAATGTGCATAACTTTGCATTTTGTACTATAATGTTCCATCACATTTATATCATTCCTGATCTCAAGGTCATCTAATTATTTCTATATAATATGGTAATTCACATTTTTATTGCTAATATGTTCCACATTTATGCCACCAGAAAAAAAAATCATTAATTCATCCCTACTTTTGGTATTGCGGTCATTAATGAAAATATTAAATCAGATTATACCCTAATCCAATAATTGTACTTTGCTAGACACTTTCTAACAGCTCCCCTTTCAGCATGGTCTTTTGCCTGCTTCCTCTGGGCCACCTTCCACCATCACTTCATAATTCTCATACATCAGTCTTCATCTTAACTTAATTAAGTTACTATAAGTTCAACTAGTATTTTCCCATCTGGCACAACAGTAGATGTTTTACAGAAGCCTAGAATACTGCTTACATGTGTACTTCCCCCTGACCCCCCCAGCTTTTCCATGCCTTAGACTTGGAGAGGTCAGAGCCAGGTCTGAGCAGCCTGCAATCCTACAGGTATGTTGGAGATACGCTACCAGGGAGATGCAGCAGCTCAGGGGGCAGGGGGCTGAGACAACCAAAACATCGTTGCCCTCCATGCAATCAACTCTGCCTCTCAGCAGGCTCAGGGCATCAACCAGGTTTGTAATTCAGGCTTCTCAGCATCCTACATCATGAGGCTGGGAGGGAAGGCTTGTCTTTTTTTTCTCCTCCCTGATGGGAGGAGAACAGACATCACTGCAAGAAGATGCCTTTGAATATTTCCTCCCTAAAAATCAATTTGTCCATAAAGGGCAAGAGAGTAAGGAGTTCAGCTGGAACAAGATTTCTTCCCATGTGCACACATACGTGTTTTTAAAGCATCTTTCTTGTTGTGCACAATATAATTCCTGAAACATCACTCTTGAAAATTGTTCACTCAGTGCAAGTCCCAGGTGCTACATTGCTGCCCATTCCTTCAGTGCTTGCAGCTTTCTTGCAACCTCCTAAGAAGTTCAAACTTCTGTGCTAGCCTATTTCAAGGCTGTAGGAGCTATTCGAGATTATAAAGTCACATTAAAAGCCTTTGCAAAGTGCTTTTTTTTTCCTTTAAGAAATGTCAGAGTAAGACTTGCCCTTTGTGCTGTTTTCCTCTAGTATTACACAAATCCTGTGAGATTTTCCTATTAGACCTGATGACCAGATACCTTACCCTGGCAATAAAAGCTATATCCGTGCACAAGTCAAACATAACTGTTGCATTTCTTGGCCTTTCTGTTGATGGTGGAGTTCACACTCATTTAGGCTTTTTATAAAAGTCTCTAACATCCACACTACTCCCTCAGTAAAGCAAAAAATAATGGGCTTGGTGTATCCAAGTCCATCAGAATAAGCCCTTGTATGCTGCACATCCAGTGAACTACAGAGTTTGTGACTGCTGATTTTCATTTGTCAAAACATTTAGGATTTATGGAGTCTTGTTTTATGCTCCTATAATACTCCCACCTATGATTCAGGCTTACTGGTATTCTTTATTGCAGCTAATGTTCTCTTATGTCAGAGCGTGACATGAAAAACCTTTAAAAAGATAGCATAAAAGAGATTGATTTTTTTTTTTTTTTGTTCAAGGTAGACTATCATATGCTTTGGAGATATTTGAAGTCGATACATTGAAGTTTGTGGGCAATCTCATTTTATTTATACCACTGGGGACACAAGAGACACTTCGCCAGTAAATATTAACTTATTATCACAGGATGGTTTGGGTTGGAAGGGACCTCAAAGATCATCTAGTTCCAACCCCCCTGCCATGGNGGTGGACTCAGTACTCTAGTTGGGGTCTCACCAGAGCGGAGTAGAGGGGCAGAATCACCTCCCTTGACCTGCTGCTCACACTTCTTTTGATGCAGCCCAGGACACAGTTGGCTTTCTGGACTGCAAGCGCACACTGCTGGCTCATGTTGAGCTTCTCATCAACCAACACTCCCAGGTCCTTCTCAGGGCTGCTCTCAATCCATTCTCTGCCCAGCCTATAGCTGTGCTTGGGATTGCACCAACCCACATGCAGGACCTTGCACTTGGCCTTGTTGAACTTCATGCAATTCTCACTGGCCCACCTCTCAAGCATGTCAAGGTCCCTCTGGATGGCATAACTCATGATTATGAGCTACAGAAATATCTTCCTGTTCCAAATCTCCATGTTCCCCTTTTATCCTTCCTGTCTAGGATGACTCAAAGTAATATAAATTCCTTGAACACATCCCAGCTACACTTGTTATACTCCCAGCAAAATTTGATCCAGACTTTGATAGAATGGGTTTAAGTGCCATGTGTTTAAGGAGTCTAGAAAGTTTGAGGTCCTTTATTCCTCTTTTTTTTTTATGGATGATGCTGCTGTTAGCATAATGTAGGCTCTAATACGACAAGAAACAGAGAAAGTTGAGATGGTGAACTTAATCTCAACATCAATGCCTTTTTCATTTCATTCTTTATTAAAAAGGTCAGCTGTAATTAAGGTGCTTACTTATTTAAACACCTATAGATAAGGACAAACGATCTCACAGAGAAGTGTCATGAATACTTAGATAAAGATAAGCTAGATGTTTTCCAAATGACTGAGTCTAATTAAATTTCTTCTAAGACACCTTTGTAGAACTGTCTGAAGCTGTCTGAGATTTCCTAGCTGTTATCTGTGAGAATTTCTGAAAAATAGATGGACACCTAAAAGATTGCAAAAGCATAAAACCAGTCCTCCTTCACTATTATGTAGAAAAGAGAATATTATAGACCACACAATTTCAACTCTTGGCAAAACAGTGAGATAAACAGTCAAAGAATGTATAAGCAATTAAAGGAAAAATAAGCAAGACTAGCAACAGTCAACAAGGGTTCATTAGAAACAAATGAGTTAAAACCATCCTGGTTTCTTTCTTTGGCAGGGTAAAAGGCTTGTATTTAGTGAGAAGTTGCTGTAGATAACATATTTTGACTTTAGTAAGATTTCTGACCTTATCTCCCATAACATCCTCATAAGCAACCTAAGAAACACAGTGTAAATGAAACTAAAGTATGAAACCCAAAACGTCCCAAAAAACCTATCTCCAGAGAGTATATGCTGTTAGAGAGCAATCCCATGCAATACATTCTTCTACAGAGATTTATCCTCTCAATGTTTCATTTATGACCTAGACGATTAATCATAGGATGTGTGTTAAATTGTCTGGTCTGCAAACCCACTAAGAGACAAATGTAAAATTTTACATTGAGATTGGGACAAGCAGCTCCACAGGTAGGGGATGTAGTACAGGCTAGCCAGCACTCTCAGAGAACAATTAGGAGCCTGCGAAGAAATACAAGATGAACAAAGGTTGGAAGGGCTATGGTCCTGCAAAAAAGGCAGTGGTCACCCCAAGAGATAAAAATAAATTCATCCTTTTCTCTGGGCTAGTAGGTGTGTCCAGTTTTGGCCAGCATGGTTTTCAGCAGATATGGAGCATTCAGGGAGAATTAGTGAGTGACAAAGATGTCTGTTTTCTGCAAAATTTGGGCTAGTTGGGCTTAGGGAAAACGCTAAGATGAGGCACACGATAATAGTGTTCATCTATGCAAAAGAATACTGTAAAAAAGCTCTTACCCATGTCAGAGGTACACTGTAAAAAAAGCTAATGAACTTCAACTAGAGCAAGGGTATATATTAGGAAAAGCCTTCAGCAGTAAAGATAGTTAATTATCTATGAAATCTGTAGGAATTCCATCTCTGAAGATCTTTAATAACAAATTCTGATAAGTAGTCTCTGAAAAAAACAAATTTAACCTTAGAAGGTAAAAAACACTTTTCCTCTCCTTGTACTTTCTAATCCCAGATGACTCCACTTCCCTCAGTACCCATTAAGTTTCCTGTATCTGCATTAGTTCTCTCCTGACCAAAGATTCTGCCATGCTTCCATAGCTCTTTCCTACAGGAATTCATACCATCATTCCCTCGTTCCCCCTTCTATTGTAACCCTTTCATCAGATTTTTAGCATGCCATGTTTTTCCCGCTGCTATGCTAACCTCCTTGCCTTAGAGGGCCTCTGCATCTTCTTTCACCCCCCGTACGTGCTTGTCATCTTCTTGGCAAGGGGCCATGCAGGTTTGACCAGCTAGAACATGCATTGCTCCTGCCAGTTACAAGCATTAGTTGGATGCACTGTTTCCTCACCTTTCTGGTGGGAGGGAGACACATATTTCTCCAGGGAAGCCAAGCAACACGTGTCATCTCTGACTTGTCAGCAGTCCACAGAAATTTCCCCACAGGATGGGTTAGAAGACCTGCTCTGAGTAACAGGAGTGATGCTGGCCACGGCTGGTAAGGAGATGGACTACCTGACTTCCTGAGGTTCCTGTCACTACTTCACATGGCTGCCTCTCATGCAGATGAAACTCTTTTCCAGTAGGTCCAGTCCCACCTTCTTTATCATACTCTAATACAATTGCAAGAAGAAGAGGTGGTGGTGAGGCAGCAAACAGAGGTAGCACCAAGCAGGCTTGCTTGACCAAGTCATGAAAAAACATGCTTTGCAAAGACACTGTTACCCGTAAAAGGAGCAGCAAAAGCCTTTAACTCTCCTACAAGCAAGTGGTCAGACCTGCTTGAGATATTCAAATGCAGATCATCCTGTCTTCCTTACTGCAAAGAAACAGGACAGACTCCAGGCACTTTCTTCATCAAGCAAGTTTGCTCAGCTAATGTTTCGCAGGCTTTATCTCCAAGTTTTACTACAGCAAAACTGCTATTAAGTGAACATGGACTACTAATATTGGATTTGAGGACCATACGGAGTTTTCACTCATTGATTTCAGATGCCTGCACTGAGATTGCCAGGCCTAGATTTTTAGAAGCATTGGATTTTAGTAANTAAAGATATTAAACAAGACCGGCCCTAGCACTGAGCCCTGGGGGACACCGCTTGTGACTGGCCGCCAACTGGATTTAGCTCCATTAAGGAGCAGGACAGACTCCAGGCACTTTCTTCATCAAGCAAGTTTACTCAGCTAATGTTTCGCAGGCTTTATCTCCAAGTTTTACTACAGCAAAACTGCTATTAAGTGAACATGGACTACTAATATTGGATTTGAGGACCATACGGAGTTTTCACTCATTGATTTCAGATGCCTGCACTGAGATTGCCAGGCCTAGATTTTTAGAAGCATTGGATTTTAGTAATTACTAATTATTTTCAGTGAAATCTATCCCAAACATGTCTGTAGCTTCGGTGCCAAGTTGATAACTTCTGACTAATATGAAATATTTTAAATGTGTATGTTTCCTTATTAATACTGCCTCACTTCCAATACATGCCTCCAATTGCTCTAAGCTTTGCAAATATAAGGCATATGCCGGAAAATCCTGTGAACATTTCACCAAAGCTGTACATTGTAATTAAATAAAATGTGATTACCAGACAATTTTATTTTTTTTTTTTTTTAAAGAAACCAATATGTCTTATTTGAGCCTGCAAATTACAGGCACAGGTCTTGAACTTATCATCATCTATTTTAGAAGCTTGTACTTTTTGACTACGGCATACTTCATTTTGACGTGTCCATCATTTTTCAATTGGATGTATGCTGCTATACAAAATCCATTACTTGTGCCATGAATTGCATAATGCTCTATTTACTTCTAGCATGGTATAATCAGACACATGCATCTTTGTTGGCTTTGTTACTGGCTTTCACTTTCCAATAAAGGAACCTGAATACATTAACTTAACATTTTAATGAATCGGTAACAGTAATGGGTGCTTAGAGTATAGATTGCTTTTGTAATGTGCTACCGTATTGAGAAGTATACTGAAGTGTTGTCCAATCTTTACCAAGTAGTTAAGAAAGCATGATTTAGTTTTGGACTAGTTTTATTAGGCAGTTATTGATAGCTATATAATGAATGATCGGTATGCAAGGAAAAGCATTCGATCTCTTCTTTGAAACCATTGTTGTAGTGTAACCAAAATAAACAACCTCCTTCCAGTGACTGCTTAAATCACAGAAGAAATCCCTACCAGCACTAAGTGAAGGGCCTTTTTTCCTCTTAAAGCAGTCATTGTTCAAGCATGTTATGAAATACTGGGGATTTTTCACTCATATGTCCATGACTCAAAATTATTCTGCACATGTTGTGAAGGTGCTAGCATCCCTTCCTCTTTATTCCTTTCACATAAGTGCAGTACAGTGTAGCAAGACAAAAAAGGTAATATTTTTTCCAGAAAAACAACGTAGTAATGAATCTAGACTTTGTATCTAGCAGTGGTAAACCTCCATCCCATGTTACCACGCTATTCAAAGCCATAGATAAACCATGGTTGAAACTGAATTTCAAGTAAAAGCTAGAGAGTGGTTTTTGGTTTTAATCTCAAACACAAAAAAAAGCAGAGCGCTACATGTAATTTTTCAAAATAAGACCATGATATCTGACTACCTGCTCTCCCACCAATAGTTGCTGTCACCAACTAGAAAATTATTAATCAGATTTATTCAAATTCATAGTTTGAACAATATCTAAGCATGTTTGTGAAATGCATCACCAAGAAGCCATCTGTGCATTTTCAACTATACCGTTTATATTTCACAAAACCAAGCAGCTGTTTTGCTGTGATTTTTCTGAGCTTTTAAAATTGGCTTTCAATACTGAAAGCCATGGAGGTTATAGAACATAAACCACAAAGTGTCTGTTTCTATGTTTGCCTGGAAGGGTGATGATGAGAAAAAACTTACAAGATGCACAGAGAAATTTCTTAATGCCGAGTTATGTCGTCACAATCTCAATTAGAATGAAAAGTAAGTGCCAGCATTATTTTGCCCCTCCAGCCTAATTGCCCAAAGTGTCTCCTTCCATTAGAAAGAGTCTGATTCTAAAGGTGGGAATGCAAACCTGAACTCCTGATAAGGAAAGAAATCAGACCATATGTCAAAAATAATTATTATGCCTAATTCCAGAGTGAAAAAGCTTAGGCTAATACTGAGCCTGTATAATATGGGTAAACAGTTGGAAGAAATTGCATTTTATCTGCTGTGTACTGCTTTTCTAAGTACAGATGAGTTGTATTTACTGGAGGGCGGCTAATATGTATGTTGAAGGCAGAAGGTAACAGTGACTCACTGTTCTTTATCTGAGACTTTGTTCACTGTTGCTGCCTGAACCATTATAAGCCATTTTGATTAAAATGGTAATGCACACCTCAGTACAGAGAAGTATAACATGCACTTTAAGTTTAAACACTATAGTCTATGACTAGTTATATTTTATCTAAATATGACACATTCCCCTTTATTATAGAAAAGAAACTCTAATATCTTTGTTGTTGTTGCTTCACAAGACATCATAGGGATGCAGCTTTAAGGGATTAGATATAGGTAGGAAGATTAGGAGGAATAAGAGGAATTGTATCTTCCAGTAAAATCACAAAATCACAGAATAATTAAAATTGGAAGGTACCTGGGGAGGTCTCTAGCCCAACCTCTTGCTCAAAGCAGGATCAATGCTGAGTTCAGACCAGGTTGCTCAAGGCTTTCTCCAGTCAGGGACTGAAAGCCTCCAAGGACAGAGACACCATGACCTCTCTGTGCAGCCTCTTGCAGCATTTGTCCACCTTTACAGGGTAAGTGATCCTACCCCAACCATCTCAGTGGCCTCCTTTAAACTCCCTCCAGTTCACTGATGTCTGTCTTGTACTGAGGGGGTCCCCAGCTTGGATGCAGTACCTTAAGTGGTGTCTAATAAGTGGTTACTTCTAACCACTTTCTCCTTCACATGTCCAAAAATGTCTTCTGAGAGGATTTGTCCCTAGAAACAAAGCAAATCCACTTGTCCTGTAGTTTCTCTGATCATTCTTCTTGCCATTTTTAAAGACTGGTGAGGGAGAGCCATCTCCCACAGAATCCTACCAACCATTTTCCTGAATACATCAAAGCCTGCTCCTCTCAGCTCCAGGATTTACAGTGCTACTTGCCTTCCTCACTCTTGTCAGCATCTTGGTCTCCACCATTTCACAATGACCACAGTCAAGGCTGCCATTGATTGTCACATCCTCAACCAGATCTTGTCTGTGAGCAGCAGATCCAGAAGAACATCACATCTAGCTAGCTTATGTGGCATGTGCATTAAGCAGTTACCCAACACGCTCCAGACAGTCCCCACATTGCTGCCCTTCCAGGCAGGGAGGTTAACATCTCCCATAAGGGCCAGGGTCGGTGATCTGCAGACTTCCTTTGACTACTTAAAGAGGACTTCAACCTGCCCTGTATACTTGCATCCCAAACTGTTTCCTCATTTAATTGCAAGCTGTTATCACCAACCCTCATGTATTTAGTCTGAAGCCCTCCTTACCAGGCTGCTAAGCCTGCTGGCAAAGATGTCTCTACCCAGCTTCTCAGGTGACTATGCAGCCAGCTGTTACCCTGCGGGATGTGTCCACTCCTATCCAAACTTTTCCCCCGTCCTGTTTGATCAAGAGGGGCTAAGCAGGTCCTTCACTTTTGCCCCTAGGCTCTGCAGTCATTCTTGATTTATTCCACACTGCCAATAGCAGCATCATTGCTGCCCATGGTTGAATATGCAATACAGGACCAGAGCTCAAAAGGAAGAGGTACCTTCAGCCTTTAATGCCCAAGCAAGCTGGGACCAGTACAAGTAGGGTGAAGCATGGGTCTGCTGACTGAACAGCAGAGACTGCATTGACAGGAGCAAGGGAAAGCTTCATCCTGGCTGTTTGTAATTTTGGGCCTTAATCCCAAGTGGCTTTGCCGGTGCCAGGTGTAGTCTGAGGTTGTGCCCTTTCTAGAAAGGGCAGAGCCAGCACCACTGGAAACAGGCAGCCTCGTCAGAGCTCCCTGGGCAGGGCTCGGGGCACTCCGGACACCAGTGCCCGTGCTCCCGCCACAATCACATTTTCACAAGGTAAATTACTAACCCTGCAGTGAGCTAATGCTCAGCTAAATTTTTTTAGAAGTACTTTGTCATTCGGTTAGTCTCAACGATGCCTAGAACACAAGCAATACCCAGGAGCTGTACAATAATATTTAAGCAATCAGGTTTATTATCTGCTTGTTTTAATTAAATGCTGCTATTTTTTCCCTAGAGGAAGAAAATTTTTAACATTAAACAATTTAATTTGAAGTAAATGGGCCTCTAAAAGGTATATCATTTACTCTGATTTGATTTACCCTGCACAGAAGATTCCTATTCATGAACTATTAATGTGACTTAGCCCAATCAGATATGTTTCATTTGTGTCCTACTTCAAATCTTTAGGCTCTCCCATCTGTCAAAAATGTTCGGGCTGCTGAATGATAAAGCCTTGTTGCTATGGCAATTAGTTCCATTACCTAGGTGACAGTGCTGGCATGATGTCACCACTAAAGCGATCTAACTCCTGAAACATTTTTAGTGTCTGTTGCAGATGGACCACAGTTAAAACCACCATTTATCAATGACCCAAAATACCCACAGGTGATGAGAAAGAAGGTGCAGCTTGACCACAGTCTGTACTACCTGGAGAAGTACAGGTAAAGATCAGACCATACAAGTGGACCATCTGCATTCAGCAATGCTACCAGAGAGTGACAGGGAAGCATAAGCAAGAATAAAAAATAAAAAAAAAGAAAACAGAAAAACCCCACAACTTCCTTGCTTGGGCAGCAGCTGGATGAACTGCACCACTCTGCTCCTGCCACATCGCCCTCTCCTAATTCACTTGAGTAACATGAAGGCACACTCCACAGATGTGTGCATTTGCATATTTTAAGCCTTGCTATTAATTTTTATGTAATATCTAGTCACACTTCAAAATCCCAGTCAGGGGTCAAAGCCCTGTCGTACCACAAACTCTACAGGCAAGCACAATACTTGATAGCCTCTGCCCTCCCTGAAGCTGACAGACTTCCAGACGAGTTCAGGAGATGGTGATACAAGAAGCAGTTGCTGCCATTTTCCTGGTTATCTACAATTTATGAAAGCTTTTATCTTCTAGTCACACCAATTCATAGAGCCCACAGCGCAACTGAAGCCAACAGGTAGCAAATTTGGCAGTGATTAAAAGAACAATGACAGTAGCATCTGTTATGTTTTGGGTTTTTTCTCCTCCCTTGGCTTTGCCTCAGATTTCTGGGGCATGCTGAAGTGAGCTGTTAGTTGCGTAGTCAGCAACTGGATTGCACCTGCTTTGACCAGGAAATCTGTGTAAAATGAGACAGGATTTTTCTTCTACTTCTTACTTGGATTAAACTCCATGTTTTGGAAACTAGCCAGGGAACCAGTAGTTACAGGAACACATAGCTGCATTAATTCAGATGAAGGACTTCAATAGTCTTTTAGTGTTCAGACCGATCAACAAAAATGTTATTTTCACCGTCGCACACGAGGTCTCTTCTTCCCCTTGCCAGGCTAGTATCTAAGCAACTAAATACAACTGAGTGAAGAATTTGCATCAAATAACCAGTGAGAAGAATTCTCATCCCTTTTTCTGATGAAGAATTGCTCCCCAAAATGAATAAATTACTGGTTTATTCATTATTTAGAGTTATGAGGCTATGCTTACAGCAAGTAGTCCTCGATCCATAAATCGTTTGCAAACCATTATACACACTCACCACTTGCTGTCTTGGTTAGTCATATAAATCACATGGCACGCTGAACAGGTGAGTGATAGTTCGGAAACATGGCAATTTGTTGCCTTTATGTCACTCCCCTCCCGCCCCCAACACATAGTGGACTTTGTCAGGAACACAACATCCCACCTATCAGCAGACTTTCTGTTCATCCTTTTTTCTCTGAGTATTCATTGATACAAATCACATTCACAGCAAACTCCTGAACTTGCCTAGTTCCAGATGTAGCTCATGGTCCCCTCAGTGCTCTCTGCCTGACCAGCTAGCATCATGAAGCTGAAAAAACCCATAACTAATGTCATTGTCACGGAGAAAAAAAAAGAAAAGAGTTTCTCTGACAAAGATGCAGACTGACTTCATAATTGTAGGGACTGCACTGCCCTTGCTCCAAATTGTCAACAAACCACCAGAGGAATCCTACATGTGGACGCACTTCTGACATGGTCAAAGGTCACATGTGTAATTTGTCTCTCATGGGGATTAGTATTTCATATTGGTCTTCTGCTGGGACATTCAAGTAAATTAACACTGGTGACGTGCCCTTTACTTGCTGGCCTGCAGACATTCATTAGGGCTGGAGAAGAACATTGTTTTCTACCAGAAGCCACAGCAAGCGTGTCTTTTACTAACCTGCCTGTGCATTATTTCTTGCATTTGATCCCAGATTGACACTCTGCTCTCTGAACATTCATTTCTCTTAGTTCCTACACCTGCCTTCACTGAGGATGAGCACAGATGACAGCGTCAGGAGCCCACACCACTGTGGACCCAGGTCTGCAATTTTGCAGCATAGTTCAAGAGGTGAGAGAGGTCACACACAATGCTAACCTTGTGCATCTGTTGAAAACAGAAATAATTTGACTAACTGGCTTTCTATGAACTACTGAGAAATAGAACAAGGATTGCCATCTGCAGTTGAGAAAGGGGGAATATTAAAGCTCACTTATTAACAATCACAGTACGCAGCTGGAGCTATAGAAGTTTACCTAATCTAGCTGCTCAGTTGATATCCTGTTCCCTTGCATTTTGGGGACATCAGTGTTCACATAAGGAGTGGCAGAGTTGACATTCTTGATGCCCGAAGATGCATGCACTGTATCTTCCACTTCATTCTATGTAAAATCTCCGTTTTGGTCTTGTGACAGCCTTTACCAGATTGCATACTGGCAGATAGGATCAAGTCAGAGTTTTATACAGGAGTTAGAGAAGGACTTTTAATTTCTTGTAGATATTTCTCTTCAGTTCCAAGGAGGCACCTTTGACCCGGTGCTTTACATTGATACTGGGCTCCAACTGCACAACCCTGAGGCAGTTATTGAATGACTGCATATGGGAAATAAAGTGACTGCCTCAGCAGGTGGCAAATCCAAACAACCCCTTTGCACTACACAGGGCAGTAGACAGAAACATCCAGCAGGAACTGCCTAGTCAAGAATAGGGGATGAGGTGCTTCCAAGCCACCCCAATTATCTCAGGGCTTGCTCCCGGAGAGCTCAGCAGCCTTCTCCACCAGCATCTATCTGTTAGGCAAGCACGCATGAGCTTGGTGAATCAGGACCTTTCCAAAGAAATGCTCAGACTTCACCTAAGGATCATTTAGCAAATCAATAACACTCAGACACCCAAGTTGGAACCAGTAGCAACATGTTATGTTGAGCAGTTGTTTAGTTTATGAACTGAAAATTAAAATATCCAGTCAAAACTGTAGAAAAACATCTAGGTAGGCAGGAAACAAGTCATTCAGTGAGAGTTGGTCAGGACATTGTCTATGATGACTGAAGGTTACAAAAAGTGTCGTATACCAGTTGTCAATGAGATGATCAGTTATTGCTGTTACCACTATTGTATGTATTTGAACTTACCTATGCTTTGCATGTGACAAACTCCAGTTTACAGAGAAGAACATTTAAAAGGCTGTTAACTGTGTAGGACCACGTGCCAAATTAAATTCCTGCTATCCTTACACCTTGTCACGGTCAGTCCATTAAAAGCAATTTATACATAATAACCATAATATACCATCTATACAAAAATTCAGTTCAAACATGCTATAACTGGAATAAAGATATTGCCCTGTACTGAGGTAAAGGCAGCTCTCAATACAAAGCTTTAAAAAAAACATTACTGGGTTGCTTTCAGGAATATTAAGATTAGGCAATCTTTTAGCTTTTCCTTAGAGACATCCTAATTCAAGCTCTGCAGTTATCATGTTAACGCAGGTACAAGCGTATCAGAAGCTATTTGCTATAATATAGGCTTGCTTTATTTATTTTAAACTTGTGTTAACGTTGGATGGAGACCATGGGAAATGTGCTGGTATAAATTTCTTATGAGCTGTTCCTGATTCTCAGAGATGCCCAATTAACTCATTCCTTCTTCCTTTAAAGGGAACGTCTGAAAAACTGGCATAGTGCAAACATTATGTCATCTAGTATCAACCGAGAGAAAATGTAAAATATTTGTAATACCAACAGAAATGTCTTTAAACCCACACTTTATGTTACCCGTGGGAACCAGTAAGACACACTGTCATGCTGTAACATATTAGTGTTTAAGGCTCTTTAGAAAACTACAGCTCTGGCTATTCAGGACTACATATATATGCACAAACCAGTTATCCTAAAAAGTCTGTGGTGGTCTGTGCACGTTGCTGTCTTAATGACGGAGCACTGCTGTCAGCGGTGGCAGGCATGCCAGCCATTCGGGGTTTAGAGACCTGGCTCTTTCTCAGAGATTACATCTTTTTTGGGTTCTGTTTACAAAAAAATAAATTGCTTCAGCAGGGCAGAAAAAAACAGGATGTTCTGACATGGCAGAGGGGAAAATCCTCTGTTCCCTTCTCCTCCCTGTGCTGCCACCCAGAAAGCAATGCGCCGATAGAAGTAGGACGACTTTTAGCATAGGGCTTGTTTTTCCCTTAACCAAGCAGACAAACAACAGCTAGCTCTCCCTCTCTCTGCTTCCACATCTTTAAAATTGTAATCCTCCTCCATAGTACAAGTTGTTGTGTATTTGCTTGTGCTTCCCCACTGCCCAACCGTCACATCAATTATAAAGGGATGAAAGAAAGAAACTGCTTTTTCTTTTCTAGCCATAACCTTCCACAAATCTCAACTATTCCTGCTACTAGTACGTGCCTTGGCTTCCGTGCACTTCACTCAATACCATCTGTACACATCCAAGGACAAAAACGTCCCTTTTGTTACTCAGAAGTGGCCTTGTATAGCTCTCAAGTTGCTGAGGGAGTTTGGCTACACAGGAGATTAGTTTTCTTGCTGAGGAATATCCTATTGTGTCAGCCATGTCATTCCTGTCTTTTTAAAAAAAAAAGTACAGACAAGCAAGAGGCAATGCAGAGATTACTAACTATGCCTAAAAATAATGAAATGTTGTTCAACATATTAATATGTATCTTTAGAAGTGAGCACGGCTGCACAGTACTCACAAGTATTCTCACCGATTCTCTCACCTATACCACTTGCAAGACGCTTTAATAATGTAAGATGCAACCCCAGCGACACATACTATTTTTTTAAAATATTTCTGACAACAGTCTGCCTCACTCATATCAGCATCTTTTCACAGAAGAAGCAGCCTAAATGACTAAGTATAGCCACGGAATTGTACTCTGGGCGTACTGTGTTTCCATGAACCACTACCCAAGACCACCAAGAGTGGCAGAAAGACAAGAGGTACCTAAGGCCATGGTTGCTCTGGAAAGGTTCTTCCAGTGCTGGGTGTAGGTCTGCGCTTTCTGCATATGCACAACACACACGGAAAAGCGTCTGCTTGACCTTCTCCTGGGAAAAGGGAGATTATTCTGATGGTATTATCAAAGGAAACGGGGAAATCTGACCAACATTTGGGTTTGGTCTTGGTTTTAGTTCACCAGTATTCAGCAAGTGTGGTCTTCTGATCAGCTGAAGGACTCCTAACAGAAAGGCTTAAAAAACTATGAAAGGAAGCTTAGACCAGGAAGAAGATAGTGATGTCTGGAATATAAACAGCATGAAGAAAAAAGTAGACTGAAATCACAACTATTATTTTAATGTCATATTCGCTCTCACTTGAAAAGTGGAAAATTAGGAGGCATAGCTTGTCAAAGGATAACAGTAAAGTCAGAGCATTGGTTGTGCTCCAAAATAACAAGTCCAAATATTTTAGCTCCCTTTCTTCATTCAGTGCAAATACTTTCAACTGACATTTCTGAGAACTTGTTTCCCTCTCTTGTGTCCATCTGGGATACCTGTAACTAAAGTATGAGAGAATAAAATATTAAGTGCAAGTGAAAGAGGGTCTGGGTCAGTTTTGCTGGAATAACCGAGCCTTGCTCATCAACTGATGCTCAAACATCAGAGCATTCAATAACTTATCAACACATTAAAAATACATTGACTGTAGTTCTTTCCTATGACTCTTTTGCTACATTCTAGGTCCATATTGTTCTTCCTTTTCCAGAAACACCCTGCTTAAGTTGTCTGATCTTTAAACACATACAAAGGAAAAAGGTCCACTAATGCAATTTCACCGTCATTGTTTTCAAAGCCATTGAATTGTAAATGCTGTGCGTTAGGCAACTGATGTGTGAACAGCTCATCTGGCAATCTCTAAGTAAAATGTTTCAGTAGGTAAATTTAGTTAAACTGTGTATAATTAGAAGATGAAAAAGCAACTTATTGCAAGGAGTATAAGACTCCTAACGTAATACTGATATATGGTAAACTCAATTTCTTTGCTGTATTGGGTCTTCACATAAACGTATGTGTTACAGATGTTGACAATGTTGTACGTACTTCATGCTAAAATTGAGTTTCCCATTAACTTATGCTGTGAATTACTTTGCTCACTACATGAAAATAAACTGAAATATGCAAAAAACAAAGGCCAAGCCCCAAATCTGAAGTTTTGTGCTTAATTGTGAAGTCCACAAGAATTACTGTTACATGTACATAACCTAAATCAACTATGATTTAATATCATTGGAATCATTCCTTTTGTACCACTTGTGTCATTACTTTGCTGCTCTGCACAAGAAGTCATGAATTAACACAAACTTCTGAAATCCACTCAATACACATTTCCGTGACATGAAGAGTTTTTCCTTGCCATTTATTTTTATTTCAGTTAGTCTATAAAATTCAGTATGTTTAATATTAAAGAGGAAGAAACATAAAATAGTTGATTCACCACACTTGCCAGTGGTATGGTGGCAATTATGGAGAAAAATCTTTACATCAGCATTCTTTGATGTATTAGATGATCATTAGTATTCATTTATTGAAAAAGAATTTGTGAATTATATGCCAGAAGTAGTGACATAGATGACAAAACAGTAAAAAAAAGGGTTTGGAGAGCATAAAATCAAAGGAGAAAATGAGAATATACAGTCTGAGCTAATTGCTACAAGAAATCCTACACAGAGCATGTGGATTAGTCAGTGAGATGAGTTGCTTTAGTTCACTTGGTTATCTAAATATTAGAAAGTGTCCAGCCTTGAGTAAATACTCTAGAACTTAGAAATACTTTAAATAAGAAAAATACATCCCAAGAAAGTCATCATCCAAGATCAGTCAATATTAACAAAGACAACACTCAGCTGGTAGTCGCCACACTAAGTCTTTGTTTTCACCCTAACTGGTAAAGGGATTTGCCTCCTTCAACCCAACCTTAGCCTGCAATGGTGTCCTGACAACCTCCAACTGAACCTTACCCTTAGACGCACCGTACTCTCCAAATCAGTTCTCAGCACCCTTAAGCTGACCGAATGAGTGAGGAACACCATGGTAAAACCAGTCTGGATCATCCCTGATCCCTAGGCCCCTTTCATTAATTTCGTCTGCCAGATTTTCTTCTTTCTCTACTCCCCCACCCACAAATTCTGGTGAATTTCCGAAAAGCGCTGAACTTTTAATAAATTAGGCAAGTTGTCATAAGCTATTTTATCATCACTATGCACTTCCACAGAAAGGAGGTGGTCATGGAAACTCTAGAGAAGACATACAAATGAGTTACATTCAGAACAGGAAGATGTGGAAGGAAAGGACTACTAGGACAGTAAATCAGCACTGGAAGAACACACATTTTACAGTAAAACATAAATATATTTCTGGTACCACTCTGCAAGTTATTTTGTGGAAGTGTGACTCTAAAAGGAAGACTTCAGAACTACTGAATCTCGCTCTGAAGCACAGTGCTCAGTTTACAGGTGAAAACATGGGTTTGTGTGATCAATACTGGAATCTAGGTAGATTAGAAACCAAACCCTGGAATTAAAAATAAAAGGGCAGGGTGGTGGTGGTTTTGGTTTTTTTTGTGGTTTATTTGGTTTTGTTTGGGCCCCCCCTGCCAAGTGCTTATTTTACCACCAATAGTAAAGTCCTTCCTAATTACTTTTTCTGCTTTGTAAGAAAAATAGACTGTTTTTCTATTGATTAGCATCTGCTGGCGGAACGTGCTCTGTGACATTGCATAGACGGGCTCCTTCCCAGCCTTCAGAAGAACCACCACCTGGGTCAGGAACCAGTCCTGTCCAGCTCAACGCCTTGCGTCCAGCTGCAGACATAAACGGATGCCTGAGTCAGAGCAAGGCTTTGCTAGACCAATGCATGATGCTTCCCTGTGATACTCTCCCAGGCTCCCACCCAGGGAAATTCCTTGACTGGATGTTGGTTTCTTTTATATTTAGCAGCTCCATGACAGTGTCCAGTTTCCCTGGAACACTACTATTCCTATCCAAGTGCTGTAATGCTAGTGGGAAGAAGGCTTCTACAAATGGCATTTTGTCGTAAGAAACTAAAAGATACAATTAAGTTTAAAACGAGACCATATTTTTTTTCTTTTTATCTTATATTTTTCTTTAACATAATTGCTTTTAGAAACAGAACAATAACATAATGAAAAGAAAAAATGAACAATGGTTACCTACTTTGGGTTGGTGTTTTTTTTTTGTTTTTTTTTTTTTTAACCCCAAAACTGGCCAGGCAAAATAGTCCAGCAAGATAAGGCTACTCCAGACCATAAAGGGGAAGTGGGGATAAACAACAGCAGTGAACAGGGAAGTTATGAAGGACAGAAGGAAGAAAAAAGAAAAAAACAAACCCCCAAACAAAACACTTAAGTAACACCTCTTTCATCTAGATGTCAGAAAAGAATCTTGGATTATACCACCACACTGGTGACCACTCCACACCCTTGTGGACAGTCAGAAGATGGGACTGGAAAGAATCTCCCATTGTACTCAGATCAAGCTTACGTCATTGCAGGCACCACGCCATAGAAACACTTGAATGAATTCACCAGTCGTCCTCTTACAGATAGTTCAGGGGGTTTTTGCCTCCAGCTGCAGGGTGTCCAGCACAGTTCAGAGGCCAGAATTTCTTAATTCATCTTTCTCCCACTCATGTCCCTCCCCAGGTACTGTTTTGCTGGGTGAAACAAGAAAAGCACTTTCACTTTGCTAATACAGGTTCTCCATTCCTACACACCCTTCTTCTCATCTTTTCCATCACGAATGCATTTCTGACAAACACTCATGACAAGCTTCACATGACATGCTAACTACTGAAATTTCTCCAAACTGGAGATTTTTCACACATCTTCCAATCATATGTGTCTTTTTTGCACTTGCTTAATGTTATTAGCGTATGATCATCGATGACCCTGTGACCACCTAATAGTCACATGATAACAGATGAATCTGAGCTGTGTTCCAGCGATGTTTAAGTACCAGACATGCTTTTAACTAGATCACTGAACAAACTGCATAAGAGGCAGCTCTTTCTCTCTCATCTAGCAAGGTATCGCTGTCTGATGAGTGACATGAGAACAATACTTTGTGTAAGCAATTTCCAAGTGAAGTTGCTGATTAGTGCAGACATTGTGAAGGCAAAAAGCCATCAGAATTTGGCAGGGAAAACTTTGTCATTAAGTAATTCAGTCTCTAAGTGACAAAATGATTTGTAGATGACAGTGCTGAGCTCCCTGCCCTTCCTTCTCACACTCCAATACACTACAAACAGGAGCGTCATTTGGGATCTCTTTCCCCTCAGCTATACCTCTTTCTCATCACACATCACAAGTTTACCAGAAGTCTCCTGTCATCTTCTAGCAAACACAGGAGTAAAAGGTTTGGATGCCACCTCTGTTCAAACACTGTGAAATGCAGCAGAAATGGAGCTGTTGATGATGGAGATAAATCACAAACACAGAGTAAGGAGAAGTTAAATGGAAACATACAGCTCAGCTGGAAGTCTAGAGATGTCCTTAGGAGACAGGTGGCCAAGCAAGAATCCAGCAGAACCTTATCTTAAGCTCTTGCTCTTAATGAAGTTTGGCATGGGCATGAAGCATTTTCAAGTCCTGTTCTTTTTGTTTGGCTTGGTTGGGGATGATAACTCACCTTGGTCGAGGTGCGAGTTCACGCTCACTGCGGCAAAAGGCAGACTGTGTGGAAGCCAGAGCAACTACAGATCAATATCACAAAACTTACTAAGTGAGAACTGCACCTGAACTGGGAGAAGATACATCAGGAAAACCTGCAGGCAAGTGCAGGAAGTGTTCTCCAAATGGTGTCTTTAGTTGTACAAAAAAAATCCAACCCAAAAACCAAAGTAGGCTCTCATCCCGAGAACTCAAGCATCTCCTCTACAACGAGACCAGCTCTATGCAGGCAGATGGTCACTGTACTTGCTTCAAAATGGGCTGCAAATATCTCTAAGGTAAACACCATGCCTTTCGTTGTGAACATCATGCTTGTCGTTAGACTCTGTTGCGGAAACTTCTGAGCTAACCGATGAGCACAGCTACACTTGCACTGAAAGCATCTGCACTCTGCACGTCCTGACCCAGGACAGAGCATTTGGCATTTAGGGAAGAAAGTGTCATAATTCTGACCAATAAGTTGTTCAGGACAATGATTAGCTAAATGACAAGAAGAGTTATGAGCCACTGGTACCATGATATAAAGCTTGAGAGAGGGACAAATAAACTGTCAGTGATATCAATATACGAAAAGTAATATTTAAAAAAATTAAAAAAAAATCAATTTTTTCTCCACAGGAGATAAGAGGGACACTAGGAAACACTGTGTTCATAGGATTATGCGGTATGTATAGGGAGGGATGTTTTCATCCACAGCACCCCTCCAAGGTAGCATTTCTCCCAACACACATTCACGACTTCATTGCTGTCATACACTCATTAACCCAGAGTGACCATTTCTGCTCTCTGGGGCTACGATCACCACGTCTGCTTTGAAAAGCAAGCTGCTCTGTGCCAACAAAACTCCGCAGGTGTGTGTTAAAACACACCCCCACAGACAGACCTCCAGTCTTCAGTTGGATCAGGACTTCTCAAAAGCTATGACAGCATGTTTTGCCACACTGGTCTGACCGTGCACAGCCCACATGCCTGTACAAACCTGCCCATTCCTACTGCCATTACACCTGCCCTGCTTCCTTCTCTAAAGGGAAGGGGCTTCCACCACTGGCCTACCATTCAGCCAACTACACGTTAGCTCTGGAAACAAACGTTTTTAGATGCATTAAAAAGCACACAGCTCTTCAGAGTTAGAATGTGAGAGAGTCAGGACTCTTTCTAGGTGCCTAATATCTAAGTATCTAAATATGAATGGTTTTGTCGTAATTACCTGCCAGAAAATAATGGCTCTGTAATATTATCGCTCCAGCTATATTCTAAAGGAACTCTTTCCTATCTTTTAGATGAGCTCTCTCTCTTCTGGGCTCAGCTGCCTATGTTGGTCCCTGAAGAGCCATTTCTGTATCAGATGATTCATTTTCTGCAGATGATAATGCACAATAAACACAGCCACCAATAAACCACACCCTCCCTCACAATTTGGCTTATGTAATTGCTACATTTACGAGTTTCACACATGAAAAGCTACTGGTTGTTTTCCACACAGGTGCAGACTCGGTTTCTCTGCAGGCAGAGAATTCACATGTAAACATTAGTAAAACGTTGCTCCTTTTAGGTTTGCTTGGATTCAAATACCACCAAGGAACTCATCTTTCGGTACTAATTGGTGGTGTGGGGCTTTAGGCAGAGGAAGAACAAAACCCTCTTTGTGGTCCGTACGTAGAAGAGGCCGAAAAAAATAATTAGCAGCAAGCTTAACTGGAGATTAAAGGTAAACTCCAAATGAGTGAAAATTCCAGCATTGCCCACAATGGTTATTTTGTCACTACTCTGATTTTTACTATGACCATAGTCTCTTACAAATAAAGCTGTTTACCAGCAACACATCAAAAAGGCATTATCAGAAAAATCAGTCAGATAGATTACTTCAGCTGTAACAGTGCATACAATGCTACCTATCTTAAAGGCTCAGATTTATGAGGCAGAAACATTGCTTCAGGCAGTTTTCAAGAATAGGTACAGGAGGCGGAGATTACAGAGAGGAGGGTGTTGTGGTTAAAGGTTATAAAGCTGCATTTACACAGCACTCTTCAATAGCTACAAAATTAACTTAGGTATTTCAGGAAAAGGACAAGTTGCAGAGACAAGGGGGAAAAAAACAACCAACTTTTTCCAGTGAAACTGCTGTCAAAATGGAAAACAGGAGATTTATGTAGAGGTATCAGAAGCAAAGTTTCATCTGCAGAGACTTCAATTTAGAAGCAGACTGTGGGAGATGGGGAGGGGACGAGGCGTAGGAAATTTAACATGCTTCCCAGGCACATGCTGTGACAGTACGATTCTCACCTCCTAAAGCCCGTGAGTCAAAGGTATTGAAGATTCAAGCATTTTTCTCCTGGCAGTGGGTGGCCTAGTCCAAAAATCCAGCTGCCTTTCTGTATGACAGACAGCTGAAATCATCTTCATATACATTAGATTTATGTTATTATACAGATCATATCAAACATTATGCTGGAGAGTTTTCTCCCAATGTAATTGCCTCCTCCTCCAAGCTAAGCACGTCCCCTTCACAAAATGCCATAGCCAGACCCCCAAAATCAACCAATTTATCAGACAATGATAAAGAACCATTTTCTTTCTTTTTTCTTCCTCCTTCACTAACTTTCACCCACTTCAGACTTTTTGCAGTGCTGACGTGGAGCTCAGCTCTTTTCAGAGAGGCAGAAGAGGGCTAAGCTGAAGAGATGTCTATCCCAGTACCTACTTTGTTATTTGACTTAAACAGGACAGATCTCTCAAAGTACTTTCACATATTTTAAAGCAAATGCTTGCAAAAATGGACAAACCCTACAGGTCCTAGAGGTGGCTTCCAAGCTAAAGCCAAGGCAGTCGGGGCAGCATGGCCAACACCAGCCCTTGGGAGCCTGCCTGGCTCCAAACATGGCTCTTCTCTAACCTACTGCAGGATGCAGCCCATGATGCTCAGATGAAGTCATGGATTACATCAAAGGATCCAAACAATATAATAGAATTTTTTTTATTTTATCCTCAATGCTGTCCATAACCTCTCCTGCCCCAGTAATTTCAAGTCACAACACGCATAGGGAAGAATTTATCTGAACACAGAAGGCTTCACAGCATCTTGATGTATTTTGGGAGGGTCCTAAAAGAAACTAAGCGCTCCTTATTATATTTAACCTGGAAAGACTAGATAAGTAAAGCTTAAGGCAACGCTATCAAGAGTCAATGCCACAGAGTGAACGCAGAAGCTGCCCAAGCGACTGGGTGCAGCGGCTGGTGCAGTCAGACACCTTGTCCCCAACGCTGACCAAAACGGGCTCCTTCAGGGGAGATTCCCTTGTGAGGCAGTCGCACAAGAATATGCCGTCTCTTAAGATCTCCCCATTTATGGTAAGAGGTCCCATGTCAGAAGATTTGTATCCCTGCCCTTGCCGCTTTTTTTCTGTGATCTGCTAGTTTTCAGTCTGGAAATGCTCGCTGCCCACACCGCGCCTGGTTGGTTTTTCCTCGCAACACACCACTGGGCTGAGCTCCACAGGCCGTGCACACTTCCCCCCTACATACCCTTTTACTTGCATTATTTTGGTTTCACAGATTTCCCTCTTGTTTCTGTACCATGGGAGAAGGCAAACAAAATAACATCAAAAACGCTGATAAGAACTGCTGTGTACTACCCTAACGTACCCTCATTTTTACCTCTACAGTAAAGAGTTCAGTTATACATACAAGAGACTTTCCACAACACTAAATATTCTCATTGTCTGCCTTGGTAGACCCTTAATATGCCTTTACCTCTCAGGAAGGTTTTGTCATTTCCTTAAAGAAAAGAATCTTTATGCCAAAAAGCTAGCACACCAGTGCTTGGTTTTTCAAATTATTTATCATTTACTTGACAGTGCGAGAGAATCAATGCACAAGCTCCCAATGCTTCTCCTAACGTTCACCTCTCAACGCAGTGGTTCTGCAATGATTGAGTGAAAACAGCTCATTACTTAGTGATAGCTGTATTAGTCATGTCAGCTTTTATGCACTGATAATCTAAACTGGGTGCGGTGTGAGTGCTGTATCTCCATCTGTGTCTAAATGAACGTGATTTAAAGAAGGGTGTCTAAATAAGGATTTAGGGGACTAACTGTGGATACCTACTTTCTAAAATGGCAGCGTTAAAAAGCTACCATTTCACTTAGTAATTAGCACCAAGCTTTTTAGCAATTCTCCCACTGCAATTTGCCATTATTCTTTCAAATACCTTCAAACTTTGAATGAACCCGGCACCTAAAGATCCCACCCAATTTAGACATGAAGGGTGGTGGCGATGGGAAGTTCTCATCTGGGCATCCAGTCCTTGGGAAGAGCAGCTGGAAGCCAAGTATTACGAGAGCTTCATTTGGATGCTGAAGTAGGATCTGAGCTCTTTTGAAAATCAGATATTTAGTGGCAAAAAAAAATCTATAAGCATTCAGTTCAGTAAGAATTATCATCTCTGTTGGGAAGGACACATTTGTTTTACTAGATAAAGCAGCAATCTTTTAGCTGTTTTTCTCACAGCAAGAAATCCCATGTTCCATGAATTTATGAGAGTGTGGCCAAATTGCGTATGCTCTGTCTTCCCTCTGTATTTGCTGGACGAAGGAAACAGGTGAGGTTTGCAATAGGGCAGAGGACCAGCTGAAAAACTAATGTCAAGCTTGCAGGTTTCAAATAAAACAGATATTCTGGAAGGCTCTGTTAATTCAGCAGGAGTAACTGAAGTCTGAAGACTAAAAATAACAGCTTAAAGAAAACCCTATATAAAGCCTGTGCTATTCTGTTAAACTGTTTCTACTCAACCGATGCTATTAGGGTTGTACTTTAATCATTGCTACTAAGATCGTAAGCATATTGAGAAGATTCCTTAGTTAGGGAAACTTATTCAATATCTGTGAATGTGCATACATACATAGCAAGTAAATATTCATTTATTGGCACAGCAGGTTCTTAGAGTACTTCGCCTCTGATTTATCTGCTGCCTTGTGGCAGGGGTAAGGGAGCATAGCTCATGCAATTGAGGAAAAAAAAAAGTCAGATTTGCTCCATGTTGTTTTTTGAAAAAAGCTTGTACTTCTATAACCTCTGCAGATAACGAACAGAATTCACTGCTGAAAGTTTCTCATCACATGTTTTCTCTAGCAGCAAACTTTAACTGTACTGAACACAAGGTTGATTGTACTCTGCCCATACGCAGTACCTGCCGGTCTCATTTTTGCCAAGATATTATTGTCTATCCTATTAAGTAACAGTTTCACTCCTTTAGGCTGGTACATAATCCTCAAGGAATAAAACTGCCAATGCTTACCATTTTATGGAGTTTCATATGCTATTTACTGTTTCCTCTTAAGGCCATAAGCCTGAGAATATTACATGCCCACCCACACATACGAACACATCTTTCTTTTTAATTATGTTTCTAGCCCTAGAGATTATGGATTGTCCTGGAACTGTAAACTACGCACATCCTAAAATATCAAAACCAACCCAAGGTGCGTGCAGTCTTAGGATCTTTTCACATGCTGCTCATGATTTTTGGGGAGGGGGTGAGGAGGAGAAGACTTCTGATTCGGGAAACGTTTCTGGTAGGCAAAGTTTACCACCTTGCAGCTTATGCAACGGTTCTGACTCACTGGCTGCAACCCATCTGCCAGGACGCCTCCTGCTCCCGCACCGATGCGGCGCGGGGCTGCGGATGCATCCTGCCTCTTGCCAGCCCAGGATGACACGGGTGGGAGAGGGGGGGAAAAACCCCCAAACATGCCACCTCAGAGGCAGGGGCTGCAAAACGAACCGGGAAGCAGCGTGCACGGGAAGAGGCGAGGAGGACCTGGCAGCTGCCTCGGAAGGAGCAGCCTCTTGCAAAGGGGGAATGCAACAAGCCTTTCTGAAGGGTGCGTACCAAAACACCACCCCTGTTTCGTCAGCGTGTTTGCAGGCAGCATCAGCTCGGATGAATTCAGAGCCCCGAGGCTGGAAACCCAGCCCACTAAAACCATTTGTGGTGAAGGGCCATCCGCAGTGTAAATGCCATTACAGCCAATGTCTCAGCTTGCTTGCTCTGCCATTTATTTCCCAGTGTAGTAAAATCATGGTAAAATTGGCCTTTATTTTGCATTTATTGAAATGTAGTTTATTGAAATGTAGTTTAAAAGATTTACTTCCACATCATTTTTCTGGCAGCAGAACATATTTTGGAGTTTCTTCTTTTTTATTTTCAATTCTTTTTTTTTTTTTTTAAAGCCAGAGCCTTTAACAAGTTAGCAATTTTAATGAGAAGAATGTTAACTGCTTGAATAAATACAAACCATGAAAGAAGTGAAAAATTAAACTTTCTCCCCTCTTGGAAGCTGGAGATAATTTCATATCTGTGGGAGGTGCTGACTGCCCAACTGTTTGCTTATACATGTTATTTAAAGTATTCTTAAAAATACTGTTCCCTCATAACATTAAGCATCCCCATTACCCTAGCCATCAAAGTTATTTCCATAGTGAATGCGGGGCAGCACATACGTTCTCACTCGATTCATTACAAGAGACAAGGAAACTACAAAGCAGATAGAAAATCATGAATGGTTGTGCAGCATTTCTGTGATGCAGACGCAGTATGAATGGCCAGAAGGGCCAAGCTAATCATTTCTGTATCTCCACCATTTTGGACCATCCTACTTAGTTACTGCATGAATCAAAGGGACACTTGGTTCTTCATTTATTGACCATCCCTGAAAAATAAACAAGTACCAGCAGCCTCAGTATATGATTATCAGTCCTCAAGTTCTAAGCTTTAAAAAAGCTCAAAATATTAAAAGAGGTAGGAATACACCTGTCTTTGTAAAGAAATCACGCTGATAAATAAATGGCATCCATGCTAGTACTGCCAAAGGCAAAACTGTGACCTAAGAATAAACATCAATCTCTTCCACAGTGCTCTAGCCTCATTGGGATCACTGTATTTATTAATATCCAGATTTCTCTCATAGATCAATTGCTACCACTACTTCATACTTTCTCCTCTACAAGGTCAAAGTTTAGCCCATTGAGGCTTACCATTCAAAAACAAAAAAGGAAAAAGATTTGTTTCCCAGTCAGCCCAAAGTCACTGCGAAAGGAAAGACCTGCTCACATAGCAACCTAGACAGGAGCTCCAAACCAAGAGCAGGGCTGCTAAGAGACACACTGAAAGGTCAATGCAGTTTGGAAATTAAAAAAAAAAAAATAATCAACAAAACACAAACAACTCCCAAAACCACAAAGGCTTTCCTGGATGTCCACGCACTGTGAGGAGCACGGCTATAGCTCAGTGGTGACGCCAGGCACCCGCGACAGGCGTCCAGCCCTGCAGCTCCTGGGCCGCACGGCACGTCCTAGCCTGGGATGCTGATGCTGGAGGCAGGCAGGGTACCTCGGTACCGCGCGTCGCCAGGACCCTGTCCCCTCCCCTCTGCGTACCCTGGTATCTCAGCCCCCCCAACAAGTTTATCTTGCAAGCAGTTCAGTACTGCTGCCTACAAACAGCTGGAGATGCCACTGGCTCTACTAACAGGCCACATCCCAGGGGCTGTCCTGGAGCCACCCACACTCTGCAGGACAGCCCAGGGCAGTGCTCCAACTAAGCAAAGCCTGGGATGACCGTAGCTTATCCTTGCCTCAAAGCCAGCAGCGTGGTCCCAGCCCTCAAGCCCCTGCCCAGGGCTGAGACTGGGAAGCAGGGACCCATCCAGCTCCACCACCACAGAGCACCTCACCTCTCCCCAGCACCATGAGCTGCACGGCTGCGGGAACCAAAACTGTGCAAGCCACCGCCTTTGGCTGCTGGTCCACGCCTTGGTAGCGGCGTAGCACAACGCTGCAGAGGAGGTCCAGCCACTTGCTAAGGCTCCAGCAGGCACAGCCGTTCCCTCTGAACACCTTAAAAACCCCCCAGACAAGGGGCCCTGACGTATGGCTGCGAGCAGATGAAATTGCAGCAGTTAGCTCATCCTGGCTATTTCAGTTAAGTGCTAAAAGATGATAATATCTCTGCTGTTTATCTTTGTTCACTGTTTTCAAGCACAAAGTAGTCAAGTTAGGTCACAGTCATGGTGCACGTTGTACAAGAATTTGTTATTACTGAAGCCATGCTAGTGTCACCTTTCTGGTTCCCAGGTGTTGTGATAAGCAAGGTGTTGTTCCTCCTACATTCACAACACTAACTGTTCTGAATGTAAATTTACCCCAGATGCAAAGTGGACTCAAACCATCAGGTCGAACAATTTCAGTCAAAGCCATCAACTAAGATTGCCTCAAAACTTGAGAGAAAAGAACTAAATTTCAGATTTTAACAAGGTTCAGGCAGGATGAGTTGTGTTTGTTTTCAGATGTGACAGCAAAATTTAAATACTCATAGCTGTTTGTAAATTTAGGCAAGAGCTATAAATCTCTTTCTCTCATTTGTCAGTTCGGTTAAGTTCCAGTTCTGCTGCTCTACTCAAATATTTGGCAGGATTATGCTTCTGTGTTTTATTTCCTAATCTGACTATTATGGCAACTAATTTATTTGTATGTAATTTAATTATCTTTAGCTGTTCTGCATCCTTGGTGCTCTCTGAATACCCCATCTCCAGCTATTTAATTTGCTTTTCACTCTTCTCCTGCATTTGAATGATTGCTCTTTACATAGATTGCTGGCACAGAAACGTTGCTTAACGCGTAGCATCTGCAGTCAGAGCTATTATTTTATTTCAGTACATTGTCTGGCCAAGGGGACAAACCCCAGGACTTTGATCTTTGGTCCTTAGAGCTTGCATTCAGAAGCTGTTATTTCTTCACTGATGCTAATGAAGCTGCTCTGCTCTTTTCTTCTGTTGATTCCACCACCAGGTACTATTTGCAAAGTGGAGAGTTCCCTTGATCCTTGCAAGTGCACCTTTAATTCCTTTATTTCTATTTTAAAATCCTGCCAGGGTACCGCTGGGAGATTCAAGTCAAGGAAGAACCTACTTCCTCTCCTTTTAGGTGCCACTGATGTTGCACAGCTGAGCTGCGTGGAGTCTAGTTTTTACCTATACCTGCAATATACATTTAAGCAACCTCCAGAGTCCTCACAGGAGATACAACACCCACCCGGCGGCGCAGGGCAGCGGCAGGTTTAGCCTCCATTGGGCCAACCTTTCCTCCGAGCTCCCCGATACTCCCCAGCCACGTACATTCCTCTCCCCCACATACAGCAGCTGCAGACTACAGGCGTAATTTCTCTGGTTTAGCATTCCCTCTTATCACCTTTCTTACATCCGTTCTGCCGCTGAAGTATTTGTAAAAGTATTATACCCTGAAGAATGGCATTTGAGTAACAGAGGCATTTCACATGAACTCTTTGCCTTCAGTTTAGCCATGTGTATTTCTGTCTTAGAGGAAAAGAACATCCCACACACCTTCCTTTTCCACTTTTTTAAAAAAATTAATGAACCTCAAAATAGAACAACAGCAGATAAATTTACTTATTAGATAACAACTGCCAAAATTTGCTGCTAACAGACTGGAATTACTGTGGAGAAATGCATTTTGCAAAGAAGAAATACAATCTGCAAAAGATTTCATTTGGCACTAAAACAAGAGTTCTTTACTCCAAATACAGATTTACAAGGTTTCCATATAGGTTTTACCACTATTTGTGGTATAAAAAAATACTTTATCAAATAACAAGCTGTTTTAAGGCCAAACTATAACTGCAGGACGAGCACAACTCGCACTGCAGACACCGCTCCCACCTGCGGGAGATGGCGGTGGACACGATTCAGAGCAGGGCAACATTCTTCATATGTTCCTCAGTGGTGCCCATACAGATTTGGGAAGGTTAGAAACAGGAGAAAAGCATCTGCAGGAGTTTCAGTCGGTGCCAGGGGCTGACTGCAGGCACAGAGAGAACAAGGACAAGCAGGTAGGTGAGAGCAGAAAAGCTGCAGAGTGCAAGAGGGGCTCGGGCTCACCAGAGGGACTGTTGTTTGGGCCACAGAGAAGGGTAAAGTCAACGCTTCATTCTGATCCGGTGGCCGGCTGACATCTACAGCATCCTGCCACAGGTGCCTTCTGCTTTGGCAGCTCACGCAACAGTTTCATGCGGTAAATCTTCCACGCTAACGAACCCTACAGGAAGCAGAACGGTTTCCACAAGATATATTGTGTTTGTGTTGTCAGAAGCCTCTGAAACCTTGCCGAAAAACTCCAAAACAACACACACACCACCCCACCCTACAGATATCTGAGGCCTCAGATGCAAGGAAGTGCCAGAACTTACTCCATCAGTACAACCTTAATCTGGTCTCTTTTTATCATGATATATACACTGTCTTGAAATGCAGGAGAAAGACATTAGATATTTTAACAACATACCTAAAATCATGAAATACATCTAGGCTCTGTTTTGGTGGCTTCGGGTGTTTGATTTTGTTTTTTTAAACACACAATGGCATGCATCCTTTCCACTCTGTATACATACTACAAATTGTACACATATATCCCAGAAGATGCTTGTTTGGGAACCTTGTATTTCAACAATGTAAGCAAAACCACCGCTTTACAGGCTGAAAATATATCCCAGAAGGCATGCTCCGATTTGCTTGGCACTGCCCCTCACTCAAGGCTCTGTACGCGGATGCCTGGCCAACTACCTCACCCTACTGTCAACTGAGGAGCAATTCTGCCGTGCTCCGAGCACTTGTTCTGCTTTCCTTACCAATGCTGCCAGAAACAGGGACGGAAACCGCCCTAAAACACAGGCTGTGGTCTCTGGACCCCTTAGTCTGACCCTCAGGACAGAAAGAGGGGATAAGTCAGTGCACCTTTGCTTTTGACAAATTGTGAGCAAGCAGATATGAAAAACACCAAGTACGCGTTACCTGCTGTTTGGTGATAAAAATCTCGTTTGCTGCATTATTGCAGGCAACATAAATCCAGGGTATCACACAGCTTCCTCACATACGTCCAGGGCAGAGAGGGATTTCTCCCAGGGACAGGTGCCTCCAGAACCAATCCTTCAGTGCTAACAATCTTCCCTTGGCTCCTTTCACTTCTCTGCTCACAGCCCACACCCACCCACAAAACACTGGCTCTTTTATAATTAAAAAGAGGAATTTTAATTGTTTCAGTTCAGCTATTGGCAGAGCTTTATGCACATTTGCAATCAAAACTTCTGGACTAAAAGGTACAATAAACTTCACCTCAAAGACACCCTTCAAAGCAGAGATCTGGATGCTGCAGCCCCAGATTTTGTCAGCCGTTTTCCTTTTCTGTGTATACACATTTATGTCTTTACATACCGAATGGACACCCCTACATACTGCACGAAGATGGGATTTTGTTGCGGACAGACCGCTCCAGCAAGAGCCTGGTGGCAGCATCGGCGTCTGCCAGGACGAGTCAGTGGCTGCAACGCGCCCCGCGTGCAGTACTTTGGTATTTTTCCTAAACGTACAAAAGCAAATGGGCACTACTCTGTACTTTGGAATCTGGGAATACTAAAAACTTCCCAGGGTACGTTTAAACAGGTAATGTCTGCAAGTGCTAATTTTGCGTAAACACTGGAAATGTTTATTAAAGGAAAAGATAATACAGTATCAATTAGGAAATGTCCAGCAACTAGCTAATAACAGACAAAATAATCACCTTTGGCTCTTCAGCTGTCTTTACAAGTGTTTAATAATGAAAATATCCAAGTTAGATGAGCCTAATTAAAGAGACTTTTCCTTTCTGTCCTTAAATATTTCGATCATAGAGATAGATCAAATAGTTAGACCTAGACAGGTACAAGCTCCTACACCTTCCCCTTCACTTCCGCACCATCACGATACGTTGTCAGGGTCTACCTAATGGCAAAAGCATCTCCGGTTCAGGGGGAGACCAGGACATGCAGCTCTCGCTGTGCTGAAGGGGTGACTTGCTCCTTCTCGATGAGCATCTGTACATTGACTTGCGGCTGCTGCACCACAGCAACACCACCAGCTCTCGCGGCACCTCTCCTCATTTTCTTGTCTTCTCCTATCACCACTACTACTTCCCTCGCAGCTTCTGCGGTAACGCAGTCTCCGCGTCAGCTCTCAAGTACCGATGCCAGGAAACGCTAAGCGGCTGCTGGGTGCTGAAGGCTCAACAGCATCTCTTCAGCTGCCTGTTTCTGCTCAGCGAGCTGCTGCCCGGAGGGAGGCTTCGGATGGTGACGGGACCTTTAAGCAGAATCCTGCCTCCCCAGGAGGAACACCCTCTGCGTCCTTGCTGCCTCTCACTGGCATTTCAGCTCATTATCCAGCTCTTCCACAGCCAGGCGTTGGAGAATCACCCTTCCTTCGGGGCATATTTAGTTGAAGTTTGCTGTCATTTACTCACACCATGGGAACAACAGTATTTCACTGCTGCTGCTTTCAAAAATTAAGTGAATTATAAGAAATACTAACATAACTGAGATCTGTTCTCCTCCTCTCCCCCCCGCCAAATCCATAGTGCTGAGAGTTCCTTTTCTTCAGAGTCTTTCCCACAGGCTCGCGCGTCGCAAAGATTAGCAGACAACGCAGAATTGTCTGAGAGCATGTTGGCAGGAAACAGTTAGTGTCAAATTAGCCAAGTTAACATGATAGATTATGATACATCGAATGCTTGGGGTACTACGTGCTTGAACTGTGTGGTGCTGTGTATCACAGCAAATCTATTTCCTAAAATCTCTAACTGGGCAATTTCAACCATATAAAAGTACTACTAAATATGCCTCTACTTCTTGTCAGACAGTTTCCTCTCCTTTTCAGCAGCTATAATACATACGGGGTTTATGCTGCTAAGAGCCTTTGCAAATCATGCTGTAATACCTATGGGTTATACATAGCTACAGACATGTCTTCAGCTGACGTCAATTGTTGTAGCTGCCTTGATGTCAGAGCCAAGATTATTTACAGCAGCTGAGCATCTCTCCTGCTGCACTCAGCACTTGCAAAGGTAGGCAAATGAGATGGGGTTTTGCTTTAGGTTTAGGAGGGCTTTTAAGCAGAACTTGGTCTTGAGAAAGTAAAGCCAGACAGTCACTCAAACCTGGCCCTCGTCTGCTTGACTTTTCAAAGCGCAGATCCCTAGATATCAGACTGCTAGTGCTGACCCTCTCCGGCTCACCACTCTTGCTGCCCTTTACCTTACACAGCACAGGCCTAAAGAAACATCTTTGGCAAGAACATTAATACATACATGCATAAATATTTTTAAAAGTGTTTACCATTTGTCTCACCCTCTGAAAAGGGAGGATGACAGCCACCTTTAGTAGGAGCTGCTAGGACCATGCCGAACCATTTCGCCAGCTTCCCTATGCAGCCAGGAAAGAGAGCACTGAAGAGGCACCTCCGCAGCGTAACTCACCCCTCCCAAGGGAATCTTCAGTCAGATCCTGCCTCCCAAAGATGGGCAGGATTGCCTCCTGGACCGTAACCACAACAGGACTCCAGAGCTCTTCTTCGCTCCCTTGGGAAAGGTTTAGTGCGAGCAGGGGCAGCAAAGCTGAGTGCTACAGGCCAGGGCTGAACCTCCTGCAGAGCTGGGTGGTGGGGTGCACAGGAGGGATGTTAATTACTCCTTCCTGAAGCCAAGGCTCCTTCTTGACTGCAGACATGCTACAGGTGCCTTTCCGCAACTGGTGCTTAAAAAGTTTAATCTAGATCCATCCCTCCGTGTCCTTTTAAAATCTTTCTTTACCCTTCCCTATATACCAATTAGCAAGTGATTGCTGAAAGGTATGAAACAGATCCAACATTTTTTCCACAGCTTTAAGTCCATTAATTAATAACAGAAGAATAGTTCTAACTCTTAAAATATTGCTTTTATATTTTAGTTTTCTTATAAGGTTTATAATTACAGCTGAGCTAGTTTCCAGAGCCACTTCTTAAGCAAAGCTCCAGACAGCCCTCACAATATTCCAAGCTTTGCATTGCTGTACTGCTTATAAACCTCACAGTAGAGGGTTTTGCAACTTCCACACTATAGTTTTATAATAAAACAACCCAATAAAAAGCCAGGCAAAAAAAAAGTAAAGCACATGGTAACAGGGTTGGTACCTAAACAACCTCAATCCCTACCTGCAGGAAGCACTAGACCTCACAGGGTTAAATATTATTTTTCAGTCAATCTCGTTATGCGTCCCACACACTGGAACTTATCTGACATGAAAGGAGATAGATATAAATATAGCACATAAAGTACAGTATTAATTTTAGTACAGACAAATTATGTTAAAGACTGTCAACATTCAGTCTGGCACAACTGCTATACAGCTACAACATTCGGGGGAGAAAAAGAGGGAGTCAGGATGGTCTCATTTGTCTCCGGCAAATGGGTCATTTAAAATTAAATTCTGTGTTAACCCCACCCTAGGCTTTGGGGAGCCTCAGTCAAAAAAAATGTTATTTCTGAAAGCACTTATGCAACATTTCAGAGGGACTTCATGGAGGGTTCTGCATCAGGAAGCAGCACCACTTTGTGGAGCTCTTTGTGGGAGTGTAATGGCTCGTCTGGGAGATGCCTATACTGCATCGCCCGCCAAGGATGGCATCTCCTCCTCATGTAACACTGCTTTCAGAAGGTATTTGTAATTTAGGGGCTTCTGGGTTTTGTTTCTGTTTAACAATTCTAAGAGCTTAACAATTCTTTCATTTAAAGGAGAAAAAAAAGCAAAAAAAGAGAGCCAGAAAACCCAATTTCCTATTTATTTTTAGTGCCACTTAATGTGCATCCTGCTAAGCCAACAATCATCCCAGCGTGAGCTGACTAGAAGCAGCAGCAGGTAGCTGCCTGGCTGGCTAGCAGGGATCAGATTGGATGAGAGAGAAATAAGACTAGGTTTACTGTGTAGAGAAAACCCAAGCAGAGGATCTTGCTTGCACACCCCACCCCCCATTTTTAAAGATCTTCATTTTTGTATGGTAGGGCTGCTTAGCTCAGGATATTAAAAAACCCCCATGGGCCCCTCGAAGGGGAACAAACCAAGCCTTTCTCCTGGGCCCTGCTATGAAGATTGCACAAGACCAAATAACTGCTCCCAAACCACCACGGGTACCAGGGCCTGACTTCTCTTCCTCGTCTCAGCTTGTCCCAGGCACATTTCAGCATCACCTGGGGGAAGCAGCAGGAGCAGCTTCTGTCAAACAGGGACAGGAGGGGGAATTTTGCAGCAAAGCCCCCGTATCCCACAGAAATGCTTCCAGATGCAACTTGCATCTGCCTGCTGGCTCTCCTGCAGCTGCTCACTAGCTTCCAAACCAACGCTCGGGGTGGAGGCTTGGGTTTGGTAGCTGATGCTCAAACACTGCCAGAAAACTTTAATTTACAGATACCTGCCCAGTGGAAAAGCGTGCTCTGTTACCTGCACATACCTGCATCAGCTTTGAAACTCTGAGGTCAGGTCTCTGTTCAAAGATAGGTGCGTGTGTGTATACATATATATGCAAAAGCAACTGAAAGACTACTCAAAGGTGACATTTATTTTTACAACAGCATTTTCAAGTTTTCTCAACAAAAAGAATCTTGTATTAGTATAAGCTTTGTCTACTGTGGGAGGGCTTGCTAAAAAACTACAGTGACAAACCATTGTGGTACAAGCTAGGCTTCCAACCAGGTACCTGCCAGCCTAAGTAATACATGTGCTAATGCCTTACTAGCCAAATCAAATTACAGAACTGTGTTTGGGATATAGAACTTTGGAGAAATCCAGATTTCAGATTAAAATTCTCTTTTGCCTTCGGCCTTTCAGCGAGAAATCCCACAATAGTCTTTTCTAAGGAAATTCCCTTATCAATGTAGTTTAGGGCCAAGTTTACTGCCCCACTTTGCTTCACTAACCTACTAAAGACGTTTTGTAATAAATAATGAACAAGAAACAATAACAAACAAAGGGCAGAAAAAAAATTTCTGTCGGTGAGGGCATAACTTCTTTCCAAAAGTGTGTACTTAGAGCTATTTAAGCAGAGGTATATCTGCAAATTAGTGAATCTTTTAACAGTTAATTTTAAACAAAGGAAGCTGAAATAGTAGTACAGAGAGGCCCGCTGAAGCTGACATTAACTTTTCCTTGAAACCTCTACTCCATAAGGCATATACCTTAGTATCAGGTTATGTAGATCCTAAGTAATACCAGCTTTCTTAATTTCATTAGGAAAAGAGAGTTATTTGCTAGCAGAATAAAATTAAGTACTGGTGACCCACTCTGCAACCTCTTTGTGTTTTAGGACTCCTGAAGTTCTCCTGTAGGTTTATGTCAGGCAATAAAGCTATTGCAGTCAGCTTTTCTGCACTGTAAACAGCACAATATTTAAGCTGTAGGACATATATCACATTGCAGTTGTAATAAAGTACCTATCCAGGCTATTTTCTGGCAAAACCCCCTCACCAAATAACCACCAAAACCCCCATCTTCTGCTATTGCAGAGTCTCGACTCAATATATTACTTCCACTCACCATACTCCACACCTGGCCTACAAACCCCTCTGCCCTACATTCATCACAGATTGCTAACAAGCTGTTATTTAGAGTCAATGCAATAACCTATTCACAAAAAAACCAAAACAAAACACATGTTTGGTCTCATGCTTTATCACTTCAGAGATCATAAATACTTCAGCTGATGCTTTGAGGTACACAGTTGAGGCTCTATACAGTCTTTACAGAGATCATACTTTCCCCACAGAGTTTGTGGTCTCTGCTATCCAATAACCCATCACAGGCACAAAAAAAAAGTGAAATAGGAAAAGCAAAGCATGAAGAAGCACAGCAGTATCTCACAAATCTGAGCTCCTTAAAGACAGAGCAGGAGAAAGTTACAACCACACATTTTTGTTAAGAGCAAGTACACAGTCTCCAGACACGTAATTAAATCTTTTCACTGTAAATTAGCATCTTGGGACCAAACACAACAAAAGAAACCACACTTTGAAAGCAAACTTACAAATCACAGTAATTCCTACAGTAGCACACAGCAAACAACCAAGCAAACTGCCAGATAGCAGGTCCCAGGACACCAAAGAAGCACTCTGCATTTCAGTAACAGGAGAACTAGTTATGACGTTGCACCTACCTCAGAGATGCAACAGCCTGCAGACGTGAAGACACATATGCATCAAGGAAAAAGCAGAAGACACACCTTTGCCCCATAGACCAGCCCCCTGCTCTGCCCAAGGAATTTAAAGAGCCCAGCAGTGCCTCCTGGGAAGGCCATCAGGCAGGTGGTGGCAATCAACAGCATCTCCAGTTCTACTAGTGCTTCCTCTAATGGGATTAGGTTGATGACCACCTTGCACTTCTCTTTGGCTGGTTTGATATCCCCCCTCCCTGTGGAAAAGGTACAGCCTCCCCTGCCAGGAGGGGCGTGTGGGACCGAAGTTATCCGGGCAGGACTTCCAGCCCTTGGTGATGGCACCCCGCACCTCTCTCGGAGCATCAGGAGGGGGCTGAGTGAAAGGCAGATGCGAGAAGCCATTTCAGATCGTTTGCTTTTTATCTTGTCAATAGAATAACAGTCAGGACTTACACTGAAAGCAAAATACAGGAGCAGGATAATCCACTGAGCCCTTTTGCCTTTATATCTCAATTTAGCGTTAAGATTAGGTGACACAGAGGTAAATCCCCCGTCTTGCTCTTCCTCCGCTCGGGAGGCAGACGCTGTCCTCAGAAACCTGAGATTAACCCCCCAGTTCACCAGGGAGCTGAATAAGAGCACCGATGGCATCTGCCCACGCGCTCTGCAAATCTGGTGACAAGATTATCAAGAGCAAGGGGACATTTCTCAGCACCAAGGCCTATGCTAGGACACGGTACAGGACCCAGCAAACTGACAGCAAGATTTACTGTGGCTGTCAAACGACTGTAGCAGGACCTGTTTTGCACAGCTCCAGTCACAGCGTGACACCTAATGTCAAAAAGCATCCGCAACTCTTTGTCAGTCACCAGAGTCAGCCTGACTTAAAGGCATGTGCCAAGCTATAGGCAAGAAAAAGAAAGGACAGAAAGCTGAGCCTGCTGGGATGCTCAGGAAGATGAGATGAAGAAGCCAGAGTGCATCCCAGGATATCAGGTCGAGCACTGGCTCGGTGAAAGCCATAGACACTTTAGGTATTAATTGGCTTGCTTGAAAAGTGGAATAAATACATCACTATCATGGCCATGTTCTTGGGCTAAATTAATTTATCTGCATGTACCTCTCAGGCGATGAGAGTGAGCACATCCAGTGCAAAGTCTGCATGGCAGCTCTGGACAAAAGGTGTCTGGGCACTGTTGTGGTCACACACTGCTTCGAAAACAGGCCGGCCATGGTGACAAGTCCTGACTGCCAGCAGGAAAAACCCAGAGCCCTGTTGTTTGCTGAGCAAAGTGTTTGGAGATGCGAACAAAACCCTTTCACAGAGCCAGCATGAAACAGAGCATTTGCAAGCAAGGGCGATAACCTGCATTCCCTGAAGACCAACATGGTTCCTCCCTGGAGAGCACAGAAATAGAGAAGGGAAGCTTGGAGTCCTTCACGCTTGGGGTTCTTCACCAGCTTGGTCAAGGCAGGCAGATGCAACAGGCAGTTACAAGGGCAACACCAACGGGCAATAGCTCACTCTCCCTTCTCTGTCTGGCAGCAGTGGGTCAAACACCCATTTGATAGACATGCACCATCATCTGCAGGCCAGCACAAATTGGTCTCCAAACTGTACCACATGGCTTCGTTTAAAACAGGTTGCAAGGGCAACCCATTAGAGAGAAAGACTACAACATAATTAAAATGCTCCGTTAATTTTAATTAAGCTCATCGCACTGGCAAACCTGCTGAATCTAGGGAAACATGTTTCGTTAGGAAAACATTTTTCGTTAGCATTCCTGTGTTTTTTGTTTTGCTTTTAAGCAAAAAACACCCAAATTGCAAACCAGCAAGCAGCTAAGTAATCCTGGTGAGCTTCCCCTCAAGCTCCCGCAGTTTGCAGTGAGCTCAGCAAGAGCCCTTCTTAGTGCTGAATATTGGATATTGTTTCCAGCCGGTCATGCAGGGCATCAAGACAACAAATTACTAGGACAGGAGCCCTACCTGTCAGCGCTGTCCTCTACTGCAGGACTGGCTTTCACAGAAATGACATGTGAATTGCTAACAAGGGACGCAAAGGATGCGAGACAGCAACTCTAGACAGGATTTATTTTGCATTGACTAACTGCAAGGCTAACCTTTTTAAAACCAGCTTCCGTCTCCGTATTTATCATGGTATTGGGGTTTTGCCCCAGCCATCAACTAAGCACCGCACAGCCACTTGCTCACTCCCCCCCCAGTGCGACAGAATCAGAAGAGTGAAAATGAGAAAGCTCATGGGTTGAGATAAAGACAGTTTAATAGGTAAAGCAAAAGCTGTGCACGCAAGAAAAGCAAAACAAGGAATTCCTTCACCACCTCCCATGGGCAGGCAGGTGTTCAGCCACCCCCAGGACAGCAGGGGTCCATCACGTGTGATGGTTCCTTGGGAAGACAAACACCATCACTCCAAATGTCCCTTCCTTCCTTCTTCTTCCCCCAGCTTTATATGCTGAGCATGACATCATATGGTATGGAATATCCCTTTGGTCAGTTGAGGTCAGATGTCCCGGCTGTGTCCCCTCCCAACTCTCTGTGCACCCCCAGCTACTCGCTGTTGGGGCGGTGTGAGGGGCAGAAAAGCCTTGGCTCTGTGTAAGCACTGCTCAGCAATAACAAAAACATCTCTGTGTTATCAACGCTGTTTTCAGCACAAATCCAAAACACAGCCCTGTACCAGTTACTGTGAAGAAAATTAACTCCATCCCAGCCACACAGTGCTATAGGAATTACAAAGACAAGGAACATTTTCTCAGGCACACGTTTGTAACACAAAACAAAGAGGAAGCACCAGGTACAAAAACTTAACAGAAAATATAGGTCATGTTCAAAAATATTATCAAGAGTATGCAGAGTACCTTGTACCTCTACAGTAAGCGTTCCTTTCATGAAAATTAACCCAGAATTCATAGAATCACAGAATGGTTTGGGTTGGAAGGCACCTCAAAGATCTTCTAGTTCCAACCCCTCTGCCACAGGCAGGGACACCCTCTGCTAGACCAGGTTGCTCAAAGCCCCATCCAACCTGGCCTTGAACACTTCCAGGGATGGGGCATCCACAACCTCTCTGGGCAAAGCATTACTTTTCATTTCTATTGTCTCAGCTCTTTGGTGTCACATCTAAGACAGCTTGGCCCTTATATTCAATCACCTCCAGCACGACCACGACGATCAGCAACTGCCCACTGGAGGCAACCAGCCAGCAGCACAGGCAAGAGCAGCCTTTGGGCTATGGGTGATGGGCACTGAAATGGCTTGAGGGACACAGCAGCCTGCGCAGGACTGGTGCTGGGCTAGCAAGAGGCACGAGCCAGCAGCGCTGCACCGAAGACTCGGCTTCACCTGGTCGTTTCCGAGCTCCGTCCCCAGCAGTTTCAGCTGGGGTCAGCTAGCTTGCACCTGGTCTACGGGAGAGACTGTCCCCAGACAGGTATGGAAACCCTTTGCCTGGGGGAGGGGAGAGGTGAGGTGAGTTTATTTGTACAAGTGCGAGGCCATATTCTGTCTCTTGTCTTCAGGATGAGAAAACAGGCGACTACTGCAGGTATATGTGTAATCCCCAATGAAAGGGCCAGCAGAGGCACAACAATAATTCTCCATTTGTGGTAGCAATGAAGGGTGATCACAGAAAGAGCCTAGAAAAACCACTGCAAGCAGATCTAATTTTTTTCTTTTTTTTTTTTTAATTTACATGCCAAATGGGATTTGCCATAAGGAAACAATTTCACACGTTAGTTTCAGAGCAAAAGTTTCATTTCATCCCCTGAAGCAGAATACTGATTGCTCAAACCGTGTATTTTCCAATACATGGCCCAGGTACAGACCAGCTAAACGTTCACAGGCATCACTCCAATGTCTCTCAATTTTCTTTCTCGCTTCTCTCATTGTCACCTATTTTTGCCTTCAGGATTCTCAATACCACTAATATTGCTTTTGGATTTTATCATCTATATTCAAAGATGTGTTTTGTACCACTAAGAAGCATGTTTAGAACAAGTAATTCTCAGAAGTTTATTATAGGAGAAAAGATCACAGCAGATACAAGAGTCAATTCAGAATATATTTTATGTTCATCTCAATCCCATGGTATCAAAAGGTGTGAAGGGAAGATGAACCCCTTCTGCTTGGCAAAAAATGACCCTCTTGCTTCCACCTTTTACATATTCTTTAGGCCAAAAGCTAGGGAAGATTATAATGATCAGGCACTTGAGTATCACTGGAAAGGGAGTTTTCCAGAGGACCAGAATGGAGGATGTAATTTTGTTTTAAAAAATATTGAGTGGTCACGCATCTGTCATAGATAAACTGCAGGGGATGGGGATACAGAGGTCCTACTCTCCTGTATCAGTGGCTCTAAATGCCTCACGTGTCAGAGCTTCTTTCGGCTACCCAGAATCTCACCCAGCTCCGGAACTCTCTTATATTTGGTGAATACGGGAAATTTGAGACCTCACACACCTATATTTATGCCATGCAAAGTTGTGACTATGCGGGTAAGTAATTAATGGCCCTGAGGAAGTTAAATCACAGATTTTCTGGCCGTTGGATTTTGCAGCTCCCAGAGAACAACCAGGAATTGAGCTGAGCCCCTGAGCACAGGGTTTGGGGAACCCTGGTTTATGTGCTGCACCTGCAGAAAGGGAGGCCTTCATAAAATAGTATTTTTCTTTCTGTGATATTTTCTCTAAAAACATAAGGTATGTAATCATCAATGAAGTCTTGCTATACCTCACTATGCCAAGCGAGACAAAAGCCCCAAAGCTCTCATAAAAATTAAAGCAAGACAAACTGTGCTCCAAATACCCAGAAAGCAAGAAAAGCATTGGAACAGAAAAACATAATCCATTTGGATACCGTGTTGCTTTGGCACCAGGTATTTATGTTCTAATGGAAACTGATGGTTCATAATGTCAGCATGTGATAGATGCAGCTCCCCAACAACATGAGTGGTAGCCCAGAGTAACTGCATCAATGTGTGTTGCTGCATGATGTTTACTGAATTTCCGCATGTTGACGTGCCTGAAAGTTTAACACGTAACGATCTGAGTCAATCCAGATTAAATTAAATCCTTTCTGCACTTGAAACTACACCTTCCACTTGCCTTTGCTGCTTCACAAGACTTAAAAATGCAAGGAGCTACCTTCTAAATATTCAGCTAAAATAGTTAATTCAGAACAGAGAGACAGATTTTTTGATGGGACCGTACTAAGATGTAAGCATAGCCTCATATTATGTAAGCATTGTTTCAAAGCACTCTCAACATATCTGTTATACCAGGCTGTTCTATGCTATAAGAAGAAACACTTTCTGTTATTTCGTCTTGCTTTTCCTACAAAGGGATACGTTAGGGTTTGGAGATATATAGTTATTGTTTCTGGAATAGAGCACTAAAACTGCAGCAGGTAAGTTACTTGAAGCAGTTGATAACAGGTCATTGTTCATACTGCACTGCCACGTATAAAAGGAAGCACGTGTTCTGTAAGCTAGTGGGTATTTTATATCCGCTGACTCCTTTGCCCCTTCACAGCTCTTCCAGCAAACTAAAATTAAAGACATTTCACACTAAAAAGATCACACAGGAAAAGACACAGATAATGATATAGCTGCTCAGCTGTTAGCGCTACAGCAGTAGTCATAGCTCAGTGTTAGTTGTCATATTAAAAATACTTCACTGTTAATTACTTAGGCATTAAGATCGGTTTATCACCTCTACATTATCTAGCAGGAAAGGCATTGGCGGCTGGGCACTTGCTGTTGCCGTTTTGCAGCTGTGGAATGGCATTTATTAAGGAGCTTTGTCTTAGCGCTTGTTGCGAGTTATACTGCTCCTCTGAACTCTCTCACTTGTCCCTTTTAGACAACTAACGGCAAACTTCACCTTAGTTAGAGTACAAAAGGTCACTGGACTGCATTTCGTCCCCTCCCACAGCACACCTGATGGCACACTGCAAGCAGCAAGTTTCCTAGGACGGTACTTTTTCTTCGTGTGAGCAAAGCCAGGGGACTTGTAGGCGGGACAACATCCCTGACAGTTAACAAATCCTTGCACATAACAGAATCAGAGTGGGAAGACCTTGAGACAAGGGTCTCCTCACCAGAGAATCTAAGCATCATGGATGTTAAAACATCTGGAGGTAGGCAGCCACCGTTCCCCATTTTACAAGTGGTGAACCAAAGCAGAGGGAGATCGCTGCTTGTCTAAAATCGAGCTGGGGGGCCCTCGGCAAAGCAGGGGACAGCAGCTGGGGCTCCAGCCGGGGGGACAGCGGCGGCACTCTGCCGGAAGGATGGCGGCAGCACCTCGCGCTCGGGTTTTGTTCACAGCTGCAGCGAGCCCTGTACTGAAATGCCTCTTTGCCGGGGTTCAGCAGTCGCATCCACAGTGCTGGCTGGACATCCAGTTTCAGGCGGAAGGGCTGGCCTCGTTTTATTTGTCCAAAGGGAGATTTGCACAAACCGCTTAGGTTCATGTTCTCAGTTTTGGGCATGTTTACCGGAAACAACATAATCTTGTCAAATCAAAATGACAGTTTTCTGATCGACTCCATGGTGTTTACCTCACTAAGTTGTATATAGCCACTGTGGCAGGCAGCCATGCAAACAGTCGCTGAGGCAGCTATTAACTACAGATATTATGTCCCGAATTATAAAATTATTATTACTCCTTTGGATTTTGATTGATCACATTTATTATTGTGAAAAATTCTGTAATCAGCCCCATAAATGCTTTTACACTGTTTTTGATGAGATTGCACATACAAAGAAAAAAAACTTGCTCCGCTGGACAAGAAATGTAAGAAATGAAAAACAGGTTTTGGTTTGGTTTTGCAAATACTGGGTTCATTTTTTTAGTGAAATCCCCCATGGAAATTCATGACAAGAAAGTTTCTGGCAATTCTAAGGAGGTATGTAAATACACTTGTAAATGAAAAAAATGAATTTAAAAGTCTACGCTTCCCAGCTGATCAAAGAAACGCAACTCTCACGATCCTTACACAGCAGATTATAGTAGACAGACCATCTAAAATGGGGCAGAGTTAATTTTCCCTATAGGTTTCAGTTAGAATTTACCTGCCAAAAAATTAAAAAATTTGCAGCAATTCTTTGCAGAGTGTAGCAGGAAAGCAACCCTAACGCTGCGAAATCAAATAGCCTGAAGGAGGGCTGAAATCTCAGTCCCGGTTCTTCACACTCCCCCTTTCATCTTGGCCAAGCTGCAGTCCCTCTCTGTAAAGCGGGAGTGATTATATTTACTTACTTTGCATGAGGAACTGGATAACACTCAAGGGGCACCACGCTATGCAAGCAGAAATGTTTGTGGAAGCCAGCTGGAGTGGGAGGTGGGAGCGGACCTCCGCTCGCACGCTCTTCCCTCTGACCACGTGCCGGTGAGCGGAAAGCGCACCCTTGGCTGCTTCAGTAGGGCTTGTTTGATGGGAGACCGTGATCTGCCCTTGTGCATGATAAAAAGTAACGGGAGTTCAAATCTTTTACCAGCTGGAAAAGATTGAGCAAGCTGCAGCTTAGTTAAAAACCCCCGCCTCAAGGCTTTAACAACCGACCTCTTGTTGAACAGTAAATACCAGACAAGCCTGCTGGGGAAGGAAAGATCCTACAACAGGGAACTCAACACCAAATGCTTCTTTTCTTGGGGGAAAGAGTCTCCTTAGGAGTTGTATGGCTGCTAGCTAGGTCACAGCAATAATTCTTGCAATTTCAAATCAATTTATAGGATCTCACAAAAGCCCAGAGATTTTGAACCACTGAGTCAAACACCTCAGTCTCCTGTGTATATGTGGGGGGAAAATCTGAAAAAAAGCATTGTTTTAGCATGACAAGCAGTTTATTTCAAAATTGTGGGGGTTTTTTATCTATTTGTAAATCTGTATAAGATTTACAAAACAAGACAGTTTAAATGACTCAGCTCACCCATTTTCATGTTACTACAAGGATAAACAACAACATGCTGTGTTTTGGGGGGAATATATGTCATGGAAGCACACACAATTCAAAAATCATTGAATACATTTTATTTCCAGCTTCCAGAAGCTCTGCCTATGGACTGAGTCCAAGCATGCAAAATTTCAGCCTGCATGTATTTGCCAAAATTGTAAGCACCTAAATAATAAGGGCTTTGTTGTGATAATGATGCAACACACACCTATCTGTGCTATAAGGAGTAAGTAAACTGAGTTAGGACTATTCATAAATTCTCCTCTTGTATATATACGTACATTGACAAAATGAAGACAATTATAACCTCAGGCTGAAAATAGAATGTGGAATTTGAACACTTTGATTTAATGGACCTGGCTAATAGACAAGCGGTCATATGCAGACACATGGTTCAAATTTACCCAAGCTGCAAGCCATGTGTTTCATTTTGGTTTGCTGTCTGATGCTTACAAATTGCTCCCCACGCAATGAATCAGTAGGTCCTAGTCCATTTCCAGAAGCACGATGATGCCCACCATGGAAGCTGCAGGGCCAGCACCAAGGGCTCCATCTCAAAGCCTGTCAAGTCCCTCTGAATCCCCTCTACGCTGCTGTCATGCACACCCACTACTTTTGCTGCCGTTTCCCCCCAGACACGTTGGTCTGCGCCCAGACTCTGCTGTGGGATGCACAGCAGGTCCCTGGCACTGCAGAACTGCGTGCGGTGAGAGCAAGGTGGAAGGCAGGCAGCAAAGCCTGCCCCTTGGGGCTGTCCTCCCTGCTTTTCAGTCTGGCAGCAGTCGACCTTGCATGCTGCCTTCCCCCCTCGCCCTCACCCCTTGCCCTCTGGCTACACGAAGTCTCACAGTCACTGGACTGTGAAATAGCTCTTTTTTCGTTTGTCTCTCCTCGATGAGCTGTGATGCAGGCATAGGGAAGGAGGCGAGGGGCTGTGCCAGCACTGGGGAGAGCTGTGCTTGCTCTCCTGACCTTGCTGACGGAAATATTTCCCAGGAGCAGCGCAGAGAAGGAGAACGAACAGGCCGTGGCCAGCCCCACTAGAAGCTCAGAGTAACACAAGGACCCATGAAAGGAGGAGAAAGCTGCATGCTCCCGCATGCCCAGCCCAGGAACAGCCATGCAGATCCTGCTAGGTGCAGCTGCCCTTTTGTGCTGCTCTGAAGGCTGCTGTCTGGAGGCAGGAGTCCCCAGGACCTGGTGAGGCTGAGGACAGTGCTCCACGCGTAGAGTCAGCTCTCCTGCTCCTTCTCATCCTATTTGCTTTGCCCATCCAGGCAGCTAAGGGCAGAGGAAGGGTCTCTCCCCCCGCTGCTCACCTTGTCTTCTCCCCTTCCCTTGAGAGAGAGGATGTGCTGGCCATGTGCCCCAACATGATGGAAACAACTACTTCTAGGCAGTCCCTTACCCACAAGAATGACGCTACCTCGAGGACCGGGCGAGGGGGACGGAGCGAGCTGTGCTTAGCTTCTCTGCGTTTCCTTCCTGCGGAGCTGCCCTCTCTCCAGTTCCCAGGCTGGGTTACGTGGCCAGGGGAGTGCAGGCGGCCCCGGTGCCTTACAAATGGTTACTCCCAGGAGGATGCTGCTGGCGTCCTGGGTGGGAGAGCGCAGCCGCCTGCAGTCAGCAGAAGACAGAATTAATGACCTTTTCTTGCCTAATTAGTTGAAGGTTTAGGCATCTGGTTTTGACAGAGTAGAAAAAAACTTGAAGCCTCTGTTCTGTATCTGATGTTGAACAGAGACCTTATGTCTACAGGGATTTTAGTCTAGTACTTTTGATGAGCCCTACATTCACCCCCAATAAATATATATCTTCACTCCTATAGAAACCACTCTAAAAGGAACTTTGAGGAAACCTTTGATAACTCCTCCCTTGCTTAAAAACATCCCCTTTGGTTGACAGGGTGATATCAAGACTTCAAATTGGAGCTGGTGAAATGTTCAGATCAAAAAGGATGAATTTATCTTAACAGTAATCTATATCTGCTATGTCAGACACTGTGCTGCAGCGTGTCCTGCTGTGTGCAGCATGCCACTTATAGAGCAATGATAAACCTTTCTAGACAGTGGCTAGCGCAAAGTGTTTACCAGAATATAGATTGCTGTGAGATATAGTTAAAAGTTGCTCAGAAATAAGAGATCAGGGAGGCTGACCATTTGTAAGAAGGTCAGTGATGCTTTTTTTGTTGGGTTTTGGTTTTTNTTTTTTTTTTTTTTTTTTTTTTTTTTGCCAGCAGCACCTAAGTGCAATAAAATATCAGTGTGAGAAAGAATTGCTATAGCAACAAAGTATGTTCTCCTAATGGAAGCTGTGTGTAACAGCCAACCGCCACTAGAACTTTAAGGGGAAGGAATAAAATCCATCACAAAAGCAGGAAAAGGAAAAGCATTAAAAATTAAGATTTTATTGTTCCATGATTTATGTTTACTTACTTCACATCTCCAGACAATCTAGAGTACTTTCAGTACTTCCCTGCTCCTATTTACTGCTTCACACAAAAATATTCAGGAACTTGGAAAAACAGCTGTGTGAATGATCTATTAGTGGTAATGTAATGATACAGATTTGCATTCAACAGTAGTACTATCTCTACAAATACGAGGAATTATGAGATTATAGCAGCACCGGGAGACCACAGGTAAGACAGAATTTAAGACTGACATGATGCCAATACTCAGCAAGAGGCTGTCCTTCCTGTCAAGAAGATTCACAATGAAAAAAAACCAAACCAGAGAGTTAGGGGGAAACTGCCCCAGAGAGATGAAGTGATAAGTCCAGCGTCACTCAGCAAGCCAGTGGCAACATCAGGACCAGAACGCAGGTCCCTGGTGCCCCTCTCACTGTCCATTAGCTATTGAAGCTGACCAGAAAGTCAGTCGCAATGTTCTCATGCAGTACGATTGCCACGTACCTTAGGGTGGGCTATGTATGTGGGGAAGCTAGTTTGTGTCTGATTTCACTGTGATTGTTAAACTGTCCCAGATAACTACTGCAGCCCAGCTCCATCACTGAGCCTTACCCAGCCTTCATCCTCACCGGGGCATTGAGACCATCTTTCCCTTCCCTGCTTTCTCCTCTGTGGCTCAGACTGGGTACCAGCTGCAGCAGGGAAAACGAGGACTGCAAAACAGGGAGAAGCTTTTGCCCTCCATAATCCTCTCATGGGATATCTGGAGAAAGAAGAAAGGGAAGATAAGTTAAGAAATCTAACTCCAAGTCACAACTAGTTTTTTCCTCTGCTTCTAACATGATGAAGCTTCAAACACCTTCAAAAATGTTTTACACTGACAGTGACAGCCCTTGTCCTGTGTGGTAATGCTATCTCATGCTGGCTCTGCACAGGTCGTCAAATTATAGTCTAGGTTAGGAGAAATTCCTTCTTCTGCAGGTGAACAAACTGAAACACTGCATTAAGGTCTGTGGCAAAGCAGGGGAAAGAAGCAGCAAGTTCTGAAAAGTCCTGCTGCCCTGGTTGAGCCTTTGGATACTCAGGACAGGGAACAGCAGAAGTACGTACCGAAGCAGGAAAATTGAAAGGCTCTTTTAAAAGAATCTTTCCCCACAGAGAAAATATTTTCTAGCATATTTGTGCAATGAAGCTCGTTGTGTGTTGTCCTATTTATAACTTGCAAGTCTCCACAACAAGCAAGCTCCTCAGAGGTAGAAAAGAGAGTGTGATTTGAATAGAGCTGCATATCACATCTGATGTTCCCACTCTGGCTATGATTTATAACAAAAGCGTAGCAGCATGGGTCAATCAGTGAGGGACATTCTGCAGCAAAGAAAATTGAATAAGTTAAAGTTTCCTTATGTGTGAAAGAAATTTTTCTTTAAACTTAAAGAAAAAAGTGTTTTAGGCTCACATCCTACTAGACTAAGCAGCATTTTACAATACAGTTTCTGCTAATCAGGTCCTTCTGTAACATTGTTAAGCAAGGCATTGTATAAAATAAAGCAAAAGTGAGAAAAAGAAAATATGACTAAGTAACCCACAACCAGGAATACAAGTCTATAATTTCAAAATTATAGAGTGAAACACTTGTGATATCTACCATCTGTGAAACAAACAAAAAACACCACTGGAGTTTCCCATAGACAGCAGAGGTCATCTTAGGTTAAAGTCATGCCAATGAGAATCAGCCCAAGCAGACCAGACAGGAGCTCCTTGGGTGGGAAAGGGCAGAGAGAAGGCAGATGTGCACTTTTCTCATGACTGCTTTCCTAAATCTAAGGCACAAACTGCTGCATAATTTTTTGTGATGGATTGAGGGGAAACAGGCAACCTTCTCATTTGGAAGTCTGAGAGACAACTGAAACCCAGTAGGTAAACCTGTCTTCACATACACTGTAGTCAGTTTTACAGGCTGCAGCAAAATAGTGACATACCCAAATGATAATGGGGCCTAATTTCTTCACCAACATAAATGCATAAACAGGGGAGAGCACGAGGTTCAGAAAACCAAGGGCTGCCTTCTCTCACTCACAACGCTGCCTACTGATCAGTCATGCTCTGTTCTCATCTCTCTCTGGCCCCATGAAACTTTTATTGCTTTCTCATCTGTGGCCCAGCTATTATCACCTCCTGCTTCTCTGGGTAGTCATCTTCTTAAAAAGATAATTATGCTGCAGGGTTGTTTCAAAGAGTTTTTGTAAATGCTGATTCTCTGGGGGCGGATTCAAGGGCCCTGACTGGACACAGGGCTTTGCCAGAGCCCTGCTGCAGGCACTGACAGGACTTGTGATGCTCTCCCAGTTTCTTGCTGGTCCCCAGCATCATCACTGTTTTGCACATCATGGTGAAACACTTACCCCTACTTAACGTAGAGGGTCGATCATGGCTAGTGAGCTCTAGTTCAGGGGCTAAACAAACTGTAGGCAGTCAAGTCCAACAACAACTTTTTGGGTTCAAGCTACCACAGAACAAAAGGAATTGTGAAAGTCTCTTGCTTGTGTTCGTTTACCCTAAACTGATGAAACTAGCTTTGTTAAGAAACTGATCACGTTCCGTGTTTCCACTTGAAGGCTTAGCAAGTTTCTACTCAGCTGGGAACTTTTTTTTCCAATCCCAGAAGACCCAGCTTGCATAAATGGTTATAAATGAGGTTACTTACATTCTGAGTAGGGGAAAAGAGAGAAAAGAGTAAAGGGGCTTGGAGAGGTGAGGAAGTGACTCTACATGCCTTCCACCAGCTTTTTGCAGTTGCATCGCCTACGAAGTTTCCCCTGGTGCCACCAGGACCTGGGGAAGAGAGCAAGGGCCCTAAGAGTATTCAATAGCTCTTGTTACAGATTCCTCATTCCCAGAAGCAGTTGACCAACCCTTGCCTCATCTTTCAGCGGCATATAGGTCATCTACATCACACTCTAGCATAGTCCTTTCCCAAATATGCATGGGTTTGATATATCGCTTATTCCTTCATGGATCAGTACACAGCTGGCTGAGCATGGGTTAATACATCAGCTCTCTCCCACTTAAGAACTTCCCTCACTGGGGAACATACTGATGGAAAGGTCCAGCTCTGTCAAAGGGACACTATTCAGGTGGTCTAATGGTGTTGGGACTTGCTGGGAAGAGGTTTTGTTGTCCCAGTATGACAAAACGTTAAACAAACTACAGGGACTCTTCATGCTATTATTGACAGAATTCCATCACAGACATTAATTGGAGTTTAATTAATTGGACGGAAAACACTACCTTTAGTGTTTTCCCTACCTGCTCTGCAAATCTACTACCATGTCTAGGGGTCAGTCAAGTTTTGCTATCTTAATTTCCTACTCAACACCCACCCCCCCATGCACCCCCATTTTAATTGAAGAGTTATTATACACTGTGTTTGCTTTAACGTGAAGGCATATGAGAAAAACATAAACTAAAGACTGGTTCCTCAACCAGAAAAGTTATAAAAGAAAGCCATAAAAAAATGTCTCTTCCATTTACTTTGTTTGCAGATGATCTCATTTGTATTGTGGGCACAGATTTACCCTGTTCAGATCAAATTTCTATGAATAGAAAAAAACTGTAACTGTGATAAACACTCACAATTATAGCACTTGATTTTCTCTTCCATAATTTAGCACAGCTTCAGCTGGTAAACTATCTCTTCTCAGGAGAGGAAATTGTAAACTCTGAATTTTTGCACAACAGTTTGCAGGGTATATGGTGTGCTCCTCTGATTCATTCCCATTGCCCAATGGTGCCCGAAGCAGACAGTGCCAGTCATATGGTGATATGCCATGCTGTCATGCTGGGCTGTAATGTAAATTACAGGTCATTAGAGAACAGATTGTGAATCTTTTCTTACTGGTGAGCAGGTTACCTGAAGTCTGTTACTGTTTTCCCCCCTTATTTATTCAGTAAATAAATAACAGACTGCACAAAAATGTAAAAAAACCCCACAAACAACAACAAAACAAGTGCAGCAAACACTTAAAGATGCCCAGATATTATAAGTGGGACAAATACACAAAAGAACTACCCTTTGCCTCCTTGATATTTCATGTAGCTTAATGTTTCCAGGTGAGAGACAGTGGTAGAAGAGAAACCCCGCAGATACCCCTCTGAAAGCTTTCTCCATCTCAGAGGACCTCAGCAAGCTGCTTCGTTGAGAACACAACTAAGTGGTCACTGCATCGACCCTGTTACAGGGTGCCCAGCACAGGCTCAGCTCCTGGTGGCGTCTGAGGGATGTTGTATGGGTAGGCAGGGAACCATTCTGCTTCTCCTGCAGAAGAAAGAGAAAACAGAGGAGTGAAATTAAGAGAAAGTGGGAAGAAGCAGATCAGTGGAGTCAGGAGTGTCTGCTTGGAGGGTGGAAAGTCCAGGACTGTGCTTATAAGGAGAAGTCCTCGAAAGGCGGAGGAAAAGAATCATCCTAGCTGTAGAGGGATAGGCTGGGTAGAAGAAAGCTGGAAGGAATGAAAACTGAAAATGAGTGAGCAATGTTCACAACAGCAGAAAGCAGAAGCCATTTGCAATGAGCAAGCTCCGTGAATATCAGCAGTCCAAAAAAAGCTTTAACAGTTCTACCAGTCCTACTTATTAATGAGATTCTAGAGTGTCATTTGCTCTAAAAGCAATGAGAACACCTAGGGAATGAAACCTAACATTTTCCTTTTTTTTTTTTTTTTTTTTTTTTTTAATCTACATGATACAGTACATAAAACTTCATAAAGATGAGGTGTAGCTTTGTGAGGGTTGTATTATAATGGAATAAATGTACACCCTCTAAAATGTTGAACAACATCATAACAATTCTCATTTTCAGGATGAGCCATACCCTAGAATTCTGGCCCTTATCATTTTGTTGTGGAGGAAAGCCTGCACATTTTAATTAAAATGCTGAAGCCAAATTTAGAATCCTGTCTGGGGCCACATTCCTATGAAAATTGTCTGTGGTCACTCGGTATACTGTAGAATTCAATAATTTTTCCTTTCTATGTGAAATTTGAATAAGTGAATTGAAATAATTTGCATTTTTCATAATGATCAGGGAGTTGAAATAATGAAAGGTGATCATGAATATTTTAATTGAAGAATAAAATTGCATTACAATAGTTTTCACGTTTCTTTTATGCTTTGTTAAAAGATACCAATACTATAACAGTATTGTAATTTTTAGAAATGCGTTTTAGATTCACATATTTGCTATTCATAAAATTCATTGATGCCTTTTTTCAAAGGTGCTTTATAAAGGATTTAGAAATCTCTTTAATCTTTGAAAATAACATTGTAGTTTGTGATAAAATTTCTCCACAGCATAACTATAAAGATACGCATCTGCATCATAAAATCAAAATCGGAATATAGCACAAGAAGATCAGTGCAAAGGTTTTTCTTCAACTGGCAATTTCTGTTGTTACTAATGCTTTGTGCAATATCCTTCAGATGACCAGATCACCTAATACTGTTAAGTTTCTTACAGAATCACAGTCCTTAGGAGTGGCACACTTCACAGCAGCCAGAGGTGATGCTGGAATCTACCTCGCACCAAAATTTTGTCATTTAAGTTTCAATCCAAGGATGCTCGTGCTTCTTTCATCAAAAGCCTTGCAATTGGAAGGTCACAAAAATACCTTGCAACTCAGAGTAAGATGGATTTGCCTTAGTGAAAGCGGTGAATATCAGCTCAAAATTATACCTTTATAATGTTTGTTTTTGTTACCTGTTTTAAAATTCAAGCTGTATAAGTCTCGAATAAGGATCAACAGACTTTAAAATCTTATCCAGAATATTATTCAAAAAAGTAATAGTTATAAATGCATACCCCTTCAAAGGAATGCCATTATGCTTCTACAGCCTAATGTCCTGCAATGACTGCAGGAAACTCAAAAGAATTCCTGTGTCTATTCAAAGCCTTTTGCTTTTAGCATTGCTTAACACTATATAATCAGTTGTAATAATTTAAAAGCAAAACAAAACTAACACTCAAAAAATGGAAGGATAGAGGAGTTGGCTTCATTCTTGAAATGTACTAAGAAATGTATATACTAAGGAATCTTCTATTTTTTTATCATTAATTATTGTAGTCTAGTTAGATCTTTGTTTCTGCTCCCTAGTTCCTTGATAACATCCAAAGACACGCTCCCTTTTGACCATGAGATACAGAGAACAGACCAGGAAGTCTTGTCAGAAGAAAAATTTCCACAGTTCTTACTGATGACAAATGTATACCATTTAGGAGCCATGTACATGAACGTACATTCTCTATAGTATTCCTCTGACTGCCCGAGGTCCAGGCCTAATGAGTGCAGAACCCTTTAAATCATAGAATCACCGAATGGTTCGGGTTGGAAGGGACCTCAAAGACCATCTAGTTCCAACCCCCCTGCCATGGGCAGGGACACCCTACACTAGACCAGGTTGCCAAAAGCGCCGTCCAACCTGGCCTTGAACACTTCCACAGATGGGGCATCCACAATCTCTTTAGGAAACCTGTTCCAGTGCCTCACCACCCTCACGGTAAAGAATTTCTTCCTACCATCTAATCTAAATCTACCCTCTTTTAGTTTAAAGCCATTACCCCCTGTCCTATCACTACACTCCCTGACAAACAGTCCCTCACCATCTTTCCTGTAGCCCCCTTCAGGTACTGGAAGGCTGCAATTAGACCTCACCAGAGTCTCCTCTTCTCCAGGCTGAACACCCCCAACTCTCTCAGCTTGTTCTCATAGCAGAGGTGCTCCAGCCCTCTGATCAACTTTGTGACCCTCCTCTGCGCTCTCTCCAACAGCTCCATGTCTTTCTTGTACTGCAGACCTCAGCGCTGAGCACAGTACTCCAAGTGGGGTCTCATGAGAGCAGAGTAGAAGGGGAGAATCNCATGTCTCTCCAATTTAGAGACAAGGATGTTGTGGAGGACAGTGTCAAATGCTTTGCACGAGTTCAGGTAGATGATGTCTGTCACTCTTCCCTTATCCACTAATGCTGTAACCTCATCATAGAAGGCCACCAAATTTGTCAGGCATGATTTGCCCTTAGTGAAGCCACGTTGGCTGTCACCAATCACCTTCTCATTTTCCACATGCCTGAGCATAGTTTCCAGGAGGCTCTGCTCCATGATCTTGCTGGGCACAGAGGCACGACTGACTAGTCTGTAGTTCCCCAGTTCTTCCTCTTCCCATTTTTAAAAATGGGGGCTGTTTCCCCTTTTCCAGTCAGTGGGAACTTCACTGGACTGCCACGGGAGTGAAGTTGAGCCTGGGAAAAAAGGGAGGGGTGGGGGGGAAGTGGTTTAAGATTTGGTTTTATTTCTCATTACTCAACTCTGATTTGATTTGTAATAAATTAAATTAATTTTTCCCCAAGTCAAGTCTGTTTTGCCTATGACAGTAATTGGTGAATGATCTCTCCCTGTCCTTATCTTGAGCCTTCGGTTACATTTTCTCTCCCCTGTCCAGCTGAGGAGGGGAGTGACAGAGCGGCTTTGGTGGGCACCTGCTAAGTGGCAATGAATGAATTTAATTTTTTCAGCTGATCACACAGTACTGATCAAAGAGCCTGGTGTACAGTGTCCCTAGAAGCAGGCCACTTGTAAGCAAGAAGTATAATTATACATGTTAAGGGGGCACACTGGCTTTCTTTGGAAATGAAGAGTAGCTTTTTATCTGAACGGAAAAACAGGCAATACAGAAGGGATTTTTGACAATCAGCCTTCACCTTCCCACAATGACCAAAAAAGCTTCTCCCAAAAGAATAATCATATCTAAACTCCAAGCAATCCAAAAAAGGCACTTCTCCTTATCACCTTTAGTGAGGTCCCACTTTGCCCTGTCTCTCACCTCAATAAAGAAAACAGCTCAGCTTTTAATCAGTTTGCAAACATGAGGATTCATTTGAGAAGCAGGTGCTTGTGCTCATCTCACTTTATTTGTACCTGCTGCCCCATTCCCTTGTCTCAATTCCCCTGCCCTTGCTCAGCATCCTCCACCATGCAACCTTATCTTCGCAAAACAGACAAACAGCTCCCTCCAGATGCCGCGCCAATGCCACTGCTGCGGCAATAAACTGGCAAGTGGGGAAGGAATAAAGGTATAGTTACTGAAAGAAGTAAATGCTTCTTCCAGAGACTGAACAAATCACCTTCACCACCCTAAGGTCAGAAAATATCAAGTTGTTTCTGAACTTCCCTCCATCTGGAAGTGCAATTATGCTAGTTAATCTTAAAATGCCTTTGGCAGCTGTCATCTCATTTTTTGTATTATCCTTAAAACTTTTCTAATGCTAAGTACACATGCAGTGAGAAATAATAGCCCTTTTGTGTAACAAGCGATACACACACTTTGTCCAATTCATTTTTACAGTGTTTTTCTCTCTTTCTGAGGTTATTATCACAGAAGAGATTGAAAGCTGAGCCATCATACCACAGCTTAAATGTAGCAGTGAAATGTTCCTTCTTTTTCTCTCCCTCCCTTCTCCCTCTCTTATTTTTTTTTAAACCAAAGGTGTGCCGGCTGCTAATGGTGACCAAAACATATTATGGCTCCAGAAACCTAACCTAATCCCACACAGCATTTACCGCTCTGCTCTCAGGTCACAGCCTGTGTGGCCCTTTCAGGCCCCCAGCACAGCAGTCATCCCCTGCCATGGACTTCTGCTGCTGCCACGGGTTAATTAACACGGGGAAGGAGTCAGACCTGTATAAATAAGAAACAAGACAGTGTCTGTCATTCAGTATTGATGCCAGGTAAGGACTGTTTGACTAAGACAAGCAAAGAGCCTGCAGACCGAGACAGCTGGAAGCACTGGTAAGACAAACTTACTTTGAGACAATGCAGTTCATGTGCTGAAGCATTTGTTCTCAACAATTTCTCCTTGGTTTCGCTGGGAACAGGCAGGGACAGACTATATATATTGCAGGAGAGAGGCAGCCTTGAGATGTTTGTCCCAGCACCAATCTCTGACTTGCTGTGAGATCCCAACAGACCCTAGAGCTCTCGTGCTGCATTTTCCTGGAGGTGCCCAACCTGTGATGTTATAGTAAAAAAAAAAAAA
>VXBL01007727.1:746095-772924 GCA_013400195.1 Aramus guarauna
AAAGAAAAAAAAAAAAATCCATTGAGAAACTGTTTTTAGTACCAACGTTCTCCACTGTGTACCCTGAGTGCTCAGGATGGGAAATGCTTGAGGCTAGCTCTGAACACAGGCTCAAACCCCTCCACCTTGTCTCATACAAAGATTGTGAAGAACATTGAATCCAAAATGTGTCAAAGTTATCAACTCTAAATTTAGGGAGCACCTGATCATGCACAATGCTTTTCTCCCTTCATCCTTTTTGTTTGTGTTTTTTTTTTTTCTTTTAACTTCTTTTATAATACCTAGTTGATGAAAAATACTAACAAAATCATGAGTGAACAACTGTCCCAGGTATGATCCTGGATTAACCCTCAGGATCTGTTGCCTTTTTTACAACCTGCTCTGGCATGGCGAAGGTTGGCTCCTACCTTCTTCTGCCTGCACATCCTTCCTCCCTGGTAAAACACAACCTGTTTCCAGAGAGAAATGTTATTTCAAATTCAGCAAGTGTAGCTCAAAGCAAAGGTCACCATTAGTTCTGGATGTGCTAATGCACTGTACTTATAATAGTTCTGTATCAGCATTGTATTTCAGAAGATGAGGCCATTATATTTATTCTACCTAGGATTCTTAGCAGGCATTTAAAGTAGGTTTTCATTAGCCTGTGCTAGCCACTATATATTTTAACAAAATGCTCAAAGGATTTAATCCTGGAGTTTTTAAAGTGTTTTTATTTTATGATTTTACCTTTAGCATATATATATAACTTTAAGTTAATTTTATATCATATTATTATAAATTTAAATTAAATATATACTTTTTACATTCATGTATTTTATATAATATATATTATATATTAATTTAAAATATTGAGTCCCACCAGTATTTTTGGTTTACTGACTAAAAGAAATTAAAAATGTAAGTCCCAGCCTATGTTGGAAGAAAAATCGAAGGTCAGATAACGTTGGGCAGCCCGAGCTACCAAATGATTAAAGAGTGGTAGGTAACTTACCTCCAGACCATGGCATGTGACTGCACACTGCTGCTTGAACAGAAATCTCTCTGCAATGCACAAAGGAAAATAGCTACTCATCATATATTAAGGTTAGGGTAATGTAGGATATGTGTACATACTCACTTGCAGTTGACTGACAGTCAAAATACACTATTTATCAGCTGGGAATTTTTGTAGTGATCTTAAAGCAGTGAAGCCATTTATAAAGTATTCCTTTTACTGAACATGTTTTCATCAGATAAGTAGATAACAGGAATAACTTGCAACAGAAATGAAGCTTAATATTTCAAAGCCCTTAAGACCCTGATTAGATTGTTGTTCTCTCTGTACGTAATCTCCTACTAAACTAAATTGATGGTGCTCTGTCCACATGAAAATAGCACTGAGACTTTGTACCTGGAAAAAGCAGGACTCCATGAGCTCCCTGATGTGCAAACAAGGACAAAAAAAAAANAAAAAAAAAAGTCTTATTTAACTAACAAAAGAATGACATAGGGATGAAAAATGTGGATATTAAAGCAGACTAGAAATTGATTGTTGCAAAATTTTTACTCCAGTTGTAAATTTTCTGAGAGATTGCACTTGCTGGGCAGATGACTAATTATATGCTTCTCACTCTGGAGTCTTTAGGCCAAATGCTGCTCTCAGTTTCCCAAATATAAATCTCAAGTAAATCTATTGATGTTACCGTAGAGTTATGCCAGCTTCAGTGAGAGCAGAATATGATGCCTTGTTTACAAAATTAAGCTCTGAAAGGTACATCTGTGTGTGCATTTGGATTTGCCAATAAAATAATTTTATGGAGCTAAATTTATGCAAATACTTAGAATTTAAATCCAAAGGAGACCATATAGTCTTGTATTCATTAAAGATTATGCACCATTTTACAAGAAGGTACTCAAAAATACAATATGCAATACAATTAAAAGGAATAAATTCACAGAGGTTTCATATTTTATAAAGTCTTTGTGCCCTGTGTGCATTTAACGGACTGCTCCCCTAGGAGAAAAGAATATATATGTCCCAGTCATCATATCTGACTACCTTACAAACATCAATAAATTTCTCCTCACAACAGCCGAGGGAAGAAGAGAGACAGCATTACCGCTATATCACTAATCAAGCACGGAGTCAGGAGAAATCATGAGACTGGCCAAAGGCCAGACTGGGAGTGAGAGACGCAGACAGGGAGAGAAACGCGGTTCTCCGGCACCAGCCCTTTAGCGGCACACGAGCCCTTCTTAGGAGCTGTAACATCATGCAAGGACGGGGGGATCGGGAAAAGATGTCTATGCTAACTCTCAGATCAACACACACACAAAATTAGGTCAGAGTAGCTGTTGTCTTAGGCGTGTAGGCATTCATTTACATCTTTAGGTACACCAGTACCTGAGTGTATGAGGTATAGTTTGTTTCAAGTCACTGAAGGCAGAACAATTTATAAAGGACCGCTGCTTCTTTCCCCTGCATGGAAAAATTCAACACTGCAGGTGAGGTGTTTGGGGACTGCATTCCAGAAAATAAAAATCACATCAGTCTTCTGATATGAGGATCACCTGCAGGCTTTCACACAATTTTTATGCTTAAACCAATCCTGTTTAAAAGAAACCTTAAGGGACAGCTGGAGATGAAGGAAGTAATTTTTAAACTAGGCATTTGCAAAACGCAGTGAAGGAAGAAACACAATTCATTTTTCTCAAAGAAACAAGACATCCATTCCACAATGAATATATCTATAAATTATCATTTATTATCTTTAAAAAATAATACATATTTCTAGCGTGCCTTGGCAACCCTGTAGTATTTTTCTGCAGGTTGTAGAACCACGTTCTTGCTAATGGCAGGAGCTAGACAGTTGTCGAGAAGCAAGCTTTGCTAACTTGTTGGGATAGTGAAGATAACAGGAATTATATGTATTTGGTGGTGCTGGCAACTCTAATGCTACTTAGCTCTGAAGAATCTCTTCTTGGATTAAATTAAACAATAGCAGTCTAAAGAGCCTGCTGGACTCTAACGTAGTAGGTAAGTCTACTGACTCACACTCAACTCTTACAGCTTCAATGATACTGGCCGGTGCAAGGAGACAATTGCCAAAATCATTTCAAATCAGACAGTAGAAAGCCACTACTACATGAACTAGAGCAAACCCAAATGAAGCACTACTAGCCAAACTGATTTTGATAGGGCAGAGAATACATTAACAGTTTAGGCAGACTGCAGGCAGCAGGCAAGCCTTAAATTCACCAGCAGCATGGTGCACAGATCGGTGACCCAGAGCGCGGCTCAGAGGGACAGCCAACATCGTGCACTAAGCACCTTCCACTGTGCTTTGGAAGGTACAATCATGCTTCCCTACCAGGTGAAAGTTGGTCTTATCTTTTGAAAAGCTACCAATTTTTCTGAGATATTTTATCATCCCTCCTTCAAAAACATTGAGACAGCCTGAAAAAATACAGACTTGAATGTAGCTGGTGGTGGTGTAGTCAATCACTATTCTCCTTACACTTTGCTCCCAACTAGCTTTGGAGTTTGACATTTGTGCACCTGAGGGATGTGTGAGCTGATACCATGTACTTTTTCAGGTGGTTCCAGTGCCTCCTGGGTTTAATAACCAAAACATTTTCAAGCTGCACTGTCCACAGAGCCCATCAACGTAGACCATATAGGTAACTCTTGAATTTTATGCACCAAACGCCCCTATGACTGCCTGCTACATTGCCCAATATTTTTTGTTCATTTGGAATATGAGCTTCGAAGTAAGATGCATAACGTGATCTGAGTTTTTCTGAATAATAGTCAGACTGGAAGCTGCTCTTCATATATTAAATAACAAATATAATCCTTCCACACCTCCTTGCAATGTTCCCCCAATTCCCACGCAGCATCTTTCCTCACAATACCATTCTGCGCTGAATGCAGCCAAGTGGGACATGCATAAGGAAAGCCAGTTTTTTGTCTTTTCCTGAGAAAAGATGAACCCATGAGCTATGGATATAAAGAAAAGAATGAACAGATGCCTACTTAAACTGGAAGACATACGGAAGATAGTTCACAGTTGTGCTCAGTGCAGTGGTTCCCCAATCTCTCAATTTCTACAATGCAAATCATCCCTGCTATGTATGAGTGCAATGCTAACATGAACAACAAGCAGTGCTTCTATAATGGTAGGCTGTCACCATTCCAGCAAAATTCTTCAGTGAGACTTTTTAGATCAGGATTGGAAATGTAACATCTGTAAGAACAAAAAAACCCAAACCATGGAATTATAGTTCTCCTTCAAAAGGGAGTAAAACCCCTTTCTAATTCTGAATAAGACAGAATTTTTCATTTTCAAACTACTACGCAAGAAGCAATTATTTCATCTTTACAGAATGCTTTTGAAGAAAAATGATATATCAATAAGTTCTCAATCCTGTTTCTCAGATGAGGAATCCCACAGTGTATTCAGGCAAAAGGAGGTTTTCAGGCTCCAGTTCAGTGCTTTTCCCTCAGCACAGTGCTGTCTTTACAGAGAATTGATCAGCTGAAAACAAATGGGATGCAATACTCTTGCTATTTATACAGTACAAAAGGTGAAAACCCCTGATCCCCAGCCTGTGAAACTTGCTTCATGCTGACACCCCATAGCAGAAAATACTTTTGCCACGTCACTGCACCACGAGACAACCAGACATGTGTTTGTGGCAAGAAGTTTACATGGATATCCGGCTCCCAGGTGCTTCACGGTATTTTTATAGCTTACATCACCAAGCTATAGCATGGAAAGCTTGTTTCATTGAATTTGAGTGGCTGCACCTGCTCAGCTTCCCATGCTGTTGTGTTAGAAGTCAGCTAGATGGTGCTCATGGGGTGGCAGCCGATGTACAAAGTTAGCACTGGGATTTTGCTCCAGGCCTCTTCCCCCGCCTCCAGCGTCCCACACAATCTAAGCAAGTTGTCACAAATGAGAAACCAGGACCGGGAGGAAGGGGATGAAGGAGTTAGATGAAAAGAAACTGCATCTCAGATGCTGTATGAGCATGGATCCTTACACAACCACTCTGGCTTTCGAAAGCTGGGATGCAAGTATGAAGCTGGGGCTGGTTTTGTTGTATACGAGCCAGCTCACCCGCTCCTACCTGGCAGCCTGAAAAGAGCACAGTACTGACAACTTAGGAATGAACCATGTTGTTGGAAAGACCTGACAATTTGGAAGTTATTTTTCCTCTGACAAATAACAACCCTAGCTGTAAGCTTCATGCATTTGAAGTTAGAATTAATTAGTAGCTTTTAGTGGTCTGTGAAGTTGCCTAGTTTTGTTGGATTAATTGCATGCTGCAGATAGTATCCACGTAAAGACACATTGTGCTAAGTCCCAGTAAATACAAAAAACTCAAAGTGCTCAGGGATGGTAGACAAAGATGGAGTTGGGTGTGGACATACTGCTTAGGATCCATTGAGTGGTGGAATACTTATTAATTCTTAAATCTAAAGACCCCACTTGGTCCCTTGGGCTGAAAGTTTGTATGAAAATTTCATTTCAAAATGACAAGGCCATAATATGCACAGGAATGGTTTTCTAAATAAAACCCTAGATCATTTTTTATTCATCTTATGTCTAAAATGCCCAGAGGCATAGCTCCATAAAAGTTTTAAACTTTAAACAAAAGCTCCTTTTCAGTTGCAGGAAAACAAAACATTCTGAAAGGAAAAGTTTATATTATTTATTGTGTTGTTTACTTAGCAAGAGAGGCTGATGAGTTAATTCTCAGTGGAAGTGCTGAATTACTTTAGAAACAGAAGCCAAATTAATTAAGGATCATTTCCTATCGATTTCACTGTACTACAGACCAGACTCAGAGTACCTGCTATACTCCTAAGCACTATACAAGATATAAATAATAAATAATAATATACTTAGACCAGTTACTGCTGTCCTGATGACCTGTAATGCTCACTGAGGAAACACTTCTAAGGCTTTGATGTGAAGACAGTAGAAGCCACAATGCCTTTTGAAAGAAAGAGAACAGGAAAAGCACAGAAGAGGCACTATGCACACTCCAGATCAAAGACAACAGCCAAATGAAGAGACAGGTTTTGCAAATGGACACGAGGGGAAATAAATATGTTTGTATTGGAATATTCAATAGGAAAAGACCCAATTTCATGCCTAAAGCTGGGAATTTTTTACTTTATAGAGTACATTCGGGATATGTGCTATGGCCAGACTTCAAGCCCAGATTCACGTCATGGTTTCATTATGAGCAGAAATCGAGCCCTGGAAATTTCCCTACCTGACCACTTTGATCAACATGTTGCATGGCCATGAAGAACCAGGGCATGGGTTTTTGACTCTAGATGTTCTTATCCATGCTGGGGTCCAGCCAGATCCCATACTGTGGCATTCAGCCCTTCGTGACCACACTGTCAACAGCCTCTCCATATAAAGCAGCCAAGTAATCAGTTCTATTATATGGTTGTAATGAGATTGGAGGTAAAGGTTTGCCTCAATTCATGGGGAAGTTGCAGTAAAAGATTATTGCAGAAAGACAAATGGAAAATATAGCAACTATTACATACATTGCCAGAATACTCTAAGAAATTCAGAAACTTCATCATTCCTTTGGTACAACCATGTTTATTTATGAACAGTGTACACAAAATCGTGTTGTCCGAGAGAAAATTACAGAAGCAAGTTGTCTGACTGCAATTTTCAGATCTGCTTCTAGTGAGCCCAACGCCTGGAGGTATGCTGCTTCTGCTTCCTCTCAAAGCTAAGCTCTCCTAGCTTTGTCTCAGGTTGCTGCCTCTCTCGACTTCCTGACTGCCTTCTGCCCCTGAAGCCCACACAGCAGTATCAAGTCTGTGACCTAGCTTTTGTGCTAAATAAGACCACTGGGCCATAAAGATTCAATTTTTTTGCTAAAGGTTGCCAGGCTAACTACTAATTACTGTCTTGTACAGCAGCTTCTCTTGCAGCTTTCACTGTCTACACTGTCTTACGTTTTCTTTTCACTTAGCCTAAAGAAATGACAGAAAGCACACCCATGAAGTTCAGCCATGTTCACAACTCACAGTGGCCATGAATATGACACAGAACAGCAATAACATGGCAAATAAAGTACTTATCTTTACTCAGACTCTAAGATGAGGCGAGTGACTTGAGCTGAGTCCCTGTGTAACGCTGCCAGTTATGAAAAATAATACATAAAGATATCAACTTTTAAAAAAATCTCCAAGTACCTTTATTATCTAAAGGAGAAGGTAAAACCCCATCTTGTCATTATGACAAGGAGAAAAAGAAGCTGGGAGCAGTGCTTGATATGTCTGTGGTCAACGTGAACCCTGAGCAGGAGGAGAGCAGGATGGCTAAAATCAGTCTGCTGACTCACCAGGAGAGTGTCCTCCAAGGCCTGAGGTCAGGCTCCTCAAGAAGGAGGAGATGCATTAGCAAAGCTCCTAGCTCTTCACAGCCGGGCAGCAGTTCTCCCAGGCAGGGCTGCAGGGAACAGGGCTGGCAGCAACGGTCATCTTTGAAAGCCTGTAGAAAGGTGGAAAACAAGGGGAGACAAAGGAAGTTCTTGGAGCCTTTGACTTCTGCCCATTAACCTCAGCCTCTTTGAGCTTACACTCAGCAGGAGGACATGGGTAATCACAGAAAATGGCCTTTTCATTTCTTCTGCTGGTTACATTTCAGGTTTGCTTAGAGAGCCACAAGGACAGGCTTGACTGGGTGAGACCATTCTTTGGCCTCAGGAACAAAAAGACTCAAGGAAGTTATCAAATGCAATAAAAAAAAAAAAAGCATTTTAAATGCTCATGGATTATTTAAAATGAGACATTATGTGAAAATAATTATTCCAGATCTGAAAGCATGTGTACTAAATGTGAACATGACATAGGCAGAGCTGGGTTTTCAGCCTGGAGAAGCAAAGGCTGGGGGGGAGCTGGTTGCTATCTTCGGCTACTTTAAGGGGACTGTAGATAAGACAGAGCCAGATTTCTCACTGTCCCACACTGAAAGGATGAGAGGCAATGACTGCACCACAGCAAGGGCAATTATAAGTGGATGCAATGAAAAAAATTCTTCACTGTGAAGGTATTCCGGAGCATTGCCCTGAGAGGCTGGGGGATCTCTGTCTTTGCAGATTTTCAAAAAGTTTAACTTTTTCTCCAATGTCAGGCTCACAAGTCAAACTAAAAACTCAAATTTAAGTTGAGACAATTTATGGAGGACTGTTGCAGACATGAGTCTTGTTTCTGCTGCCACTGACATTTTTTGTTCCCTATCCTGCCCTGCTGTTTTTCACCACACTTCAGGGTGCCATGGATGCATCAGCATAACTGCAAAGACAGACGCTCCTCAAACCAGCTACCTGAGTTAAAGGTTTTGCACATTTTAGCCTATTTTGTGTGTCAGTGCATGCCAAAAGGGTAAAAAAGTTGGGCAAAGCACATTTCTAACACCCTGGTTAAGACAATATCGTTATGCCTGACCTCCAGGGCATAAACACATGTCTAGGAACAACTAAATTCAGGGAGAAAGACATTGCTGCAGCTTGTATTTTGTTAGCGTTCTTTCCAATTAGCAATAAATAAAAAACCCTAAAGGTACAGTTTTGGATAGACAGAGCAGGAGCTCACTTCACTGAAGGCAAGAGAAGACCCTTACCTGCTGTCACACAATTAACTCCTATACCAGTCATGTACCAGCCAGCGCAGAGGGAGCACAGCATCAGTATCAAAATGCCCTGAGGTATGTAGGTGCCCGTGCCTGGAACAAGAAGATCCAGAGATAAGCGTCAGTGCACCAGCAGGACGGGAGGTCCATGCAACACGGACCAGCACATTGAAGTCTGATCAGTGAGCACTGGCTGCCTGCGGCAGTGACCCACCTGCAACGTGATCCCAGGTGAGGGTAGGTAGGTAAAGGACGGCAGCATCCCTTCAATACAGCTCGATCTTCAGTGTTTGCAAACAAAAACATCGCAGGGATAAAGTCCCAGGTCAGGAATGTGAGTAAAAAGGGGAGGAGGAAAAAAGAAAAAAAGTCAGCTTCTGCACAGTCTACATTCATACTCATAACTATTGTTATTATTATTAGCTTATTAACTATAATAATATAAAATGTAAATAAATACAATGATCAAAATAGTCTATAAATTCAGTACATAAACAGCAGTTACTCAAGGTTGCTTAATAATTCATTTTACTCAGTTTCAGAGTGACTTCCAACAGAAAAAAATAACAAAAGACCATGAAAAAACAAAACCCAGAACACCACCGCGTGTGTTGTGAACTCCTGTTCCTGTGGAGTCTTTAATGTTTTGGAACGCGACATACAGCAGAGGCAGTATTTTATGAGGTTTTCCATACTTTTGTTTTAGTTAACATGTGTTCCTGTCCAGCTGAATTTTTGTCAAAGCAAGTTTCAAGTTTTTGTGAAAGAAAAGAAGCAAGAGAGGACAATGTGACTGCAGAGCAGGGCCGCTGGCACGTGCAAGATATATTGTAGCCAGGACACATCCAGTTTGCTGGGCATTCATGCCAGCTGAGACTGGGCACGGAAATGGGGACTTCAAACCCAGGGCATAGGAAACCCCTCTGAAAACTCCAGCTGGACTGAATCAAGCTATGGGCAAACCCAGCTCATTCACACGAGAGCTTGCTCACCTCAGACCTCACTTGTGATGCCATTGGCTGTGCAAACACTTCAGCCTCAATATTTCTTTTTCTTTTCAAATTTGTACAATTGTCCATGTGCTGGAAAATAAGGTAAGAACACAATTAAGGAAAGTCTGATGTGTTTTTCTTAAGCCTCACCAGAATCACATCTTTTTTTTTTTTTTTCCTTGCAGCAAATCATGTTACAGAGTTGGTCATTTTCCATGAAAAAAGATGTAAATTTTCAATCATTTGAAACTTTTCCAACAGTATATTCTGAGCGTAAAGCAGCCATATAACATCACATAATTTATGTGATACTGTGTTATATCCAATGATGCTCATTCAGAACAAGCATACAAAATAAATGAGAAATGAAAGAAAAAATAGTGTGAGGTGGTGTGGTTGTGGTTTTTTTGGTTTTTTTGTTTGTTTTGGGTTTTGTTTTTTTTTACCCCTCAGAGTTCAATTTAGGCACAGTGGTTATTGATTTAATTTCACAGCACAGGGCCACATTGATAAAAAGATAGCACAGTATAATATACACATAACAAGGGAAATAATGGAAAAACAGGAAAGTGGTTTTCTTTAACTAGTTTCATTTTGTTACTACATTGTTGCCCTTATTGATCCTTTTTATTTATTAACAAGTAGTGACACAGATTTTTTTAAGCAAGAGGAAAGGAAAAATTAATTTTGAAATTTTAATACTGTGGGTGGTTGAAAAGTTTCTTGTGATATTTCACAGGACAATTAACTCTCAAACTAACCCTTTCTCTTAGAAGTGTTTGTTTTTCATGGGAGAGATTTGATTTTTTATTTTTTTAAACTGTAAAATATCAAGGTGTGGAGATGAAAAAAAATATGAAGCCAAAACCAGAAAGGATTTTTGAAATTTAAGTTATTGCAACACCTCATAAAAGTTGTATTTCAGATAGCTCATATTCCTTTTCCATCTACGCCCCTGCAGTGAGCTTCCCAGTTGAACACTATATCCCATTGGATACACTATATCCCCCACGGGAGTCTGTGGCAAGAGCTCCAGTCAAACAGTCATGCCATCCCAAGTGACAACAAGGAACCACGCATCAGAACTATAATTCTATATGGTACCACGGAAAATTTTTTGATTGAAATAACTGATTTTCAAGCTCAAGTTGTGCTTAGTTCTACTTTTTTTTTCCCCCCTAAATAAGAGAGACCAATGGCAAAAAGAAGCTTTTTCCCACTGTAACAGGCTTACTGAGCCTGAGTCAGCCCTGGTAATATTTCCTGCTACTAATTTGGTAGTGCGGAGCCCTGCCACGCAGGTGGGGAGACGGGATCTGTACCTGGAAAAGATGCACAAATTTACAAAGTTAATACCTGCTACAGACCAGTCCCCCCATTCAGGCTGTTTCCGATCAGCACTTTCCCAACGTTTACCCATCCACTCAGCAGCAACTGCCGCAGTATCTGTTTCCAGGAGGAAGATAAAACACTGAGGTAGGTGAAGCATTATGGCAGCAGGATCGCCTTCCTGGCACCTACACAGACAGCTGGCTTTGGCTCAGATCCTAAAGGTTTACATCAACGTCAATTCCCAGGTTTTGAAAAATGTGCTCTTTCAAGCATAGGTGCAAAAAAGTTTTTAAAAAGCCCTGTCAGGTCTCACCATAAAAAGTCCTGCAAGCTAGCAAGCTTAATTTAGAGTATGTTCCATGTTTTGCAATTTTTATGTAAATTGCCCATAAACCCTCCCCACAGAAGAGGATGGACAAATGTCCCGTCACGTTGTACACAAACTACTTCAAGCGTGATTTGGAAAGTGTTGCAACTCTGACACTCAGTGTAAACACCATCATATTTTTGGAAGTTTTTCCATCCAAATTCAGTAGTACAGCATGGACTTGCCTCAAATACTACTAATACAGAGCAGCTCCCCCAGGGTGTGGATAATACACATAATCACCACAGTCTCTGCCTATTCAAGTTAACACTTCTTAACAACAGATGTAATCTTCAGTGAAACCAAGCTTTTACAAATTGCTGTTAATATGAATCATGCTTAACTTGTCTAAGTATCTCTTCTAAAGAGCTTATGTTTTCCCTAGAGGTATTTAAATTAGGAATTCTTAACCACTAATTGAATATGAACTTGGATAACTGAGCAGGACATCTTGGCTTCTGAAATGAAGGCTGAAGGACTTTACTGTCCAGACTAAGTGAGGCAAACACGCCTGACTCGTGTTGTATAAAACCTTCACGATATGGTAAAGGTTTGAGGGGCACTGTTTCAACAGGTCTTGGGTGTGAGGAGTTGGAAGTGATGCTTTCAGACATCTCTCAGCAGCTCAAGGTGGGATGTCACTGCCACAAAATGAGTCAGGTCATCACATTCATTTTCATCACTCAAGTATGTGACAAATTAGGAAGGACTTCAGTTCAAGAGCTTATCTACCTTTTTTTTAATGCACTAAGTATATGCTACATTCAAACATCATTAAGATAGCAAAACAATCTGTCAAAAGAAAGGGATTTATAAATTGCCTGTTGCACAAGTTTTCAGAACAGAGAAAAGAAGGCTTATTGCTTTTAGGCCACCAGATCATTGTTGCATGTCAGTGCAGGTATTGAATTTGGCCTAACATTTTGGAAGTCCTCCAATGCAACAGACCTTTACATCTCCTAATGATTTTGCAGACAGTTCAAAACTGTACTATAGTATTTTTATACAATGATAATGGTTCAAAAAGTCATTTTTGCATTGTTAATTGCATTCTATTTTAGTGCAGTAAATTTAGAAATATACATATTTAACCCAACATAAGGCTGCCAGAAAACTACTTAATCAGCTGTTGAATGTACATTGAAACAAAAGCTGTGAGTACATTTATGCAGGTAGGTATGAATATTGCCATAATGGCTCTAATGAAGGGTGGGAAAATGGGGCAGCAAGGAAGAGAAATCACCAAAAGCATCACTAATCCCGTAAGTGCAGAAGAAGGAAAGATAACAAGAACGATATTAATTTAAAACTCATAATGTTCTATTTTTTATGTTAAATAATAGTTTTGCTGCAAAAGCAATTTTCTCTTCTTTGAACTTGGAAAAAAACTGAAAACATACTGGGGTATACTGAGGCTACGCTTCCAGCTGGAGGTGGACTTTCAGCACAGTATAATTCAGTTTCCATCCAATTCAAACTGAAGTCCATCCTGTTCGCCCCATCACCACCAACTTTCCTCAATACAGAAACTTGATTTTTTTTTCAAATATATCAATATATTTTGTTTTTTTCTTCCTATAACACAGTATGTGAGATACACACACATGGTAATTGCGGAGTTTCTGATTATCTTTTTGTTTTTCCACTTGAAGGACAAGATACTACAATCAAGAACAGTAACTACAGTATTTCCCCATGTATTTAAGACAAGAGGTGGAAGGCTGCACAGAAGCTGTACATGTGGTTGCCTCACAAATCCTTTCCAAAAGGTGGCCTTCTGGCACCTGTGGTGGAAAAGGGTAGGTTTGGCAGAGGGACAATTACTGGGGTTCAAAGATAGAGCAGGGAGAGAACAAGGCAAGCAAGGCTCGCTATTTCAACCCCAGCACCACAACAGCAGCCAGAACACAGATTCTTGCAAAGGTAAGCTCTTGCAGGTGAAAAAGAGGTACCTCTTGCTAAGGACTTGAATAGCCTGTGTCAGGTCTCAGTGGCTTTCCGAGTTGCACTCTGTTCAACCAACTTTATTACAAGATGGGCAAAAAGGATTCGCCTTGAAGACGTGAAGCAAAAAGCAAAACAAAAGGGAACATAAAACGAGATCTGTCCTCAAAAGAACTACCTTTGCTTTTAAAGTTCCTTTGTTCGCTGTTGGTCTGGCATAAAACAAAACTTGAGAAATGTAAATACTTCCAGTATGCTTGCTTCAAGGGACGGTGCTTTGGCAACAGAAGGTCTGTTCCAGTGCCCTGGCTGTTCAGGACAGCTCCTGGCTCAGGATCCCACTCCGCTGGCACCTTAAGCCTCCTGGCTCAGTCAGCAATAGGAGCTGGGCAGCCCAGGGAGAAAATTGCTTTGGGAAACTGAAAAAGAGCCTGAAGGAGGGACCAAGTGAGAGTTGTGAGCTCGCAGTGCACCCAGGTCTTTGGTCTGGTGAGGGACTCCCCCAAGAGCTAGACCCAACCAGTCCATAAAGGACTGGCCAGACGGTTTCAGGGAACCACTTCTGTCTGGCAGACAAGAGGCAAAACAAAAAATAGATTTCATAGAATCAGAGAATACCAGGTTGGAAGGGACCTCAAGGATCATCTTGTCCAATCTTCTTTGGCAAAATCTCAGTCTAGACAAGATGGCCCAGAACCCCATCCAGCCAAATCTTAAAGGTGTCCAATGTTGTGGGATCCCCCACTTCCCTGGGGAGATTATTCCAATGGCTGATAGTTCTCATTGTGAAAAATTTTCCTCTTGTGACCAATAAGAATCTCCCCAGGAGTAACTTGTACCCATTACCTCTCCTTTTCCACGTGGCTCCTTTTAAAAAGGGAGTCTCCATCATCTTTGCAGCCACCCTTTAAATACTGCAATATGGTGATACTAGAATATTTGGCTTTTTTTAACTTTTCTATCAAAAACCAGCCTATTGTTAGAAAAACTGGCATCTTCTCTGTGTTGCAGAACTCGATGTGAAATACACAAACTCATGTTATGCATGTATCTATTCATATGTGCCCATCCCCAGAGGAAGACAGTCATGAAGGGCAGCACACATTTGCAACAGCTTTGCAAATTTATTTTTCTTTTCCCTGATGCACACAACAAAGATTCCGATGACGCAACTTCTCCTTACCTTCACGGAAGTTTTTTTCATAGACGTATCACTCAACCAGGAGATGATGAGACACTGCAGCAACTTTTTTTTTTAATCCAAATATATCTGTAACCGAAAAATATTTTGTGTAACTGATACCTTGCAGTTAAAAATCATGAAGTTTCCAGAAACTGAGGGGGAAGGGAAATCTGCAACGTTTTCTTGTAGGAAGAAAATCCACCTTCAAGGCACCTGTGATTAAAACAATAGAGCATAATCCTCCCACATTTGATAACTGTACAGAACTGTACAAGGTAGCAATTTTCAGTGAGCAAAAAGTTTTCTGTCTCTGCATAACTCACAGTCAGATACCTTCTTGAATACTGTTTCCAGCCACTCTGTCTACTAACAAACTATTTACTATAGGCATGACTGTTAATTTTACATAATACTAAGGTTGCCCAACACTTTCCATTTTGAACGTGTTTTCAGCTGCTAATGGCTTTGCCAAACTTTTGTGTTCTATGCCACTGTCTGCCTCAAGTTAATTAGCTCTGTAGAGTTCAGAATATAAATATAACACACCACGCACCCACAGAGCTTTGCCCAGATTAGAAGAAATTGTAAATGATGACTTGAAAAAATTCCAGTTATCCATGTCACACTTTGATGAGACAATCTGAATTATGGCACGGAGCAGTTTTTGTGTTAAAATTGTACTCCTTGCTGTTGTTGTGAAAAATCTGTACCACATCAACCATCTTATAAGCTTTTGTACATTATCCCTTACCCTCTCTAGCAACATGCTTATTCTTAGGAAAAGCTACTTACAGTTTAGCACCTCAAGTCCCAGAAATGTGCTACTGCAACTTCACCTGTGTACATTAATTTGGCAGGGGAGATTTCATCTTGCAGTGGTGTTCTTGGATTTCTGCTGGACTGGGGCAGTGGGGAGGACTACAGGGAGATCCCGGTGTCAGCAGTAACAAAACAGATGAACAGAAGCTGATACTGGGGACCCAGGAAACAGTTTGGGAAGCAGAGCCTTAGACAACCGGGAAGAGAGAGAAACCAGGAGAGTAGAGGAGAGGTGTGACAAGTTGTTCAGTGGCCATCAAGAGACAGACTGGGAAAGAGAAGGAAAACAGGAATGAGCAGGATAGCTGGAAGCAAATGAATGGTGGATAAATGGAAATGAGGAAAGAGAGGGAGCCCAAGAGAGAGGGCTCTGCTTGGCAGGATGGAGAACAAAGGCACGGGCACACTTACAGTAGGATTGAATTGGGCATTGCAATTATACTACAGCTATTAGTTACACAGATAAGGTGGCACATCCAGGAGACTGGAGTCTGTGTGCAATGCACACAGCTTCTTGGTGGCAGCTGGTTCCAGGCCCTGGTGTCTGAGCTGGGGGTGGGGAGCAGAAGCTTGCTTCTGCCATTCAGTTCTCCCCACATCTTCCCTCTCTGGTCAGACACTTATGTTAGATGGATTCCTGTTGAAAGCACTTGCATTTTGGAAGCTTCTATGTTGCTCAAATGCTGGAGGTGGATTATAAAGAGGGAAGGACTAGTTAGAGTGTTTTGAGGTGTGGGAAGAAGGAAGTTGCTAAGAGAAGAGACTAATTTGAGCTCCTAAATGTCTCATTACTTGCTCATGCATATTCCTAGTCCAAGGTTGAGAAAGAAATCACTGCATATCCAGCCCTGACAGCAACTTAAAACCTGGATTCTACATTATTTCATTCCCTCTCAGTGCGGAAGCAGGAGATCATACAAGATTTTTAGGTTGGGACTCTGTTACTTCAGCTGTGACTTGAGCTATGCAGGCACACATTGAGAAAGATGCTCCTGCATGCGCTCACATTTTCGGTTATGGATGCACAGGAATAAGCAGGTTCTTCTTATGTCCTTTCTCCTCTCAGGACAAATGAGCACAGCTAAAAACTGTCAGAGCCTTGAGTGCAATCATTTAGTACTTAGACAGCATATCTGAAAGAATATGGTAAATAGGGAAAAAGACATAACTTGCTCCAAAGAAATAACATTCTTCATTTCCCTCCCGCCTCCCCCTCAGCCATCCACTTCATGGAGCAAGTGAGTAAAAAATCATGATCCAGAGTGTAATGGCTGGCTAAGAGAGGCTCCTAGGTCTACTGCAGGTGTGCTATGGTTCAAACCGTAGCTCTTGCTCAGTGTTGATGGCCCTAACCTCATCTTTGTAATCTATGTCTTGGCTGTGTAGTTCTCTGCTCTAATTATTCTGCAAGTGTCTCTCCTCACAGCCTGAAACAGGATTTCGAAGGGCTGAGACCACTCGAACAGGGAAGATTTATGGAGCCAGCCATCACTAGTCGCATTCTGTAAAACCTTGAATAAGAACCAAAAGGCTCTTCCAAATCTTAGGAGGGAAGTTTCCCTCTGCTTTGAGGATTACTCACTTCCTGGTGCACTGAAGTTGAAGGATTAAGTAACTTTTCCCAAATATAGAATGTATCACACCCAATCACACACACACTGCTGCCTTCTTAAGTGAAGCATCTGAGGAGGAAAATGAGATTACAAGTTTAGGAGTATAATGAGATCAAGTTAAATTCACACCGTTCCCCTGCCTTGGCACAATCTATTTCATTAAAAAGGATTAATTTTTTGTTGCAATTTCTAATCTCATTATACTTTTTGTCACAAGAATGATTTATCAGAATTTCAATACTTAATGCTATACATTTTGTGAAATATTATATTATGCTCTAAAAGTATCTTCACTTGACTTTTCCAGTATTCTATATTTTCATTAGCTGGTATCCACTGACTCATGCCATACCACTCTGCACAGCTATAAATAGAAAGACCAGCCAACCAAATCACACAATATTGAAAAGGTCAAAGTAGTATACTACATTTCTGTAACTTAGAGAATACTATTCACAAAGTATTAAAACTTTGATTCCTTATTTATGTGACAATGAAAGTAATGAAAATAGAAGGCATTGCAAAATGATCACGTTATTACCAGAAATCACTGGGAGATGGCAAACACCTCAATATTATTATCTTTATAGCCTAACATAAATTCATGTTATTCTTTAGGTACTGTACCTCTTATGCTAAGTTTCTGTGTCTCTCATGAGAAAGACAATGGTCTGTTCACTACTTCTTTTAATGTTTTTCAAATATATATATATTTAAGCAGCTCTTAAGGAATACTCATAGGCATTTTTTGAATCACGGCCCTCTTTTAGCTAACCTGTAAAGAAATTTAAACAGAGGGGGGAAAAAAAAGTGAAAATCAAGCTAAAGATTATTATTACTGGTTCTTTCCCCTCACCAAGAGAATAATGGCCTTGCTCTGAAAGTCTACGGAAAGGACCTGTTTGAGCTCAGTCACTCTGCCACCATACCTGGTCATGCAAAAGTACTTTTACAGTGGCTGGGAGCACAGGCTGTTCTGCAACGCATCCACCATCCTGTTGCCTCTACAGACATCCACATCTGCATGGCAAAATGCATGTGTGCTAACAACTGCATGGCCCGCCACACCCCAGGAGTTCTAAGAGATCAAGGTACATACTGCAGAAACACCTGCAAATCAGCAGTTACCTCCCCAGGCCCAGGTTCTGTCAAGTGTCTGATGTGCTCCCTGCATCACTCATCCTGGTACCCAACGCTGCAAGAGTCTCTGGCTAATGTGAAGGTCAGACTCTGAGCCAATTCATCTCCAGGCATGCAATTTTACCCAAAACATGAAGTACAGCTGTGCTCTTCAAGACTAGAAGAGCTCTCCCAGAGAAAGCAGTCATGGCCCACATCAGATTATATGACTCTACAGGTTCACAGAGCAAAAGTGAATATTTTTAAAATTGTCTGGAAAAAAAAAAAAAAAAACAAAAAACAAAAAACAAAACAAAAAAACCCATAGGAAAAGCAGAACTAAGGTTTTAAAAGAGAAGGTATCAGCTAGGCTTTTTGAGATAGCTGCAGGAGCCCTGGGCTTAGTAGCTAGTCCGTAGCGCACTCTCCAACATGCTCGAGACCACCCTGAACCCCCATGCAAGTTCAGGTGTCCACAATGCAACAGGCTGGGGAAGATGTACCAGAAGCTGCCCAATATAGACAGTGGGTTAATCTGGGGCAATCTGTGTCTAGCTGACATATGTTTGATTAGATCCTGGCATTATAGAATTCTGTAGGTTTGGGGACTCAGTAACAATGATATTTCAGGGGACTTCGTTCATGGAATTGTAATTAACTTAATGGATAACTGAGAAATAAGCTCAGCTAATATTAAAACAACAGTAATCAGTAACCTAATTTCTATCTGATGAGTCTCATTGTCTTCCATGAGAGAATACCCATTTCCCACTGAGTAAGGGGGGATGCCAGGATAACTCTTTTTGAGGACTATTCATGATTTCTAGTTTGAAACACCACAGTTGCAATAATGCATTGGAAGGTTTCCTAATGCCGGGCTGGAGCTGATCTAGCATCTCTCGCTCTCCCACTGAGCCCCTGTTAAGAGAACAGAGAGGTGGGACTACAGCAAAGCTGCAGCGTCTGCAGGCAGTAGAGCTGAATAGCCACATTCAACTCGCTGATGCTAGTTAGGTGCTTATATGGCAAAAAGAGCCTGTAGCTTCTGTTTTTCATACATGAGACTTGAAGTTTGGGTTTGGTTGGGGTTTCTTTCGGGGGAGGGGGGAATTTGGGGAGGTTTTTGGTAGGTTGTTTTTTGGTTTGGTGCTGTTTGTATTTTTCTAGAAAAGCACCTGATAAGACCTTGTTTAAGGTCTTGTCTACATAAAAATAATGTCTTAGTTGAACGGATAAAGCCTCCTCCCCCGACCTCCAATATAGATGCTATTATTCCAATAGCAAGGTTGCACACACTGCTAACCACTTTGCTGAGGAAGTAGTTATAACTACTTGTATTACACAATTTTCAGTTTTGCTAGAAAACTAAGGCTACACTCTTACAATGACTAAATGTCTATAGGTAAGATGAGCACGTAATCTGCCAGGAGGAAGACTAAAAAAACCAAAAGAAATCACAAAAACTCCCCCCCCCCAAAAAANAAAAAAAAACCCCCCCCCCCAAAAAAAAAAAAAAAAAAAAAAAACAACCCCACACCAGGCTTTATCTTTGTCAGCAAAGGTTACCCAGGAGAGAGCGAGCGAGGGAGAAGTGACGTAGCCCATCTCCCGGCTGCTCTGTGCCTCCAGCAGACTCCCACCCCGAGCTGGTGCCTTGGCACGGTGCTGGCGAGGCTCTGGGCCCTCTGGCAGAGCAGGTGGCCGTGGGCGGCGTGCTCCACTGTCCTCCTACTCCCAACAGATTTGCTGGTGCTGGGGGCGTAGAAAGCGAGCTCCACCTGAACAAACTGAACCCCTTCACTTTTGGGATGATGGCTGGAGGGATGGAGAGAACGCCTTATGGAATTTTGATTTGAATTTTATAACATATGGAAATTGGTCTGCGAGAAGAAGTGAGAAATATTTAGAAACAGTTGGAAAGGCTCTCATTGAAATTTATCCTGGCTATGTCTAAACATGGAAAAGGACAACAGAAACCAATGTTAACTTAAGAAAAATGTAAAGAGAACCGAGTATGCAACAAGCAGAAGGCTTATTTCTTTTTAAGTATAAACAATCTGGTGAGGAGGAAGAAAGGCAGAACTATAAAAATAAGCCAAGGCAAGTAAAAAATAATGAGGGTAAAAAAATAATAATACTCTGCATCAGTGTGCAGAGATTTTTTTCTTGTACAGCAGTCTCCAAATATAACTTTCTTAAGGGAGAAACCAGACAAAATATTTCTGTTCCAAAATATCACAGTGGAGAATGGTATAAAAGGAAGGTGTGCTGGGGGAAGGGGATAGCTTTTAGCTATGGACAAGCTTTTTAGACACCTTCTGTGGAAGACTAATCTTTCTAGCCTCCTTACACAGTCAATGGAAAGAGACACTAGCCTCCACAGGGCAATTCAATACTCCTAAATGCAGGTGGCGTGGATGCTTTATTTACAGTAAGGATAAAGGTTATAACAAATCACAAAACATGAGTCATTTTCTTCAGGCTTTGACTATGTGGAGGCCTGGGCTGAATTACAGATGGAACAAACAAACATCTCTGCCTTCGGGGAAGTTAAGGAAATGGGTGTGCAGACACAGCACCCCTGGTTGATCCTTCTCCCTTTTCTCTGTTCATTAAGTGTAGCATTGTGCATTAAACCCCTGCCTTCCCACTCTTTCCCTTTGTGGTTTTTTTTCCTCCTCTCAGCTCTATAATGCTTCTTTTCACACCAGTGCCACAGGCAGCCACGGGCAATGGGAGCTCCCAGGCTGCGTGCTTGCAGAAGTGCAGAGCACCCCCTGCTTAGTCAACAGATTTCCTTCCCCACTGCTGTTTTCTACTCGTGGAGAGGTCCCAGCCGTAGGGAGCAACCCTTTATCCAGAACAATAACTCATTTACACTTGCAACTGAAGTGTCCTTTGTGCAGCGAGTCTCTAGTACCAAGGTAGAAATTTTGTTCCCAGGGAACTTGTAAAAAGGCCCTATTACAAAGACAGTGGAAAAATTAGTGTGGAGGCAGCCTAACAAAATATTTGAAATACCAAGATTAGCAATGACTATAATCATGGGTAAGGATAGATATAGAGAATGTAATTGCTTCTAATTTGAAGAACATAGCATTTACCCGCTTTTCAAGATGCCAAATAGGCAAGATTATCTAGGTTTTCAAATGAGTTTATCTATGAACAATTGGCTGAGTGGATTGACAGAAAAAGTAATACAAGATATTGAATGTATAGCATACTTACTGTAAAAACAAAATGACAGGGAATGCTGTTATTACTGTATAAAGTTGCTGAATCTAACAGTATAAATTCAATGCAAAGCCTGAGTTGCTTTTCCACAATTGTACTTTGGAGAGGCAGAGCAACATAAATTGCCCTATATTTCCTTTAAAAAGAAGTTCCATTTTAAAAGTATGTATGTATATAAATTCCAGAAGAATCATAGGATTCTTCTTTTCTTTTCTTTCTTTCCACACTATATCTGAGAACAATAATTTCTCCTCCCTTTGTTTCACTTTTCCTTTTAGGACTCTGACAGCTGCAGCTTGGCTTAGGAGGCAAACTCATTGCATTTGCTCACTCAAAGTCTGTTACCTAATAACTTGTCATTATGAAACTACTTAGAAACAACTAAACACAAAAATCAGTATGTTTATTCTCATATTCTCAAGAGGTATGTAAGCAATCCTTAACTTAAACCTATGAATTTCAGCTGATATATTATTTTCAGATCCAAACTTTCAAATTTGCTGGTTACTCATAATCCTTTCTGATAGAAGACAGGAACAACATCACATCCTGTGTTTTGCCACCTGCTGCAATACAGAATTTCTGTAAATGATAGCAAGCTCTGTGCAAACCACAGTTTATTTTTGGTAGAAATTTCTCAATAAAACTTCGGTATTGCTTACAAATTTCTGCAAAAATAAATTGAAGAATTTGAATTAATAACATATTGCTGATAATATTTGGCAGGTTTTAGGGATTTCTGAAAAAAATAGGAAAAGCAGAACTATTCATTGAATAATGCATGCTTTGTAGTGTATTAAATTAATTTCTCAAATCTCCCTGACTCATAATAAAGCAAGCACACTCAGTGTTGAAGAAATGTGGTATTTCCTGGGCTTCATTGCACATGTGCTGAAGTACCATCCTGACTTAGGCTATTCCATGGACCTGACATAGCAGGAAGACTCCAAATTTGCAGCACATTTGTATAGCTGAGTATGGACACAGGCAAAATTATGCCAGGCTAGAGCTGACAAAGAAGAAAAAGGAAAAAATTTGGAACCAAGTTAAAATACAAATGAAAATCTTCAGGGCTGAGGCAAATGCACCCAATGATCACTAATATAATTTTTCCATTTGTTCATACAGGGAATACTTAAATAATCTCATGATGCTTCCCTCCTATCCTTCCCCATCACTCTCTTCCTCCTCTTGCTAGCTTTCACGCATCATACCTTTTGTTTCTTAAGGTCAGTTGTGAGACATCTTCCTACATGCATGAATAAGGACACAGTGAAGGCTGCGCACTGAAAGATGAAACAATAGTCTGTTTCCTATAAATGTCTCCACCAGCTGCCACAAGGAAGGGAAAGGAGAGAGCTCATCTACTTTGCAAGTAAGGGTTCCTGGTGAGGTGACATATTTTTCTGTTTCTTTAAGTTAAATGTAGTTGTTATTTACATGAACTCCATCTGCTACAACATCCTACATGCCCAATAGGACCATACAGTTAAAACACATTAAAAACACATTAATGTGTCTTTCCATACTGTGACGTATTAATAGTGCAAAAAGCTATTAGGACCAGGCTGTCAGGCATACACACAGTAGATGAATTGCTGGGTCAGCATGAACATACACTGCACCATAAGTCATAAAAGAACACCATTAACATACAGCAATGCAAGCAGACATAAAAAAATAAAAATCAACATTGAACCCTAGTTTTTAGCCCTTCACAAATTATTTGCCCTTTCAGCAACTAAAATTCTTTGGAATTAGCAACAGCAAGCTAGGCTAAAAAACATCTGTAAATTAGTGGCCCCTTTTTTTTTTTAAAGTGCCTGAAAGGGAGACAGAACCATCTACAGGAGCAGACAGATTCAATTCACAAGCAAAACCTCTTTTTACCTGTGAAATTAGGTAGTTGCCAAAGTTAGCTGTGTTCTCATTAGCATGATCATCTACTTGAGCACATATGTAGAAGGTTATAGTGCATGACTGGTTTGCACTTTGAGGCAAATATTTAATTATTTCAATTTTTTAACATTCAGAAGCAAAAAGAATAAAAATGTTTAAAAAAATCTGGACTTACCCGCCCCACTCAAACAAGTCTTCCATATAGTGAGATTTTGTGTTATTTGGCTTTTGCTCCAGTAAGATGAATGTTTAGGGAAGGAGAATGACACTGTCAATGTAGAAGAATGAAAAGTAAAAAGCACCGTTAGGAGCTTGGCAACAATATGTACAGATATATTTCCTTTTAATGGCATATACATATCAACTGTACTAGTCATGCACACATATTTTAGTAGGTATGACTATTTTCCTCTTGACTTTGCTATCAAAGTGCTTCTTACCACATTTATATATTCCTTAAAAATATACATAGTGAAGTGAAAGGTCTTTTTGATTGGATTAAAGGTTCCTTTGCAAGTTATCTTTGTCCACTTGTCTAACAGCCATATGAAAACTGGCTCAATATGTGCTTGAATTTCTCTCATACTTGTATTGCTGAATCCCTGTTACTTCATGTTCAACAGCACATCTTCTAGCTGTTGCCATTTACACACCTTCTGAATTGCAGGATGCTGCAGGACATACTGTGCTTGCTGACATACTTTTCATGAAGGAAATCCTTAAGTCAGCTGGCCAACATATGAAGCTACATTTGACCACAGGGCATAGAATGGGGGATACGTCCTTATGACAAAGGAAATAAAAACATTTCCTCCATAGAGTTCTGTGGAGAAAGCGGAGGAGGGGGAAAGAAGCACCAAACCTCACATCTCTATCAGACATAATGAAAAGGAAAATAAATTCTTTCTAATGGCCTGAGGTTAAAAAGCACTGAGTTCCGAAATCCCAGAGGCCAATGGAAGCTGAAAGCATTTAGCCTCCCTTTGGTCTGGTCCTATTACTTCAACACACTATTCAAATCAGCATTGTTCTCATACCAGTTTCAGCATATATTTTCTAGCATCCAGAAGAAATCGGTGCTATCTGCAACAACAGTATTTTAGGGACAGCAGTAGTAACCATTACTAACTGCTAAACACAAATCAGAGGCAACCTTCAGAGTCTATTCAGCACACCGTTTCCACATGCAGCTTGATAAAGACAGAAAACGGTTCAGTCTGTTGCAACACAAGGACTACAGAAGTGAATTGAAGACAGTAACAGGTAAAAGATGATTCAGGAAACACTTGAATTTAGACATACGATATTGAGATAAGAGTTCAGATCTTCTCCCCCTTCAGTTTTCTCAGCTCAGCCTCCGCTGAACTGCCAGGCTTTGTCTTCGGCTAGGAAAGGGGAACATCGCTGAACTCAACAGAAATATCATCTGCAAAGAAAAAGTCAGAGTTACAAATTCACACCAAGACCCACAGCCCAAAATGTTTAGTGTATTTCAAAGTGGGCTGGGGCCCATTTACACTGATTTTTTAATGGGGCTAGAACACCTGCTCCCTTGACAGAAAACATAAAAGTATCTACATAAAAGAAAAGAACATCTCTGTGATATGTAAAGTATTTTAGCACTTAAAGCATTCATCCTTTCAGAAAACACAACTGATAAGCACAGTCTTATTTTATGGTTTTGTCCAGCGGTTACAATTCAGGGCACACACAACCACCTCTTTCCAAAACACTCTACTAGGCACCTTCCCTCTAAGCTTTGTGGACCTGTGCCCAGAACTCCCCATCCACAATTTAAGACGTTTTCCTTAGGCACTGCCTTACTCTTTAATGCATTGGATTTATGTATCCACTCATAATCATATCCTATTGTCTCATATAGTATGTTTGCTCTCAAGACCACTTCTAGAATTTACCCATTTGTCAAATCATCAACAAGCTTATATGAGGTTCCCAAAGAGAACAGTAATGAATCTAGGAACAAGAGTGTGGATTTGATGTTTCTTACTGTATGACAATGTTTTACCAGTTCATCCTCAAAATAAACTACAACAAAGAGACTGAGGTCTAAAGTCAGGAAGATGCTAATGTATTTGGGCAACAGAAATACTAATTTGGTATGTTTAGAGCGGGGAAAAGAGACTTGCACATTACACATGGTGTCACTGTATGCAATTGCAGGGAATTAACAGTGGGAGAAAAGGAAGGGGTAATTATTTTTTAAATAGCCTTTCTAACTAGGCTAGAGGAAAAAGCAGGTTTAAAGCAGGCACTGCAGCCATAAGAACAGGGAGGATGTATCTCTATGAACTCCCCAACTTGTGCTGTTCTGGGCAAGTTGCGGTCACAGCAGGAGACTTACTCTGAAAGAGTGAAGGGGATTCATTATTGTTGCATACAGCTGGAATAACGCAAAGATGTTAAATCTCTGTGTGAACCTTTCCCATCCACTGTTTGGAACTCATTCGTATGTACAGATCTTCACTAATCTTTAAATGTTATAATAAAGCTCAATCTACAGCAAATAAACAAAACAAGACATTCACTTTTCTGAGTGCAGGCCAGTAAATAAAATCAAGGAGCCGGACCACTGCATTGGTGCCTACCATGGCAGATAGTTAACAAATGAATAAAAGATGTTGTGCTGCTCCAAGGCAACAAAATGCATCTGTGTTAATCTTCACAGAGCAATTACAAGGGGTAGGAATGCAGCCTGTGCTGAAGAAGCGTCAGCCATCGACTAAGCCATTTCAGGTTTGGGCAGACAATTGAACAGTGGCAAGAAGGTATGAAAAAATCCAGGATGTTCCTATTCCTAGTGTTACTACTACTATTAATACTATGTTTTACAGCTTTTCCTATTTGTACGCTTTCTGGTCTTCTAACTGGCTCATTCAGCTGAGGTACAGCACTGCTGAAAAGTCCCTCTGACATCCCAGCCCCAACCCGTGCCTGCCATGGCAGCTCCAACTCAGTCCCCCTTCACTGCTGACTACAGAATTATTCTCCCAGCACTGCCATTCCTCACAGATGTCTTTGTTTAACTTGAATATCCCTTAGCATCTGCCAGCATTTTTCCCTAGCTAAATTCCTACTAAATACACTTTACTTCTCTAAGCCTCATCAGTTATTGCTCTAAGTGCATCCCTTCAAAAGAAAAAATCTCCACCAGCCCTTAATATGTGTATCGATAAAAGGAGGATTAGAAATCAGCACTCCTAGATTCTGTTGAACAAACTTCTTTCTGCCTCAGTTTATTCAACCATAAAATGGCTATAATGTTTACTACAATATCTCAAAGAATAGTTAAGAAGCTTAATGTTATTATTTTAGTACAACTGATTCTGACTTGCTACAGGGAAAATATAAAAATTTCTATGCAAAGTCGATATAAATTTCTAATATTTATAGTTTATGGTTTGTAGTCATTAGAATAACATTATCTGCAAAGTTAATACCCAGTCCTATGGAGCAGAAAGTAGTATCCGCATTATAGTCAAGATTATATTTTTATTTGCTACTTATTCCATTTAAGTAAGTCTGTAGCATTTATTTTCTGCTATCGGGCAGTATTATTAATAAATACTTACTTCCAGTAAGCTTACATAAATTTATTTAGAAACCCATTGTTTTAAAGCATTTCCCTGGAACAAAATTAATCCTTTTTTTTTTT